>CM050651.1:50487747-51065247 GCA_027574665.1 Rhynochetos jubatus | reverse complement strand
CATCATCTACAAAGGAAAAAGGATGACACCACATTAGATTCCATGGGGAGGGGGGAAGGAAAGAGGAAGAAGCTGCATTTAAGGTGTTTTTGGAGAACTGCCTGAACTTTGTAGACTATCCAGTATTCATGTTTAGGCTGCATTAATACAAGCTTATAATCAGAAATACACTTCTTAAAACCTTATACTAGTACCTCTGCTCAACCTGTAAGGAATTACACTGGGAACAAGGAAGAGATGAAGCAACAGGAAACTTACTAATCGCATAGGCTGCAAAAGAGCATTCAACCGCCTAAAATTTGTTGGCCTTACTACTGAAAAAAGCAGCTTCATAAATACCATTTTTAAAATGTTCTGAAGAAAGACATTTCAAGAATTCAGGTGTACTCCTTCTGGGACATGATCATGAGGCTGTGTCTGCAAGAATCTAAGTCACGCTACCTACAATTAGGAATTATTTTTTAAATGTTTTTTAACATTTTAATATGGCCTGAATTTATGCCTCAGCTACAGTAACAAAGTCTCTTGAAGTCTGCCGGTATACTGTACTGTCTCAGGGTACGGCTCTCCTGTAGTTCAGAGAGAAAAAGAAACAAGTCTTTGTAGAAACCAATTTGAGCATTTTCTTCACGTCTCTTTTCTTACTCTTTCTCCAATCTTCCTTCTGAAGCAGCTGCCGAACTCATTGCAAAAAGAGACAGAGAAACTAACCAAAACCACCTAATACACATCACGACTCCCTAGAATCCTTGAAATTGTGAGAACCAGCAACTCTCCTCTAAAGACATTCCTGGTAGTTATGAACCTGCGTGTCTTTGCCATGCAACTTACTTCCAAAGAACCAGAAATCCCTACAAACACAGAATTTCCCTATAGCCCTAGTTTTCTTGAGCATTGTCATACCAACGAGATAAAATACCCTGCCAGAATAAATTTCTTGAAGAAACAGAGATCACACCAAAAGCAAGTTTTCACTTCCTTAACACTTCATTTTAAAACTCAGTTCAAAATAAAAATAAAACTTCATTATCCTCTTCTCATGTTCTTTCAATTACCCTAGTTCTATTTTGTTTCCTTAGTTAATTTTTTGTGCCTTTGCTCATTTGTTACATCAACCCTATGTCTTTAGATGTTACAGCTAAAAAAATGTTGTATATGACAGTATCTTAGAATCACAGAATCATTTCGGTTGGAAAAGACCTTTACAATCACCAAGCCCCACCATTAATCCAACACTGCCAAGTCCACCGCTAAACCGTGTCCTTAAGCACCACATCTACACGTCTCTTACATACTTCCAGGGATGGTGACTCACCCACCTCCCTGGGCAGCCCGTTCCAATGCCTGACAACCCTTTCCGTGAAGGAATTGTTCCCAATATCCAATCTAAACCTCCCTAGGCACAACTTGAGGCCATTTCCTCTTGTCCTATCGGTTGTCACTTGGGAGATGACACCAACACCAACATCTATCTGACAGTTCTAAAGTCAGAAGTAAAGGTGGTGATCCAGTCCCAACTCCTCAGAGCAGCACAATCTCTATCCAAATTCAGAAACATGTCCATGTGGTTTTTTCCACATTTCAACATTAGTTTTCAGGATTTGTAACTATCCTTGATTTAAGCAGCAGAAAACAATGGTATGGTGCAGGGAGGAAGAAAACATACAGGATACTACCTAAATTTTCCTACAGTAAACATCCTCCACCAACACCACCTCCTTCAACAGTTTGACCTTCAGAAGTCTCCAAACTTCTCTTTCTGGTCTTCTACAGCTGTGGCTTAGTCCAATGACTGGAGTATATTCTTCTCAGTAAATTAAAGAAAAAACCCAAACACACTGCAACACAGTATGCACTACAACTAAGGTATCAGAGAAAAGGGTTCAATGCTGTGTCCCTGATCGCGTGACCCAGGATGGAAACACTGAACCTAAGAAGAGTTAAAGACACAGACTGATGGGCTAACTCAAGCCAACCATGAAACCACAAAAACGAAGTTGGGCTCTACACCTACTACTTGTAACAACCAGGAATTCTGTGTGCATTTTTGTAACAAAGCTTAACAAACACAAGTATTCAGAGACACTGGCAGAGACTGCCAATGGATTATAGTCTTGTGTCTTGATATGTTTACCAGACAGAAAGGCAGTAAGAACCGCAACATTAAGTCATTCTGGTGAACAGAAGTTTAATTTATGCACTGTGACCACTTAGCTGCTGGGTGAACCCACAGGAATGACCGGGTGCTCCAAACAGACTATGTTCGTACTGCAAAAACCCCAATTGGCAGTCCCGTAGGGACTAAGCATGTGCAGTAATCAACTGGTGCCCAAAAATGGCCATTAGATTTGTGTGCTAAAAAGCCAACCAGCTAGCACTGCACTTGCTTCTCAGCTCTGGTATTAGCTGATATGTGGTTTTGGGAAAACAGAAAAATACATTGGGAAGACAATTATGCAAATACAACTTGTTTGAGTCAACTCAATCTTCTACGATTCTCTTATTTCTACCACACAAATAAAAAACTGTTTATTTGGACAAGCTAATCTTTATGTGGAGAAAATGCTTAATATTATCCACTAATTTACATCCCACTAAGATTTCACTCTGGCAAATAAAAAACAAGTACACTAGTTCTTGTATTTACTTCACCTGTTAATGTAATTAATGTACGAAAAGAATTGTTTCCACTGAGAAAAATTCATATTTATGCACAAATGATTATTCTTCGGCTGCAGAATCCCCTTATTTTCCTTGTTCACAGAGCAAGACCAACTTTAGACTATACTCAGTGGTGTATGAGAAAATTTTGCTTTTCAAGAAGTTCAAATTGGGTTTCAGCGCACCACTGATTTTTTTAAATATTTCAGAAAGATAGGTTTTACAGAAGAGACTGAATTTCTTAACTGACAAAAACTCCATACAAAACCAGCAGCATATACTAGTTTATTCATTATTAAAGCATCCTACACCTCTTTACTAAAACTATACACAGCTGCTAGTTGTTATGACGACAATGACTTGAATTTACCAGACACATTCTTTTCTGTTTCTCTAATTTATATTGGCAGGAATGACCTAAGATAAAGATATCAAACTTCTGGGCTTAACAATAAGAAGCGACACAAGTTCTTCAGCTATCTTACACACTTACCAATGGAATTGTTGACTTTATCCCCTTTTTTCTTCTTGTTTTTCTTGTTCTTGCCTTTTGGTTGAGGAGAATCTGCAAGTATTAGCTTATTATTTTGTTGCTGCTCACTTGGTGAAGGGGATTCACTTGTAACGGACGCTTTCTCTTCCTTTACATGGTTCAACTGTTTTTTGTTGTTATTGTTTAATTTCTTCTCCTCCTTTTTAGGTTCTGCGAGTGTTGGGAGCTCTGCTGCTTTTGCTTTGGATTCTATTTGGTTTCTGGTTTTAGCCTGAATCTCAGCTGCTTTGGAAGATTCAACAGGCTTTTTCACTTGTTCAGCACATGGTTTATTTATCTGCTTTAGTTTCTGTTTGCTGTTTCCTTCTTTATGTTGATGCATAATATCAAGCAGGAAAGAGAGGGGCTCATGCTGCTTTACACTCCCCTCTTTCTGATAAAGCAGCTTTGAGTCTCTAGTGTTTACAGGATTGGATAGTTCACAGCCTGTCTCTGAAACCGGCCTCTGTTCCACATGATTCACGTGTCTCGACAGTGAACTGGAGGAGGTTTCTATCTTTTCTGATTGCTCAAGTGTACCATTCTGAATGTCTTCGGGTGTGTTTGGGACAGATTCCTTCACTGCCTGGCAGTTTGGAGTAAGCATGTCCACCTTCTGACAGTCTTTACTTGTTCGTTCTTTCTTCTTTTTCTTTACAGCCCGCAACTGCTGAAGTTCTTGAAGCCGCTGTAATTCTTGTTTCAGCCTCTCTTCCTCTTCTTCCTCTCGCCGCCTCTGTTCCTCAAGCAACTGGTGATGCTCCCTCTCCCTGGCTTCTGCTTCAAGTCGAGCTTTTTCTTCAAGCTACAAAATAACAATAGGTTTAGTGAAAGTAGTAGATATTTTGGAAATTAATACTATTCCCCAAAACTCTATTTTTCTCTATGAATGTTATAAATCCTAGGATATTAACATATGAACGTACTTACTCTGGAAGTCTGCGCGGCAACAATATAACTATCTACACAAAAGTTCCCCCTTAAACTACATTACAATCCTCTCTATGTTTCCATTTTCTATGTTTCTGTAGCATATTTGGCTGTTATTAATACCAACTGTTGACCTTCTCTTTGCTACTGCTATGCCTAACACCACATCAAAGGATTCCATGACCACAAAAACCTGCTGAAAACAAAACATTCAGCTTCATTCTCAACAACTGCGTGTATTACTAAGGTAACTCAGCTTTGCCTCACAGTACATCGCTTACATGTACTCTTGCTATGGCAACAGAGTTGCTCTGTTTCACTGGACATGAACATTAGAAAGAGCAATCATTAAAAACCATTTTACAGCAACACATGAAGCACATTAAAGCTACATTAACAGTTGTCAAAAGTAAGGATGGTAAAGTTATCTGTTGTCAGCCCTAAGTTCATTAACCATATGAAACAGACGAGATTTTTTAGAGCCCTTACTGCAAATGCCTAAAACTTTGCTGTGCAGCATTCATCTTGCATCATTAGCAAAATGAAAGAACACTGAGAACAAAATGTTTGTCTGTTTTCTTGCACATTTAGAAGTGCCTGTATGGGATTACTTCTTTGCAGTTCTAGAAGTCATGCAAAAAACCCTATGAAAATCTTCCACTTCTTATGCTCAAACTGCATTACAAGAGCAAAGCTAATTTTATTTATAAATAACTCACTAAGCCCTCAAGTTGCTGAACAGTGCTACCACATGAACATAAAAAACAGAACTTGTGAGTATCAGGTCTTCCAAACCCATAGGAGTACTTAAAGCACGAAGAATTAGTGCCAGCAAGTAAATCCACAAACAAATACTTTCCATGTGGTCACAGAACATGCTTATCAGAATTCAAAAAAACATTCAAACAGTCTCATTGCACCTTGAACTTCACACCTAAGGCTAATACTCAAATTGCAGTAAGAAAAGCCAATTTCCTACTTGTTTAACGAAAAACACATATGTTTTTCTTCTATAAACTCAGAAAATATTGTTTTCAAAAAATAATTTCACTGTTACACATTGGAGTATTTTTAGAAATGTTACTGCAATTTTCCGTCTGAAAGCAACCTGTAATCTTTTCTTCCGTGCCCTCTCTGCAGCTTTCCACTTCACTTTGGCTCAGGATAGCCCTGTGTGTCATCACGTGGCACAGCACTTAACCTCTTTCTGTCAGGACAACAAGGTCCCTAGTGCAACCATTCTAAAAATATTAAATCCTCACTTTTCCACTCTCCTAAGGTCAGTGATTTTAGGTTTCCTGGCCTCCTACAGGGATACTGTATCATAACCATTATCCCAATCCAGAAAGACTACCTTTCTAACTTTGCCCACTTTTAAACGTCAATCCTACAAAGAAATCAAATTCTTAACATTTCTGACACTTAGAAATAGCTTTCTAAAGTGTGGGAAATTCCAATATATAGATGACTTGCAACAAAACACATGACAACAACATTGTGAGGAATCTTCCCAGTCTACTCCGTAACTCTTTAGGTAGCATGAGAGCAGGTAAGCTAGCTGCGCACATACAGACAGGCAGTGTACCACAAACCACATAGAAAACAATTATACCATTATAATAAAGTCAGTATACAGTGTTATACTTACAGAAAGTGCACAGGTTAAAAAACAGGAGGTCTAGGATAAACATACTTCTATGTCTTACCTTTCTTTGCTTATGTCTGGCTCGTTTGGCTGCCCGAGAACTGCTTACTGGTTTGGTTTCAGAGCTGTTTATGAACTGCAGCAAGTCTTCCACCTTTCGATGGTCAACAACACTTTCCCTTTCAGAGATCTGATCTGGTTTCTTCGGCTGTTCCTCTTTCCTTTTTGTTAGCCGTAAACGAAGCTTTTCTCGCATCTCCGCATAATTTCTACTAGTTGGTGCAGCTGGAGGCTGAAGGACATGAGTCAAAAATTTAGTGACTACATATAAAAAAAAATTTCATTGACCTAACACTTTGGAGGTTTTGAAATTTTAGAGACCTTCAAATAACCTGGAAGGTCCAAACCTGAATATCCTTCTTGTTTGTATGTGTACCTAAAGGTGTATTTAGCAGGCAACAGGCCTGTCAGACTTGGTGCTACCTTGTGAACTGGATTTTCCAACTGAAAGAATGACTGATCTTGCAGAGGAATGTAAAAGGGAGAAGGCAAAGAAATTACTTTAAAAGCAACAAACAAGATTCCCATGTTCTCTTGTGATTGCTATACCACAGCTGAAAATTTGAAAGGAGCAGACATTTGTTGCTGGTTCCATTTTCTCTGAGGTTTGTTGCAGAGTTTGGGCTACATGGGCCTATGGGCTGTAACTGTGAAGGCTTGATTACCCTGCACTGGAGCACGCCAGCACACCTCCAACACCCAAGCCATGTCAACAACTCGTTAACACTGCTGCAAGTTGAATCCTTGTGTCATGCTTCATATCTGTATTCCATTGCTCCTGCCTCTCAACTCCTCATTCCTCCTCCTTTTATGCTGCCTTACCCTCCTGCACCAGATCTGGTGCCCATCTGTTTGGGGCTACACTAGTTCAACTCATTACACCAGCAAAAAAAAGCCTATTAACTTAGAAATCCTGTAGTATTCACCCTGCTGAAGTGGCAGAACAATGTTCTGCCCAATCAGATAACTACCAAAGACAGAGCAATCATGGACATGGTGCGAGCAGGCCAGGAGAAATGGGATCCCCTCCCTGCGCCCTTCAGCCACAGGACAGGGGCTTTTATTTCACTTCAAACCCTAATATGAAACTGCATCTGTTCTGATACATGGCCAATAAGCTGAGCTTTCACTTCAACTAGGGAGAAAATGCCAAAGACTCAAATTCTGCTAGTTGACTGGTTATTAGAACAGACTATACACAGATTTACAAATGAGGCCAGCATGAAAATGAAATTTCATGGTAAGAAAAAAATTCAGTATGGCAACTTCACATAATATAGCATTTCATTTGTGCAAATGAAATGTTTCAAACAAAGTGTTAAGTATTAAAAAAACCAAAACCTCGTAAGGGAAAATACTTTGTATAACCTACATGCTTGAGAAGTTAGCAATTTCTTCAAAACACCCTTTAAATACAACTCAGTGCCTATCAAAATGCACTAGTAAAGAAAAGTTTGTAATACTGAAAATTGGGAAAATGCAGCTTGGATTTTCCTTTGACCAAAGTGTAATTTAAACTTCCACTTTATAAGCTCTATGTAAGAATAGTTTGGGTTTTGGTTGATTTTTTTTTTTAATGAAGTTTAAATTAATACTTTCAGGACTGGTATTTTTACAGATGGGAGAATGGCTCGAATGTTGCCATGAACATTAAAAAAATATCCTATGGTAAGTACTTTCACCCCAACTCGCCACATTATTTATAATTACACTACTACAGATGAATGCAGGAGTTTTGTAAAGTTATTTAAATGGCTCAATGCCCCTGTCTGCAGTTTCAGGGAAACATGGTATCTAGTGTCCAAGTCAGTTGCTTCCTAAATCTTACAGTCATTTTCATTGCTCTTCAATTGCTTTCAAATGGAAAGGTTTGTTTCAATTCTTCATTTCAATGAGGCAAATTACTTTCTAACCATGCTCCTTTTAGTACTGATCTTGGGTGAGCTCCAATGCCACCCCCTTAGTTACAGTCTGATAAATCACATGCAATCAGTGATGAGGAACTGACAAAGCAGCAAATAAAAAAAATTAAAATCCAACAACTTACTCCTCCATGGCCGAAGAACTCACAGTAACAGCAGTCACAGTATTTTCCTTCCTTTTGATTTGTGGATGTTGAGGTACTGGAGCTATGCTCTGAGCAGCTGTCTTCATCTTGGCTCTCCTCTCCATCATACTGTTGGTGATCATACGTATTACTGTTCTCACAGCGATGGCCCTCACAATCAGGATCACTGTTAAATTAAGAAAAAGCTTATGAAAATTCTAGATTATATTAAGGTGTTTGAAAAAAAAAACAAAACACCCTGACAAGACCATATACAGTCATAAGTACATCTACCAGGAACAGTGACTCTCAAACTGGGGTATCAGCCACCAGTGATGCCTCAAATCCTACACCCTTCATCCAATAGCTTGCAAATGGGGATGCGCAAAACCAAGCACCAAGATAAGATGATACATGGGGAAGTGACTTTTAAAAACTCATTTAGTGACTCCCTGAGCAAGCAGCCCAGAGAATGAGTTTTCAAACTGTTCTTTCTGGCTTTAAACAGGTAAAATTTTTCAGAAGTAGCGATTTTAGCTTTTATAAGTGGAATGGTTTTGATACTGGTGCCCATCTCATCACTTGTGGTCTGAAGAGAGCTGTGTAGTTGCCAAGTACCCCATTTATTTCTAAAAATCACTTGGTGTTAGATAGGTTTTTCAAGCTCCTGACTTAAATTAAATAAAAAAATCTGGATCAGCTAAAACCCAAATGATCCCATTGCCCTGTTTGCACGTTTATTTTCAAGGGGAAATACTAGCATCTCCCTTCAATAATCAGGTACATAGCAGTTTATTCCCTCCAAAGCTCTACTTAACTATGGACCCAACATAGCTACCATCCAGTTCTTCTAACACTGATGTGATCTTGCTTCAACAGTAAAAGTATTAAAAATCCACTCATCCAGAATTCGTATTTCTTTGTTCTTATGTCAGATAGGTGGAAACAGGCCATAACCTGCCTTATCTGAAACATATATATGAATCTTCCTTCTAAACTCACTTCCCTCCCTTTCTCCACGATTTTTTCAAGAATCAGTGACCAAGACAGAATGAAAAATTCTTCAACTTTCCTAGTGAAGGAAAAGGCATGCAAAACTGCTGCACATAACTGGAGATACTGCTAGTCAGTGCAAACATTATGACTAGGCAGTTTGAGCAGCCCTTGTATGACTTCTTGCCTGTGGGGAGTTGGCATTGCAGCACGCAGCAGCACAGCAGGGTAGCACGTGTTAGGGGTAACAGGTATAATTCCAGAGAAATCAAAGCTTCAGTAGTTCTGTTGCTCAGTCACTAGATGGAAAGACTAGAGCATAAAGCAGTTTTTCCCATTACAGCACATCACTGATTCTTGTAGACTGCAGTAATTGTTTCTGGGTTCTCTCCCGGTTCATTCCTTATAAACTAAAATTACTTTATCATGTTAGCACCTGGAGATGAAGTTGGATTTCTATTGCGTTAAACAGCCTAGATTCAATTCTCTCCCTGCAATAGGTAAGAAGTTGCTTTACAAAATTGCAACAGTTTCTTGAACATGAAAAGTTACTTACTTTGTCATATCATTCACAGATTCACAGAGTGTTAGGAGTTGGAAGGAACCTCTAGAAATCATCTAGTCCAACCCCCTGCCAGAGCAGATCACACAGGAACAAGTCCAGGCAGCTTTGGAAAGTCTCCAGAGAAGGAGACTCCCCCACCCCTCTGGGCAGCCTGTCCCAGTGCTCTGGCACCCTCACAGGGAAGAAGGGTTTCTTCATGTTCAGGCTGAACCTTCTGTTTACCAGTTTATGGCCATTGCCCCTAGTCCTGTCACTGGACACCACTGAGAAGAGCCTGGCCCCATCCTCCTGACACCCACCCTTTAGATATTTATAAGCATTGATAAGAACTGCCCTCAGCCTCCTCTTCTCCAAGCTAAACAGACCCAGCTCTCTCAGCCTTTCCTCATATGGAAGGTGCTCCAGGCCCTTCATCATCTTAGTGGCCCTGCGCTGGACCCTCTCCAGTAGCTCCTTGTCCTTCTGGAGCTGAGGAGCCCAGAACTGGACACAGCACTCCAGGTGAGGCCTCACCAACACAGAGTAGAAGGGGAGGATAACTTCCCTCGACCTGCTGGCCACGCTCTTCTTAATGCATCCCAGGATGCCACTGGCCTTCTTGGCCGCGAGGGCACACTGTTGGCTCATCGTCATCCTGTTGTCCACTAGGACTCCAAGGTCCTTTTCCCCAGAGCTGCCCTCCAACAAAACAGCCCCCAATAATATCATCAATAAAACCAGTTGATAACAGAAAAAAGGGCATTTTTAGAAGCACTTGAAGTATGCAGTTAACCAGCTCTGCCTAAACATCAATCTGAAAACTACTGCAGTAGCACGGAGCTTACATTCAGAGCAACCATGACCACAGCTCTACAGGACACAGTCCTTGGGGCAATGACTCAACTGCTTTTCTGTTATGCCTGCACTCAGATATCAAAGGGTTGGCACCACTGTCTGTCTGTCACAATACAACACACTAGTGGAAAACAGCTCCAAAAACTCTCCCAACCCCCAAGACCTTTGGAAATCAAAACATCCTTCCACATTGCAACCACTGCATAAATGGTGGGACTGGTACCTAAGAAATCTTAAGTGTAGTCAGGATAATGTGTTACTATGTGGCATCTACAACAGGTTTGTGTCTCAGCAGCAGTCATCACTACTGGCAATGGTAGTATGAAAGAACAGAGCTTGATTTATTTACCCCAGGTCACATTTTGAAAAGCAACTAAACATTTGTTTTTAAGCCTCTACACACAGTAACTAGATCCTGCAATGGAAATCATATTTACAAAGTCTCACACCGAGTTACAGACTAAGCAGCCAAACTCTGCCTCATTTGTTGAATGCACACAGCTGCTCTTTCACTCTAGAATCATTGGAAAAGAAGATATATCCGTATTTTCATTTCCTTCTATTGTGAAAAAGGAACAACAACAACAAACTTACCTGCAGACACTTGGTGGGGCACTTACAGAGCTGTCTGTGGTTGAAGTAGGAGGTGCAACTGTAGTAGGACAAAGACCTGAATGAGGATCCACAAATCCAGGGGCTGTTGCAGCAGCTTTGGGGAAAGAAGGAGCAGCAAGATTTGGAAGATGTGGTGTAGAAGCTGGAGACAGTGCAGCAGGAGACAGTGAAGGAAGGGATGCTAAACTGGTAGGACTATTTCTTGGTGCAACTGGTGCAGAATGCCTATGGTCCTCTTTATTAATATTGTGGAACACTTCACCTAAATTGTGGAAAAAAAGAAACAGCATGCAACTAAAATTAGTAAGTCTCCATTAACTAACTACCCAAACAATCACACAAAGTGCTGGACGTTCTCAGCTTCTGTAGAAGTTGGCCTTATTTCAACACCTTTCTATTACCACTTCCAAACTCTAACATCAAGGTCTTTTACAAAGTTCTTTAATCCAGGAATATAGAGACTGTAACTTGAGAGTAAGAACAGCAGTTAACGAAAATATCAAGATACTTTAAGATACATTACTAAAAGAAAGACACATAAATCTTTATGGTTAGCTAAATGTCCTTGCCCTAGTCACCAAGCTGTATGTGAATTAGAAATGCTTACCTATTGATGAAGGTCTCTTGGATGATACTTTGAATTGGTTGCTGCTTGACTGCACTGTAGTAGCTGTGCAGGAGACAGAAGAAGTGGCAGAAGAGGTTGCCATGACAACTTTATTAGCTTCCATAAAGGCATCCTGGAAATTGTACAGACATTTCTTCTTTGCAGCATTTTTTTTCTCTTTGCTGTCAGTAACTGCTGTTGCTTCATTGCTAGATGTAGTAGGAAGTGCTTCGGGTCTTATTTCTGAGAGAGCTGGTGCTAATATATCACTCCCTTCAATTGAAACACATAGTAATTAAGAAACACAGAATTACAGCATTGCCTTTATGGCATTTAGAATTAAACTTTCAATAATCTCGATGCAGACAAGCAAGGATATATTGTTTGTGTTGGCTTGGTACGACTAGTGAAGTGATCCTTCTCTCTCCCCCCTGCTTCCTCCTCCAAATAAGATAGCTGTAACAAAAAGTGCTGAGGAAGTCTCAGAGCAGAAGTCACAAACCTCAAAGTTACAAGTTTAGGAACACTACTAAGTGTGTGTTAACAAGTGACAAAGACCATACAGATACCTTTATCCACTTACAATTTAAAAATTGAAATCTGACACTGCTTTACATGCAGAGTGTAGGAGCTACAATACCTGAAGTCCAGACTAACCATGCAACAATTATAAGCAGAAACGACATAACCTTCTATCAATGTAACACCATAAATCTTTTCTGTACTTGTTGGTAATTCCAGCTAACTACAGAGACAGCTTTGTGACAGACCTTCCACACAAGCTTGCCACTAACCATCTGTTGGCACAGCTACCCATAACTACATTTGTAAATGGATGAGCTATGCTACTAGGGAAGTTTCCTGGAGGTTTTTAATACCTTGCTTTTAAATATCACCGTAGGAGCTTGACACAAATTAGCAGCAAATCAGGCTGAGAAAAAGCCAATAAAAAAACCCTGAGGTTCTTCTTTCTTACAAGTCAAATAGAAAAAAAAGGCATGTTAATATTTGTGATGATGTGAACGGAAAGACAGATATCTATATGTGTTGCTATTCTGCTTCTATTCTCTTTCATTTTCATCGTATTTCCAAAGGTTTCCTGGCTTAAACGCATCTTTTGCAGGATTTATGCCTCTGTCTTTATGAATGACAATGCAGTTATCTCTGTGCATTGTAAGAAGGAGGATATTAATACATGTTACCAGTGCTCTTACAACCTTGGAGAAAGAGAGCAGGCCTCTGTTGCAGAAAACCAAAAGTCATGTAAGCTTCCCCTTAATTCCCGTTTCTTTGCAACCCTAAACTTGTGAAGACAAAAATACCTCTACAATGATGGTACGTGAAAAACAGCATGCTATTCTTTTGCCTTTAGCATCTTCTCCCCAGTACCTAAGAATTTCTTTTTCAATTTTCAGCCCCACTGGATTAGAAATGGCAGCAAATCTCTGCCAGAATCCTGTCTTCTAAAACCATGATGATGAAATCTACCATTCCTGGAAGAAAAGTGCCACACTCCAAAAAATAACGCTTTTAACTAGTCAATGTGAAGTAGTAAGAAACTCTCACCAGGAATTGTATCAGGCAAAAATGTAGCAGGATTCCAGTTCTTGTCATTCATCATCTCTGACCCCCAAAGACTTATAAATTTAGAACTATTCCAATCTGGAGTGCTTCCAAAACAGCTTGGATAAATATGATCTTGGAGAGATGCATTGAATACTTGATGCTTGTTTGTATGATTCTGAACTGGAGCTGGTGGTAATGCCTATAAAAATAAAGAGAATTTTCCTCATTAATATTCTGTTTGCTTACACAGGCACTCCAACAGCAATATTCAAACCATAGTGTTTCAATTGTGAAAGGCATCATAAAAAGCTAAATGCAATAAATATTTCTCAGAATGATAAGACGACCGGTTTGTTGCTTTTTAATGCAGATAATATATTATGTAGATTGTATGCATATGAATGTATTTTATCATCACAAACACCACTTTTAGGTTCAGCTAACTGATGAATACAAAAAGTGTCCTCCAAAACCACTTGGGTTAATACATATGTAGGTAAGTCCTCATTTTAAATTAAAAACAGTATTTGAATGGATGACGAACTTGTTAGGAACTATTACCTTTCAAAGCCCAAGCTGCCAAAACCAATCCTCTGCACCATCATAATCATTAGCACGTAAGACAATTGTGATAAAGTGGTTACAAACACTTCATGATTGAAAATAAGCATGATAGAAAAAGAAATAAAACATATATTATTTGAAAATAGAATTTTGAAGTTGATTACATTCTTCTGCCTTTTTATCTCCAAGTACTAACAAGTTCCTGACCTAAAACTTAACAGGCAAGGAATAGTTTATGCTAAGAAACAACTGTGGAAAAGAAGAAAAGGAACACACACTTTTTCTTGTCTTACAGAGGGAAGTTATTCTGGCTCACCCCATTTCTTCTAGCTGAAGTTGTTTATTCACATTGTGAAAAGTAACTTTCTTCCAGAGACCTTGTGCAATGCAGGCATTACATTCAATTACTGTCACATTTGAAAAAAAGCAAGGAAAAGCAATTTTGTTGCATTTTTGCACCAGATTTGATGCAATGAGAAGAGATGCAGAAGCAGATAGAGATATTAACAATATCAGCTGAGTCCAATGACATTTCAGACATAAAAGCCTAAGCTCTCACGGCCAAGCAAACTACCTACATACCCAGTTTCCTTGTTCTGTACAGAAGGATTTTCATTACCCAACTAATGGTGAAGGTGTGGGGGGCTGGAATACCCTGCATAAAAGACAACTCTTGTACTTCACAGGGCAGGACAGCCTATCCATGATGCACCAAGCCTGATCCAGCAGGGCTTATTAGCTCATTCACTACCAGCTCTGCTGAATTCAGCTGGCTCTTCAAAGGCAAAAGCTCTCTAAAGCTTCAGCTCCCACATATGTCTTTCTAGCTTCAGCACAACATAAATACATGGAGCCCAACTGGTTCAGGTGCTGTGCCAGAGCTGATAGATCTGGCCTGCATTACAAAGCCACTCAGTGGTAGCAGCCTGCTACTCTGCATGGGGCTTCTGGTGCAGCCCAGACAGTGCTGCAGATGTTCCACCACACAAAGGTCTTCTGCAAGGAAAGACAGCAGGGATGAGGGATGAGAGCTTGGGTACCCTGCTTTAAGGGATATAAAGACAGCTCTGGAAGGATGGCAGAAGGTGGGGTACAACAATTAGGGGTTTAAGAAGGGCAGCAGTGAGTGGGCTGTTGAGAAATAGCAGGCTGGCACGCTGCAGTTAGGGAACCCGTGCACCGCAACAAGGATATGGAAGGGACACCAATAAGACAGGAAAACACAAGGTGGATGTTGAGAACGATGGTAAGAGTAAATAACAGCCATCTTTAGTTCACTTATCTACTCTCCCTGCAACCACAGGATCACTGGACTAGAGGAATGGGAGATGACAGGAATATGTACCCGATGGCAAAGGTTTTGCCCCTTTCAGCAGCACCCACAGTTCGACTGATTTAAGTACTATGTGAAACATCACATTAATAGTAATTCTTGCCTTTGACTCCTACTTCTAAAAAGGAGTCACCTGACCCCAGTTCCTTGTTCTACATCTCTCTCACGAATTACTTACACGTTTTGGGTCAGAATTCTGCAGAACCTGCAATAAAGCATGTTCTCTCAAAGCACAAAACCCCTTACAGATTCCTGTCCCTCAATTTTCTCAAAAAAAATTCACTAACATCTTGAACTAGAAACTTCAAGATGATATTGCCAAGATGGAACATTAAATTTCGACCTTCAATGCATGAAAGAAAGATTTAATTAATCCTATTATACTGACTGAAATCCATTAGTATTTCCACCATTCAAGACTCATTTGACTTCAAGTACTTGCTAGTTACATTAAGGAAATTATCAGCCTTCCTGACAAAAGCTACCTTTAGCCCTGCCATATGAACCTTTCACCACTTCTGAATCCAACTTGTTCCCTACCCCTCACTGTCCCCTCAAAAAGGGCTATAAACAGACCACAATTTAAAGCAGCCTTCATGGTTCCAATGATACTCAGTCACCCTGGTTTATACAGCTGGAAAGCATTTTTCCTGGGACTGGATGCGTGCATCTCCTTTGTCAGGCTTACCTTATTGTGCGTAAAGGGAGAAGCTGTATACAAGGTGGGATGGATAAGCGGACGAGGCAGATGAGGAATTGTATGCAACGGTATATGCCCATGGATGTGAGGATAAAGATGAAGTGCAGGATGTGCAGGTTTTTCAGGATTCATAAACTGGTGACCAGCAGGCAGGCGTCCAGTTGCAAGTGCAGAGGCTGTTAGACCTGAGGCTTCTTGTTTGCAAACGTGACATTCACAAGCATTTGGACCTTGGTCAGCCTGTAAGAAAAAACCCCAAATTTTCCATCTACTCAACAGACGATAAAATCGGCTAGTTCCCCCATCCTTTTTCTTACCAGTCAGTAATACTATTTTGGTTTTCACGCAGCAATTAATATTTCCAGCATATCCACAGAATACTTTCATCTAATAGCAATGGAAAAACCTCCTAGTGAAGTAAAAGCACTAGTGGAGGACCTTAGTTAAGAAAAAAAGCCCTAAAAATCGACAGCATTTCATATTATACTGATATTTAATGTCCATTACCATGGACAACAAGTGAGATACTGACATAAATAATCAAGAACAAACAGGACTAGGAACCTTGACTGAATTTGACCATTACTAGGCAATTAATCACCTCACTATTAAAAAAAATCAAATTGGATTATTGTTTTCCACAATTTTCCAAGCATATGGAAACAGTATGAGTAGAAAGTAGTAATAAGGGTTGATTAGCTGATAAAGTTGGAAGTAGTCCTGAGCTGTGTTAGGCAAAGCACTGCCAGTATGTCAGGGGAGATGATCTTTCCACTTGGCTCAGCACTGGTGAGAAACACCTGGAGTTCTGGGTCCAGTTTTAGACTCCCCAGTTCAAGAGACATGGCCATAGCCCAGTGAGTACAGTGAAGGACCACAAAGATGACTCAGGCCTTGGAGCATCTGTCATACAAGGAGAGGCTGAGAGAGCTAGGGCTGTTCAGTCTCAGGAGAGAAGACTCAGGGCGATCTTAGTGTGTGTTCCATGACTGGGCAGGGAAGAGGAGAGTGAAGAGCTTGGAGCCAGACTCCTCTCAGTGGTATTCCATGAAAGGGCAAGAGAAAATGAGCACAGACTGACACCCAGGAAATTCTACTCAAACTTGAGTTTATTTATGAGAGTGGCTGAACGCTGGAACATGTTATCCACAGCAGTTCCGGAACCTCCATCCTTGGTCATACCCAAAACCCAACCAGACAGGACTGACCCACCTTATTCAGATGACCTTGCTTTGAGCAAGAGGGCTGGACTAGACTGTCTGCAGACGTCCCTTCCAAACTCAACTGTTTTGTGCTTGTGTGAAGCAGACAGTTCTCACCAAAAAAATCATAACTGCAACCACCATAAGAAATCCATGCCGTACTGAACCCAAGGTATCATTAGCCTTTGTTCTTCAAAAGGATTCCAGATTTCAGAAGAAAAGCAGCCCAGGGAAGAGTAGCTCCATTTCCCTCTCTCAGCTCAGTACTTTTTCCTGCCACTGACATCTGACATTTCAGTTGAAGATAATTTTACCAGAAGCAATACCAGGAACACTTTGCAATTGCTATTTCTTACCAGCAACGTGTCAGTACACATTTTTCCAAAAAGTAACATTTGGTAACTTTGCTTTCTAGAACAGAATTGAGAGGTGGTATTCTTCTTAAATATGTCTTCCTCTCAGAAACAAGAAACTCTTCATTATCACTTAAAAGCATTACAGCCTTTGACACAAGATACATTTTAACAACCTAAGATTTCATAAATCAAATGTGATTGAATTAATTAGGTGTATAGGGAGAAAAACCGCAACTTTCCGATTAAAAAGAACAGTATAATCAAGAAACCAATACTAATCTATTAACAACTGTAAACGGAAAAAATGATGTCAAACCATATGGTGAGATCCAAAAACGAATTCTGACCAACCTTTGGGTACTGAGCACAAAAAAGAATCCAAAGAGGAATAAAAATGTCAAGTAAATGAGCAAATCCAATAGAAAATGTAAAAAAACCTCAAATGCATATGATGTACCAGTGAAATTAAATCACTTGAATGCAACATTGCAAGGAAGATACCCAGCTCTGAGTAGAAAATCAGGCCAGAAAAACCCAGTCACTAAAACTTCCTCAGAATAATTCTGAGAAACTTCTTTTTCCTCAAAATAAAAAAGGAGAAAGGTTAAATCCACTTTTGTATCCTGCATTTAGTTTGCTTCCCTAAGGCAAGAAGGCTTACATAATCTCATTTGATTTTCCGCAACAAATGCTGAACTTGCTCACCAGTTTCAAACTAGTTTGACAGAGGTCTCAGCCCGTGAAAGTACTATAGCATTGGTCAGCCATATGCAGAAAAAACCCCCTCAATATACTCGTTGAAAGAAAAGCAGCTTAACACATAAGAAAAGACTTCCAGTGGAAGGCCTTAGAAACATACTAAGCACAGGGGAACATCTAATCAGAGGTCCCACCTGACCATCATCTAAGCTCTCAAAGGTGGCCCCGCCGGTGTAGAGACTGTTGCACAATAAGCAATAAAAGCGACTGGTATAGTCTCTCTCAAAGCAGTGAGCCTGTGTTGTAGCTTCAGGGTAACTGAAAAGCCACACAGTCAAAGACAAAACCATCGTACGCTTTGCTGAGCAGATAGTCTAGGTGTGGCTATCTGCGTGGCTTGGCAGCCTTACAATAAAGAGCTTAATAAACTTAAAATAGTAAAAAAAACCCCAAAAAGAAAAACCATAAACTACCCCAAGACCCATGCCATAAGACATGCAATGGATTTAACAACAGTGTTTCAACAGGGCAAATTAGCCCTCAGATGTCATATTAACAAGTGCCTGTTAACTAAGTACTCACATGATGACCACTCCTGCAATTAATTTCAAATAGTTTAACATTAACATTTAACAAAGTCCTAGCACAAACTTCCAAGCAGAAATGCTTCTTCGTTTCTCACTCATACATACAAGGCAGGAATAAACTTTTCCCTCTGTTATTGAAGCCACTTTCAATGTAACTAAACTATTTCGGGTTTTGACTACAAGAAGCAATTAGCCATGACAGTATAGAATCAGCTGAAAAATATTTTAGGTATCGTACTTAGCTACTAATAAGGTAATATATTATAACTTCAATACATAATTGAAGATGTAAATATTTATTATTTGAGCAGCCATCTTTCAATTCTTAATTTACTAAAACGGTTTCTTTTAGATTACTATACCTGCTGACTGGGGTAAGACGGTGGCGGACTATCCATTTTTGCTTCATCTTTCCTTAATGTCCTTTTTCCTAGAGACGTTTCCTCCTTTTGAGTCCCTGGAGGTTCACCACTGCTCTCCCCATCCGCTTCTTCATCATCTGCTTCTGAGGAACTGCTGCTAGTACTGCTCACCTGAGGAGACTGGACAAGATTCGCTCATTAACATAGGGATGAAGGACCGGCCTTTCTCCAGAGAGCACATCCGACTGCCAGAAAGAGATATGACACTGTAAATGCTGTACCTCATCTTTCAAGGCCATGTTTTCACCTCCACCATTTAGCTCACTGTGAATTCCATTCATGTTGGCTACAACCTCTGCATCGTCGTAATTATTCAGCGGGTAGATATCAGCAAATTTTGCTGATAATGGTGCAACATCTTCATCATCACTACCACTGAGGGGGAAAGAGGCTTAGATAAATGACAGTGACCTCAGTTACTGTGAAAGCAGGTAGAACACCAAATTGAAATAAAGTTGAGGGCATCTTTTTCATTCAGTGTTCCAATTAGGAGTCAAAGGACTGTATTCCAAGTTCTTTAACGAAACTCATTTTTTCCATCAAGTAAAATCAACCAACCTGCTGCATAATCCTACTAAGTATAGTAGTTGCATGCCTGAGTAACAAACTGGTTTGAAAATAAGATTCTCTGCTATTTCAGTGTAAAATATTTTTCCACTGCTGCTTTCTGATCAAGAATCTATCAAATTAAGAATGACAGGCTAGGGGTGACCTTTAATTTGATGAACAGAACCTTATGCCAGTGATTTCCTCTACAGTAAGTGTGGAGTGTAAAATAAGTATTAAATAAAATTCAATGTTTTTTTCATACATTCAATGTCAACCCAGTAACAGTAAGTAGGGAACACTGAACACACCGCAGTAACTCAAATTTCTCATCAGCAACTAGTTCCTAGACACCCCCCACACCTACATGCTTTTTGGAATCTGGCCTAAAATACTCAATGGAAATTTTTGCTCCATACAGACAGCTAGTAAGAAAATGTGAATGTTTAATTACAGGGAAGCGTTGCAAAGATTGGTTAGTTCGTGTTTCTACAATAATCCAGAGCCCTTAAAAGAGTCCTTAAAGGGTGAACTTTATCTTTTTGCATTCCATGAGATACTGCACCAAAATTTAATTACATGATGGCACCATTAGGCATATTTCAAATGCGCAATGAGGAAATTAAACACAGCAGATATGAGACATAAAATGGCCATTCCCCAAGAGGAGCGGTATTTCCCTAAAAATAGGCTTCTTACAGTAAATAATACTTGGATTCAACTGAACTAGCTTCTGAAGAGACAAATTGAACAATTTTGGACATTTCAGCACTAAAGCTAGGAGTTTACAGAAATTGCAAACCCTGCATTTAAGAATATGTAGCTAAACATACTGCCACATGATCTGTTTTCAAGGGCTCCCCAAACAGGCTCAGAAACAGAAGTCCTGTCATGGAAGATTAAAGCATTGATGCAAAGGTAAACATTTAAAGGAAACTGAACTTCGGGAAGTGATACTCATCAGAAGCATCCCACACATCTGCACTGTCCTCCTTCCTCACACCATATGAACACGGGATACTGCTGTCAGTTCCCCTGAGAGTACCAGGAACAGCTATTTCATTACTGTTCCCACCAGTGCTGAAGTTGGGGGTTTTGTTAGCCTCCATGCCAGAGGAGACAGCTGATTAGCTGTACCCTTGCCATGTACAGCAGCCAGCCTAACCAAGCAGTTTCAGCCCACCAGAACTATGAAAGGGGCAGAAGTCTACCATTAGTCTATGCCTCAAATCTGACAGTCACTGTGATGCGACTAAAAGAAAGAGGGTGTCAGATACTTCTGATAGGGACAATAATTTTTGATGCAAGATTCAAGTTAACACAACTTCAACAATCCTCAGAGCCTCTCAATAAAGGCTTTTTGGAACAAAACCAATTAATACAAAATTACCATCCCTCAAAGAAAAGATGGCCAGTTCCCTTACTCAGTCTAAAAAGAGGTGACATTTTAAAATGATGCTCTAAAGTAAAACAGTATTAAATGCCTTTGTAGTCTCAAAGCAGGACAGCATACACTACCCACACTACTAGCAATACTGTTGTCAACATCTTCAGAAAATTAAGACTCATATAGGATTTTAAAACTTAGGTTGGCACGACATATAGCACTGGAGCTGTGCCCTGCTGAATACAGTACCATTATTAAACCGTGTTCTGAGTCAAAACTAGCATGACATAATGCTCGTCAGCCACCACAACTTGCCTGCTTAAGTTCAATTCAGTACAAAATTTTGAAACTGAACAAAGAACTTACAAAGTTGGTGCAGAACCATTATCTGTGAGGATCAGTCTGGGATGTTGCTGAATTGTAATAGGCGAGCTGGAACCTGATCCTGAACTTGCTGAAGACATACTGGGTGGGCGGATCTCAGATAGATAATCCGGAGCAGAATCAATTTGAAGTGGTAACTGGTTAATGTGGATATCATCCGTTATAGGAGAATCCATGATGCCACACGTTAAAATGTGTGAAAGGCTGCAGTCATCACAAGTACATCTGTTCAAGAATTAAGATTACAGATTTTTATGACCTTCTTTAAGTAGCATTATTTTAAAGTAACCACACTCTCTGTTCCAATAATGTATTTCCTTTTCCTTTAACAAGAAATTAATGATTTATTATGATTTCATATTAAAAACATCAGCTCACCTTCTTCTATAATTACAGTTGGGACAGTCAGGCATGCTCAAACGTGATGACAGCATGTGTCTCATTGTGTCTGTGAAGTTGTTCTCCCCAGCTAGTGCTTTCTTGTTATTAAGCTGAAGTAAATTATAAAGGCAGTGTTTTAGTAGTGCAAGTCTTTCTATTAACAACTCAATGGCACATCACGATTAATAAATTACATAATCAAAAAGGGCTTTTTGGACAAAATATTTTACAAGTAGAATAATTCAGAATAATTTCATGAAGGTGGTGTTTTGAACCTGAGTGAAAAAAGGAAGAAGTTCAAAGTTACAAACAACAAATATTTGGCACTGAAACTCTTCAAAGACAGTATGTTTCTACACTATGAAACAGTGAAGCAGCCAAATCCATCTCCTTGACTCATTCATATGAGCATTTCTCGCGTGGTATTTCTGCTGACACACTCTGAACTTGAGCATTTTTTGTCTTGTTGCATGGTATGCACAAAAGGACACTGCTGACAAGTGGAGAGAGAATGCAAACTCACCCTTAGCCTGCAAAAAAGAATTAGGACTAATTCTGTAGCCACAATGGAATAGATTCAAGGAGCAAAGAAGCTGCCCAAAACAGGACTTGACTGCATTAGTGAAAAAACACAATACAAATAACCTCCACCTGGCAGAGGCCTAATCCCAAAAGCACCTAATTTCATTAGATACCTACAAACCTTAGGTTAAACAAGGATGTGCCTAAGCTTCCACTTCTGTAGATGCGCAGACCCGATCCTTAGCTAAGCAGCCAGGGGCTTACAGCTCACTTAAGCCCAATTAGGATCAAGGAAAAAGAGGATTCTTCCTCAAGTCCTCTGAGGAGCCCTCTATACCAGATGTTCTAAAGACATGGTTAACACAGGCTTACGTACCTTATAGGAAAAAGTACTTAGTGATGACTGCTTTGAGATGCTGCCAGTTTAAGCTTAAGTTTATTAAAATGTATTATCATACTCTCTCTGGCTAATGATCAGCATTTCTTTCTGCGCAGCGGTACAGAAACGGAGAGGTTCTCCACCTTGTCTTGCCTCTAGCCGAGTCACACTGTACTCTTACAGAAAGCATGATACATACTTGAACACTTCTAGGCTACAGAAGAGATTGTCATGTCTTGAACAGCAGAATAAGGTAGGAACTTCCACAGGCCCCTCTTTGGCTAGAGCTTAAAAAAGGCAGATAGTTTTGCTCAGCCCTTTCCCCACAAATCAGATGTAGGAGCCATCTCCAGAGTCACAGCAGATGCAATCATCTGCCCTGCTATCATGGCTCACCCTCCCCAGCTCTAACAAATTCCCTTGTGTGTGCAAGCTCTTGAACACAATATGCCCTATCACACAAATCAAGGCAGCTCCACACTCAATGTATTGGCTGTTTTGGATCCCACTCTAAGGCATCAAAAATTCCCCTTTCATTGTACAAAGAGTTTTAACACCTGGCATTCAATCTTCAGACTATATGATACCTACGTTTTTACCTTGTAGTAACTGAGATCACATACTATTACATACTTTTCTTGCATCTTGCTTTTCTGTATTTTAGCTGACCAAATCTCATGCCTGGCATAGTTACAGAATTAGATCATACAGAACTAGTACAATATACTACACTCATATGTTTGAGTCTTACAAATATACATGAAGCATTAGTATAACTTAGTATGGTATAAAAAAAATCCTACCTGCTCTTCAATAAAACGCCTCTGTTTAAAAAATTCCCAGTCTTCCTTTAGCATGCGTTGCTTTGTTTTCATTGCCATCTACAACAAAATTTAAGGAACACTCATTGATTCAATCACAGCAATCTACACTGCGGTCAATTGGTCCATCAGTTTAATTAAACCTAGCTTGTCTATACTACTTTGAAAGTATTTACATACTTTGTCAATATGAAATGTATTTTATTTGCTAATATTTTTATTTGAGTCACTTAAACGTAAGATTTCATATTCATTGACACTATTTTTCGGTCCAATTTTTCCACTGCTATTCCTTATGTTAATATTTCTTTCCATTATTTCCATTGCATTTTCAATCAAATGTGATTGATGTTAACTCCTCAACATCTCAGATCCGCTAAAATGTGTTAAAATCCAGAGATACAGAACTTTCAGCACAGCCCCAGCACAGGCTCAAGTACCAACTCTGATGTCCAAGTGGAACTAAGCACCCAGAGTCAAAAACCACCCCAACAAACAAGTAAACAAAATTAGTAACCTAGACTACCATTTTGATTCCTCACTGTATTTCATGTTCATGATTTATAAAGTATTTTTGCAGCCTTAGATAATTACTCATCCCTGAGTCACATCACCATAAATGCACACAGACCCCGTAACTTTTTGTACACAAATGGTATTTTTCTAATTTAATAAACAAATTCACTGACAGAACTCAAAAGCTTCTGTGATCTTTAACACAGCAAAAGGCAAGAGCAAAGCTTCTCCTGTTGTACCTTACATCATCTTAAGAGCCCTAGTTCATCAGTAAGGAAAACCACCTATCTAGGTTATCTTTTACAGTCTTTTCACTTACCCAATTAATAATAATAATAATTAAAAAACATACCACCTTAATAGAACGTAATAAATTGCTTCATCATGATGTGTTAGAGAGTCAAGTCCAGTAGGTTACACCACTAGCAATCTTTTTTTTTTTTTCTTTAAAAACATGCCTTCAGGAATTCTTATTTGACCAAAAGTTTAAAGTCTTACTATTAACCTAAGCGTATTATTGTTATTATCATTATTTAACTTGGGAAAATTAAATTCTAAGCTGGAGATTTGAAACAGTTAAGTGGCAAAGTTTTGCCTAATGAACTTCTGAAGCAAATCAGCAGCACGTAATTCTAATTACTACTGTGGATTTTGGCTTCCCTTGGTTCAGTGAGGTTACATTAACACCAAAAAACGGTGCACGTGTTTTTTCTTTCTAAAAATAGCACGTATGAAATATTTCTGAACCATCTGTACGATTTCTTAAGACACACTACAAGGTACTGCAGACTCTGTGGCCAAAACCCAGAGATTTCATCCTGGCTGTACTACCAGCTTCTGAGCACCCTCGAGCTATATGTAAACACAGCAGTACTCACTGGTTTGCACGCCCTGCCACCTAGCTGAATCCTCACCATCAATGACAGGCACCTACCTTCACTATACATTATAAGAGAAGACCTTTAATGCCAAAGAGTGAAGTTTAAAACAGCCAGTGCATTACCTGGGAGCTGCCTGCTCAAGCCTGCCAAGAAACTGTCAAAGAGAACAGCACGGTTTAAGTCTTGGTACTCTTGAGTATTAACGGGAACAGGGGCTGAATCTGAAGTTTTCCTACATCCAACTTTGCAGCCTTTATGATGTCCCATGTCTGCAAGCATCTTCAGTTATTAATTCCATAAATAATAGGAAATCACTCCTCTCCCCTTTTCCTTTTCCCCAGTGAATATTTATTCTAGCAGACCAAAGCAGCTGCCAATACACACCACACGATTCATGCCTAAGAATTCTGCTAGGGAACGGGAGATGATTTCAAATGTCTTCAGTAAGAAAAATTTACACTTCCCTCTGGCACATCTGCAACAAATATGCTACCACTGCTGCCCAATGGAGAAGAGAGGTCCACTACCACTCTCTTCCTCATTCCATCTTTGAGGATAAAAAGTATGAGATCCATCTGACAAGCCACAGTAAACAGAGACAGGCAGGTGAACAAGTATTTTTCCATTCTGAAATAGATTGAATCATGAAACAATACCAGCAGTTTGGATGGAACACACATACCACTAGGTCACCTGTGATAACTCTGATGTTCACACATACATCAGAGGATGCTTGGTGCTTCCAAATTTTAAACTCTGTATTGAACATGAATAGCTCATTTGAGAATCCCAAATTCCACCTATGAATCTAATCCATTTTCCTAGCCTGTTTCACTAGAAATAATAATTCCTCTTATCACAAATTCTCACCACTCAAAAATAGTTGAGTATCAATTATTTGCACAGCCCCCATAGAGAAAAAAAAACCAATTATGTCTGTGCAATATTACTTTCTATATTAAGTTGACCAGGACTGTAAAAAAAAAAAGTAATCAAGTCACACAGGAGCATGGGGAGACAAGCAAGACCCTCTCCCTGAGCTCTCGTGAAGCTGGGCAAAGACATTCCTGTATTCCTTTCTTCTGTGGGAGCCAGCAGTAAAAAAAAATAAAGGGAACACTTTCACACAAAGTACATATGACTTATCATAGCCATTACTTATGGGAATGATCCAGATATATTTAGGACCTCCTGAGTTAAATGTAGTCTGAATTCAGTAAGAAAAACAGGATCTGGAGGTATAGGTTGCATGAACTTAAACTCTCCAGTATTCCAGATAGCCTAAACATCTTCCTCAGATTTTAACATGTGATGAATACATGCACTGATATGAACAAATCCTTATTCTAAACTTTATTACAGCATACCCATATAGTATAGCAGTGTATTACGTTACATGTCTTTGCATGACACCTGTCTTAGAGTCTTTAAAAAAAACCTCAAACAGTATTATTTGTATTGCTTGCAAAAACTTTCACTTTTTTCCCCACAACAAGTAGTGGAGGGTCCATTAATTATCTCCTCTTATGCCCTGTCTAACATTCTGGGTATAGTTCCACAGTCGATAAACGAGGACCATTCTTAAGCTCTCCTCTGTGACGGTCTGCACATTCTTACCTTTGATACGCTAGCAACAAACCCTCACAATTTTGTTAAACCAAGAGGCAGCAAGTAATGAACATGCATTCTGTTCAGATCCACAGTTTCCATAGTAGCCAGGCTTTCTGATTTCTACCTTGTTGACAAAAATATCACTGCAAATTCAGGTACGATGGTCAATACTGAATGCTGACATCATTTTTGATCAAGAGAGTATAACCACAGGTTATTACCAACACGGGGTTTAAGGCACAATTGTGGAAATGGGTTTTTTTCTACATATAGGTACGCATATCAATATCAGTATCTCCTTTAAAATTCGATGGTTTAAGTTTTAGAAGTGTTTCCCCTACATACTCACCTTGCAGGGCTTTTTTTTGGTCATTAGGAAATAAGTCAGCATCATGTATTTTCTCCAAATGGAAAAAGGGTTTCTTTTTGCATGAGGATACCGACTTCACTAAGCAAATAAAACTGCTAAAAGACACTACTTGGGGCAGTTGCATGGTCACTTCATACAAAGAAATACAGAAAAATCAGTCAAGAGCTGATTTTGAAGTGGTACAGATCAACCAGTCAGAAGCCTGGTATGACTGTGGCTTGACAGAAACTCCAATTTTGGAAAAATAAGTGACTGATGAGAAGTGAACTGGGCTCCCTTTCTTACTGGAGAGGCAGTATCGACAGCCACAACATCCTGACACCACAAGGAAAATGACTTCTAGTAGCAATAAAGGTGAGATGATAAAATTTTCCTGAGCTGCAATCAAATATTTAGGTGCACAAAAGCAGTCAGACTAAGAGAAAACTTCATAACTGATAGCTCACAGATGCAGACCCCAAATAACAAACCATCTCTAAAAATCAAATTATTGGTGTCCGGTCTCCATTTTGAAGGTAACGGAATTAATGGCAGAAGTTCACTTAAATCTTGAACCCAGAGAAGAGCTTCTGAAGGACATTTACAGTGCACTGTAAGGCTTCAATATGTTTGTTATTGTAGGAGTAACATAACATTACTAAATCTCAAATTGGATCTCCATATTCCTAATGCTCATAAAACTTGAAATTATGCAAATTCTATAAAATTCTGTATCTCAAATTATTTCAAGATATTCTTTCTTCTAGTATACTCAAACTAAACAGTATTCAAAGCCTTATCCTGAGGTGTGTTAAAAAAATCAAGTTCTTAGAACATGAGAAAAAAAAATCACATGAGCAATAACTAACCACTTGCAAAATAAACAGCTTTTTCTTAAATTAAGCTCTTGGCAATGTAGGAGTCAGCACAACAGCGTGATTATTTTCTGAAACATAGCACAAACTCAAAAGAATCAGCTGTCAGAACATATACTTAATTAAAAAAGGAGTAACTTCTGAAGCCAAATATGTATATAGTGAGACATAGTACTGATTTTGACAGGTGTACGCACATCACACCATGCAACAGTTCATTTAATGCAATTACTATTTTGGAAGCTTAGGGGGGTTTTGTGGGGTGGGTGGTATTTTTTTCCCTTTTCCTAGTGACATCTACAAAAGAAAGTTTCAGATTACTGTGCTGGGGGTAATTTACAGGCTCAAGTAATTTTAAAATGCTCAAAGAGCATCTCTAAACAATGGCACAGCAGTCATCTTCAACAATTTGAAGATGTTTCTGTACAGTTGCTATTACATATTGGTATGTTACTGGGTTTTTCCTATTCTGAAAAACTGACATCCATGAAACAAGTTACATTTTGTTGCTTTGAAGCTCTGGATAAAAATAAAACTCTTCACTGGAGGTTCAGCCTCGCATGGGCTGCTCCCTACATAAGTAGTCTTGAGACAGTTTACACGACTCTTACCTGTTCATCAACGTAATCATCTATTCTTTTCTGGCACTCAAGCCATGCTTCAGCAACTTGACCCATTTCCTGTTCCAGCTGATGATACCTTTGTAGCAAGGTACTATACATATCTTCACTACAGGAATCATGTGTTGTTCCCAGCCTGAAAGTTCAAACAGCACTTGTTAAAGAGACACTTCACTGAAAAATCATGCTTTTAAGTTCTGCCAGCCCAAAAAAATGTTGTTAAAGTGCAGTTATTGATACACCTAGGCCCACAGAGCTGCTTGTATCCCCAAAATGATTATTTTTAGTCATTTTTCAAAAAACTATTCAAACAACTGCCTGCCCCAGTGGTCTATAACCAACAATAGCAAGAATGTGGGAAGTGCAACATTTCTAGAGCCGATTTCCCACGAACAACCAGATGTCAAACCTACTGAGCCATATTTATTCAAGTTTTGTTGCTTTATATATTTATCCTTCCAAATTCTATGTGCTAAATACATGCGCTGACTATTTACTGAGCAGCTATAGTAAAAGTAAAGCCAAAAGCTTGTTCATCAGAATTCTCATGATCAGTGCTAAGAAAATTACTAGATGAGTTGGAGTTCCAACAGGTTGAAGCGCTGTAGAATGAGGCAAGTCAGACAATTTGCTTGCATGCAGTGACCTACTACCACTTGAGCAGCATCAGGTTCAAAATGGTTATGCCATTCACTGATGACTGTCCCTGTAAGAAGTCCCAGAAACAGGAGACAGATTTACCTTCCCCTTTCTACTGTAGAGCAAATTCTTTTTAAAAAAAGACTCTATCGGGGCACATGCTCACAATGGTTCTTAAGTAAATAAGCAAACTCCTGAAATCTTGACTTCAGAAATAAATAAAGACAAAATTCTATTCCGTAATGTGCATTTAAAGTACACTGCATTGTAATGACCTGTAAATTAATACAAATAAACTGAAGCTTTTCAACATTTCTCTTACACAGTTATTAGGAAGAAACTGGTTGGTAGTTAATTAGGCACAGAGGTTGTGTGGTGAGGACCTAAACAAAAAACCAAAACCCAAACATTCAAGCATCTCTAAACTTGACATTTAAGCCCATTTCCAGCATTTCAGGGAGGTTTGTTACAGATTTCCATTGCAACAGGATGCTAACCCAACCCAAGAACTACACAGTCCTATCATCTGGCAAAGATCTGAGCCCTTAATTTTCGCATGTCAATTAAGTATAATCAAGAGCTGAGCAAACAGACAACTCTGCATTAAGTTACAGCTGTTAGCATGACTTTGCCAATAAATTCAAGTTTGCTTTATTTTGTTGGTTTTGCCCAGAACCTACAATACAACCGCTTTAGAAGGGTGCATAAGCAATTCTGCACATTAAAAACTTGTGGAGTATATGCTTGGTAGAATAAAAAAAGCAGTTTCAAGGGATATGGTGACTTCAGGATACATCACTTCCTCACTGTTAGTGCAAACACTATCAATTCCTATTGCTAGATCACAACATTCTACTTTTCTCAAAGCCTCTATTTCTGGTATTATGCAATTATGTGAAATTCTGATCCCCACTTTACAGAAGTCAAGAAATTCTTCTCATAACTGCTGCTGAGTAGTACTATTCTTTCAAACACTAGTGCACAAAATCTTTTTAAAATGTGCTCTCAAGTTAGAAGCAAAAGAACTTAATTTTAAAAAAATTTCGATTAGCAATGCAATCCATTTACATTTTCAATTTTTATAATGACTGTTGAGTAAAGGTTAACATGCTACTAGTAAATACAGTTTCACTCCCAAGGCGAGAATGAAGCAACAGCCTAGGTAATATTTCAGCCCTGTAAACAGAGGTGGAATATTCCTGGACACTGACAAGAAGTAATGAAAAGCATCACGCATACATAAAACTTAACAAGAATTGCTTACTTTACAGTAACTGAATCTCCCAAAGCATACCTGTTGGCGCAGACCGTACTGTATGTCTGCGTATCTTGATCAGGAATTTTTTGGCCAACAGCATTTAACTGAAGTTGTGCATACACCCCCAACACTGTCCCATCCCACACAGGGAAAGTAGAAGTCAGAAAAGCCCCAACTATCAGTTACTTCATTACCAAACCCCAATAAAGCAGTCCATTGAATGCCGGAGGCATGTCAGCGGTTGCATGCATCTCAACCAAAGTAAGATATCAAACCTCTCAAACTTTTCATACAGACACCTTCATCAGGATGCATTAGTCACTCTTCTATGAAAGGACTGGATTGCTTTAAATGCTGATTATGAAAATACAGTCTTATGAAACGCTGTGTCTGATCTAGAAGCCCTGCTGACTAATTAACCCTTGATACGCATATGGACAGCTCTTACAGCTGGTCTGCAGATAGCTGTACACCTGAGTGCGCCTCCTGAACAAGGCAGAAGTGTTGACTAGGGAACAGAGCAAGACGCAGTGCATTAAGACCCTGGTAGTTTGCACTGAGTAAATGACAAGTCCTGTGAGATAACGACACAGCTGATGTCGCATCAGTTAGTAACCTCCATCCCTACAAGACTGCTGTGTTTAAACCTCCCTAAGTGAACAGCTTTTCTAGCCTGACATCTGATAGCACCCTTGGAACTAACCATGGCACATCAACTCTATCTTTTGAAAAAGCCAAAGATAGACAATAGATTTACTGATTTAAGTAAGGGATGAGAAAAAGAGTGAGCATCCAAAATCTGAGTGAAACTGAGATGCCAAAACACCATTTCACATTTCTTTTTAGGGAAGAGAAAAAAGTAATGCCAATGCCTTTTTTGTAAAGAAACTCTGGCAACACCTTCTCTACTGCATGCAAATGATGCTGTACTGACCCAATGATTAGGAGACCAGGCCCATCCCTGCTTCTCCGCATGAGGCCTCTCCAATGGAACATTTCTCTGCTAATGCCCAACAGAAAGCAGATTAACCTCCAGAAAAATTTCTCAGGAAAGGCTACCTAATTCTCTTACTTCAAGACCCAGAGAACTCAGCAGTAAAAGTCCTGGGAGTCCATGAAAACAGAAGCAATCTATGTTTACCAAAGAAAAACAAGACCTACACTTCACAGACTAGAAACCATGGAACAAGAAGCTCATGCTGAACCTTTTCTTCCATAAAGGTTCATATGAATCAACCTAGGCAAACCCACACTTGATGTAAAATATCCTTAAAGCTATGTAGTGAACACAGGTGTACTGGAAAAGAAATTCCTGCAGGAAGAGATTCTGACTTCATCATTATTTAAGCTTGATGGTAGCTGTCACTACAATGAAGTTCAGCAGAGAAACACCTTCTGTTGCTCAGACTTTAACTGCAGCAGAACTGGAGAACAAGGAAGTGAAAACAATCCAATGCTCTTGTCAAGAAATGACCACAAGCTTCACTAAGACCAGTCTCATCTCTGCAGATGAAGGCAATATAAACAGTCTTGATACAACCAGGACTGCTGGAGTAAGGGATTCAGCGAAGCCTTGTCAAACAGCATGGAGATGACAGAGGGATTACACTGGCACTGACAGTAGTACTGGGAAGTCAAACACAGATCACTGGGAAAATACGCTATTGAACAACATTCTATTGAATACCAACAGCATTACCAGCCTGGAAGGGGAAAAAAAAATTTAAAAAAGGCTTTCAGTACCAACCCAGTTTCACATAAACTAATTAGGCAAGTTACTCTGAGGGACCTTACTTCTTGCCGAGCCCAGTGACAAACTGTCTTGCCTTTTCTTGCTTTCCTTTCTAGTACCTACTAGCAATAGAAGAACTCAGAAATTTCTTTACTCACTAAGTAACATCTCTTGCGAGAGACTTAAACTGCTTTTGTAGCATGGAAAAATACCCAAGATAATACATTTAACACACATGTATACAGAGCATAGAAGTGTCTTCAGTAGAAACAACACTGACAGATCAACATGAACCATCTGTGACCCTACTTTAAAATGTTCAGATTTAGGATAAAGTTTCTATGAATTAATTGTTCTTTCCTAAAAAACACCAAACACTGCTTCTCATTTTTGTACCTGCAAAGTAACTTTGCTAACTAAATATACATTTTAAAGCCCCAGGAAACTCAATACACCAACCGACCTACAAGCACGCAGCAAGGGATTTTGTTTATTTCGCTTTCTCCAATTAAAAGATTGCTTAAAACTCCAAATTTATTTGTGCACTGTGGGAAGCACAAAGGCACTGAGGCTTTAATTCACTTGCAGAGCTGTGAAGACAGTAGCAATGCTTGATGACAAGTGAAAACAGCAGTACTCAGTCATACCATCAGCATTTTCATAGGATACTGTCATTTTACTAGGTAACCTACAAGTAAGCAGATTAGTGTAGCAATTCTTCTGACAAGCAAGTCACAACAGCAAACTGCTCAATCAACAATACAGTTTTCAAGACAGATCAACAAGGATTTTTACCTATCAATTTGTAGAAGCAGCAGAGATTTCTTTATTTTTAACACTGTGGTTACAAACATGGGTTTTGATTTCTCCTTTAAAATGCAAAAGAATAGTTAAACTACCTTAGCTGTGACACCAATGTTGGCAAGCTGTTCTGCAGGAGTGGCTCAGAAAACACCAGATTTTCAAACAAATGCTTATTGTGCAATTCCCATGTCACCTGAAATTTCTTCAAATGCTCATTTTCCTATAAAAAACAAGCAGAAATAATCAGGGTTAGGAAACAAAAACAACTAAAAAATTCGGTCCAAGGCAAGATTCAGTTGGCTTTTTTTAAACCTAGACTCCAACCTACAGGCTAGATTATCCAGCTCAGATCTTACCCAGTTTTAATACCTAGAAACTCAGAATTTAAGTAATTCTTTAATGGCTTAAATAACCACAGCTTCAGTCCTTGTTTTCCAGATTGTCACAGATTAGAAAAAAAAAGAAAAATCAGACTGTTGTTGAAAGCTTCCATTCATTTCTGCACTGAAAGTTGTATTTTATGATCTCAACCAGTTGCTCTCGTGTTTTGTCAAACAATTGTCTATTTCTGATTATTTCTCAGTTCTTTGATACTTCTGTTTTGATATTAATAGCTTTAAGATTTAATCCTTGAAATTATATACAATTATGTGTTAAATAACCTCAAATACAAAAACATTTTGTGTACTAGAGACATAAGTTACCTATTTACAAAACTTTGGTTTTCAATGTGTACTTGGAGAGAATTTTTTACTTGATTTATGTCAGCTTTGAATAAAGATTATAGCTTGCTATCATACCTGTGTCTGTTACCAGATAAGTTCAAAGACAAGTATAGTATTTTTCCAAGTCAGTATCTTTTCCCACATATAGCCAGCAGTATACAGGTTTCCTATACCAGCACTCCCACAGTGCAAAATTAAATGTAAGTGTTCTGGCTATCAAATTAGCAAGAGAGCTCTATGCACTATAACCCTGAATACCCACAAATACCAGAATACTCTGGAATTCCAAACATTTGTTACACATACTGGGTTAAAAAACAAATACATATTTATATCATACCTAAACACAAGACTTATTAGTATTAAATAATAATAAAACTCCAAACTTGGTTCTTTTTCAGGAAGGGTGGGTGGGTTTCTTGAGTTGCACAAGACATATGTACTATTCACTTTGAATATTACACCTTCAGAGTAAATAAAATGTCTGTAAATTGCTAAAAATCTCTCAAGGGTCAACACTGAAAGGTTGATTTGCTAAGTAATTTCCATATAACAAAGCAGTCAACAGCTACCTACAAAATCTTGTGTATTAGACTGCAGAGAACCGTACTTTTCACAAAGAAATCCCAGGTACTTTTCCCTTCTTGTCTGCTATACTGTCTACTCGAGGGCGCTTCTGTACTGACCACAGTCTTTTCCAGCTCACTCTCAGTATAATCTGTCATTCCCTGGTGGGACACAAGGCTTTACGTTCCTGCTCTTGAACTTCAATAGTTAGCTGGATTCCTTTGAAAGGAAGGACAACTGCCATAATTTCATTGAGAAATTAGTTCCTCACAGGTGGAGGTTCAAGACATGGTACCAAGCATGCCTTGGTACAGCATGCTACATGCAATGGTTTTACCTTTAAAGGAAGGCTGCATGAAGTTTAGAGTTCTTTCAGCTGAAAAGATTCCTTCTCCAGAGTGCACTGGTGTCTTGAGAGAAAACAGCCATGCACACTGAAAAGGCCAATAACCCTACTACCTAGCCTGGAAGCTGTGACATATTACTCCATTTAGTAAATCTAAGAAATAGACAGTATCCTACATTCTCACATTTCAGTTTCTGAAAGTCACAGCTTGGTAGAAAGAAACTTGCAGTACTTACTGGGCTGCAGAAGAATAAGGACAGGAAGAGTCTGGGGTGTGTGTATATATATATTTTTTTTTTAAGTGACTAGTAATTTTGCTTTGAATTTTGTCAGAAAAGAGGTAGATTAGGGAGCTCAAGCATCTTCTGTCTCATCATGGCCATTCACTCCATCTCTCATATCTGCTAAGTTTTCGTGACATATGTTCACAATAACAACTGGGGAAACAATATTAAAAGACTATCTTCTGATCAGCAACGCAATTCTGGCACTAATAGGTTCATTACTGGTGGATCTACTTTGAGAAGGATAACACTTGTACTGTAATCCATCCACTTTTCAACTGAGAAGATTTCTAGGTTCCAATGCAAATCAACCTGAAGAGCACCTCAAGCACCTGGCCAGAGACCCGATGACTATTAAAAGCAGCCAATAAACTGGAGCTGGCAGTGACCTCGTGTCTTTAAGCAGCACAGCTGGGGAAGACAATACAGACAACAGCAAATACAGAGCACTGACAAAAGAAAAAAGCATCAGATATGACCAAGATTCTTAATGGAAACAGTTTCCTGCTTTGCCAATTCAATTTTATTAACAGCCCTACCTCAGTAATGACACTCTGCTTCCTCTCCATTTAAATCCTTCTCTGTTGTGCCCATCATAGTCCTGCCCGCCTATTCTTTTCCTTTCTTTATATACCTAGGCAGTCACTTTGGGTAACTGGCAATAAACCCCAAATTTATCAGTTTATCCACTTTTTTTGCTTGTGCAAAGTTTATACAAGAAAAGGGATAAACAGGATAAGGACATTAATGAAGGATAGACGGAAAGGATTATTAACAAAACGGGATTAATAACCTTCTCAGCCTTTGAACAAGTAGAAATACAGAATTTGTTTACTGTATTACTTACTCATGATGGATTGTTACTCAAGAGATTCAAGGCTATTGCCTAGTTTCTACCTGACAATATAATCCCAAGTCTAACATCACAATCAGTTGACCAAAAAAAGCATTTAAGAACGAACAAGCACTTGAGAAATCACAACTAACATAGCACATTAATTCTGAGGCAAGTGATCATCATTTCAAGTAGCCATTCTTGCTTCTAAGGGAAAAGAAAAATCGAACATTGAAACAATCTAAGTGCTACACATAAAAGTTTGTGTCCTTTAAACATGGTTGCCAAGAGACTATTAAAGATGAACAGAAATGCGTCACATTTTTCAAAGGCACCATCTAGAATTGCGTAGGTCTACTTAAAGATTAGTTTCAGAACAAGTGTGATGAACAACATCCCATCCTTTTACTTACAAACAAAAGGCAATTTCATCAATTCACTGTCATAGATGCTTATCTACATTTCTGAAGAACTGAATTTGCATTTTCAGAGTCTCTCTGTTGGCATTTTACAAACCACAGAGGACACCCGAAAGAGCCCAGAACAGCTCTGCTAGCATCACCCCTAGTAAGTAAAAGCACATAGGTTACTTGTCAGTCTTACCAGAGTAACTAGAAAGGCGCTGATTGTACATGCTGCCTGACAGAGCGCACTGTATTCTTCAAGTAGGAGTGAGATGAACTGATGTGCCTGTGGTGGCCCTTGTATTGCTAACGTTGATGCAACTTTGGATCCCAGTGACAAGTGTCTGAGCAGACGAACCTTCATTTCAAGCACATATTCTCTAGCCTGCTGTTCCAACCGTTGGTAAAGCTGATACGGATCTCTTTCACAAAGCCTGTATTTTTAGAAAATTTGTGACAAAAAGAGAAATCAAAACAAAACCCAAACATGTAATCAATGAATTTACTTTCCTAAAAATATTTACCAGTTACCATCACTGCCACCAAAAAAACAGTGGTGAGAGTTTACAGAACTACCTTACATCTGGAAGAACACAGTCCAGTTCCCTACTTTTCCACTGTGGAACTAAGCTCCTGTGTAGCTTTAGGATTAGGATGCTTACACACCTGAGGACAAATTAATTCAGGACATCAGTATTTCACTTCAACGTCTGAGCTAGAAAACCTTTACTCAATTTGCACTCAACCCTACAGACACCTAGACAAGCTTCTTTACAACTTCTCCATGTTCTAACTGGGGCATTTATTAGAGCTGTATTTAAGAACAGCCAGACTTAGACCCAATTAATATCCTGTAGGACAGACCTGTCCTTCAAACCACTGAATGTGCTTTACCTGTTAGGCAGCCAGAACATGCCTATATACATACTAACCAGACTGGACTTGGTGACTGCTTTGGGGGACCCTTCTGCTGTTCAGCTGAACTGAAAGAAGACATTTCATACAATTACTAAGCTTTTAAGACACTTGTTCATGAAACTCTTTCTCCCCTTCACTGAGAGGCACTCTGCTGCGGTAGCACCTAAGTCGCCACCATTACAAATGATTGGTGTATTGTTTTATTACTTAATTTTAAAAATCTGGAATAGGGACCACAATTTGGGACTCATTTGTCCGAGGGGAGCACACCAGGATTAAAGCTCCAGAACCATATTACCCTCCATGCGCTCTGCTCAGCCACTCAATACCTGCAAGACTTGTCACTGTAAGACACAGCTTCAAAGAGGGTCAGGGCTTCCTGCTAAGGACAGCATACAGCTGGCTAGGTCTGATACTCTCCTGGAAGCGAGACGTGGGTTTGAACCACCTCACACAGAAGAAAATTGAACACGATGACTGCTTTGAAGCACTTTAGAGTGAATTTGTACCATTTGAAGTCCTGTGCATGGAGTTCAAGCACTTGCTCATTTTTTTTTTTTTACAGCACAGGGAGGTGGGGAAGAAGAAAGGGATTAGATAAGTACTTAGGAGTTTGATGAATGAAAGTCTGCTACTATCCAGTCCTTGCTCTTCCCTCAGCACTCACAAAATAAGAGTACTATCATATTGCCATAACGCGCTCTAACATGCAGTAGGGACAGTACTTGGCACTGCTACTTATTTTCAAGTGAGACCACCAGACAGTCTGTTTCTTGTCAGCTGTGTCTAACAGAGCTGAGCATGGAAGCAGGAATTTTAGCCTTTTAAACACAGATTTAGTTGGCCACAGCATGATCTTTGGCATACTACCTACACAGTTTGTTCGGCTGACTAGCTTTGTTACAAAATTCTGCATGACTTTAGCACCATGGACTGGGCACGCTGGTGTCCGCTCAAACACAGTAGTTTAACTTTATTTCATACTTTAGACACCAGAAGGGACTTGAATGAAATATAATCATATTGACACTTAAGGTTCCTTTCCTTGAGACCCTGTTTCTGCCTTTGTATTTTAATAATCTCTCTCAAAAGTGAAAAACAGTTCTAGAAAATGCAAAGCTCCTAAGTACATAATAGAGGTACACAGTATGGGGTCCAATTTCCAAAATTTTTCCATTAAAGAGAAACTGCATAAAATCAACAACCATTTTAGCTGTGATTCAGTTGTAATTACCTAAACACCATGTAACATTTAAGCATCTTTGATTTCCAAACCTATGTTGCATGTTTTGATCATTTAAATAAACAAAGTGTGACTAATAGGAAGGCATATTATTTCACTCTGCATTTACACAGCTCATATTCAAACCCAAACACTCAGTTTTTATATAACACAACTGCAATAAGATTACTCAATTCTACTAAGGCTGATTCAGGAGTGTCGTTATTTAAAGAGCAATGCTAGATGACTACAATCTTTCAAAAGTTTCTTTACCTCATCAGAATTAAGCTTCAACTAGAAACTCCACATAAGAACAACGGTTGTCAGACTATCCAGACCTTGGTATATGAAGTACATACAAAACCAAGGAGAGCAACGATTCCTTGTCCACACATTCAGAGAGAAACTGAGATGAACCTCCTGGAGCACTTTAAGGACAGCCACACCCTTCTCAAAAGGAAAAAACCCACAACTGAGCACTTCATGAAGCACACCTTGAACTTCACACCTAGAAAAGCTACAACTTTCAACTCCTGAAATGCGAAAGAAGTTCTCAGAATCCACCTCATCTAGTGATCAATGGTCAATATTACCTTTCTTTTTTTGAATATTACCTTTCTTTTTTTGAAAAGTCTTCCAGCTGTTAGAACCACAGTAATAAGCACCACTATAACTCAGGTTAGTTTGTAAGATTTTCATTTGGGGCGATTCAAACTAAACAACGTCTTATTAACAAATCATCGTCTCAAGGTCTTTTGAAGAATAAGATTGTGTGACCCCCCCATAATTACACATTAATACTCCTACTGCAAACAGCATACAAATTTAATAGCTTCCCATGCATTCAATCTAGCACTTAAATAGAACCGCCTGTTCTGATTTTTCATTCTAGCAGAGGCAATCATTCCAAGCAACCAGACTTACAGATGCTAAATAATGTTCTATTAAAAAGCAATATTCCAAACTACTTAAAAAATAATTCAAAGAATCCTCTTAGCAATCGACAGATGTTTTTCAAAGTGCTCTATACCTATCCACCAGCTCTTTCATTCCTTCTTTATCTGGTACCAAAGACTGGTCTTGGTCATCTGCCAAAGGGGTCCCAGCTTGGCGATATATACACCGAACCATGTATCGTACTTCTGACCAGTAATTCTGAAGCTGCTGAGGTTCACGTTCAGGCTCTGCTGAATTTTCTCTGCAAATAATTACAGAATAATTAATCTCTATTTGTACACCACATAGGTGTATTGATTTCTACTATTCTGAAGATGCTCTGCAGGAAAAACAACGTACACCTGAAAATGCCCAAAATAAAGTATAAAATTGGATAACAGCTCCCATCCATAAGCTACTGTTATTGTCACATAGCCTGTTAGAGTTTAAGCATACACCAACAAATCTGCTACAACACTGCCGACAGCGTGACTACAGGCACCACGCTGTTGAGTTTGAATTCAGTTCTTACCTGCGCTCATTACAGGCCTCACAGTTGCACGCTATGTCTGAAGGAGAGGAATTGCTAAGATCTGCAGCAGGCACAGTCTGTGCACCAACAGTTATTCTTCCTCCTCCTACAGATTCCTGCTGTGATCCACTGTTTCCAAGAGGCATGTGCAAAAGGAAATCTTGGCTCTGAAAGGCAAAAAGCACAGGTAGGCTTAAGTTCGTAAGGTAGAAGTCTGAAATGTTAATAGGTAGGCAAATAAGAATGTGGCAATTCTTCACAATGAGTATATTTTGGGAGGACACTCAGGCACAAAGAATTTACCTTCAAAAAACTTAATAAATGCAAGACATGGACTGAGAAAGCCAATGATATAAACACTTTCACTTCTAATAACTTAAGTATGTTGGTTATAATTAACACCTTTATGTACTCCAGCATAAACAATGAACTAAGCTACAGGAAGGCTTGCATCATCCATGATTAATCATACACTACTACTATCTCTTCAGTCTCTACTTGACACCATGTTTGACTTTTGTAGTTCAACAATGCCTTCTAGCATAAAACCTCCTTGCTTGTAACAGCCAGACATACTACTTCATCGTAATGGATGTTAGAAAGCTGCTGTTATTGGGATTAGATGACACAAACCACTCCCCCAAGACTGCTGGTATTTTGGTCTCCAACTCCTCTATACTAAGCCACAGTACATACCATGCTTCCCTCCTGCACCCTCCCCAGGTTGCCAGCAGCTTTCTGTGGCACCAGGCAGAGACCTCTCTCCCATTAGAAGCATGGCTGAAGGGATTTTTTTGTGCTTCACCCCAGACCCTGGAGTAGGATGCAGACACAGGTCAGAACAAACCCGCATACGTTTGCTGCCAACAGCAAGGCCAGCTACCGCAAATGGTGCGGAGTCAGACCAAGCTACGCAGTGAGAGCATCGGCAATCTCAGCACAGGAGCATCTACAGCAAACAACTTACACTTTGGCTTGCAATGACTGGTAACAGGTTTCTTTCAGCTTATTTTAGGTTTGGGGTTCCCTCCCCCTCCCTACACCCCAACTTGGTTTCTCTAACTTGAGTAGCTATCTAATCCATTTGACTTTAAGTCAAACTTACCAGCTTGGAAAATCCTTCTGCTGTTTGCTTTTAAAAATTCCTCTTAAATTAAGACGACAGTTGCCAAATTAAAAAAATACTGTCAATTTTTATTTTACCTAGAGTATCTATAAGTTAACAAAACATTCAGGAAGCAAATCCTGCCTTCCTTGCTCTTGTAGAAGACTTTTCTTAACTAGTTCATTAAACAGAGCTTAAACATGTCAAAAATTTTGACTCAACTGAATAATGTGCTTCAGTCTTGCTGTGCTTTGAACTCTCTAGGATGTGTTTACCATCCAACTACCACTAATTCCCTTAGATATAATCTCTTTTGATTAATTTCACTAACCCATGTTAATAGCAAGAACATCAGTCAACACTAGTTGTTACAAGTGTTCATATACTCTGAAATTTTCCGTACAAGAAATTATGTCAACTGTGCTTTCAGCATGAGTTTAGCAACATATGCTATACGAAGACAATCTTTCTTCACACGGATTTGTTTACTGAGATAAAAATGTGCATGTGCCTATGGGCAAGTGCACAGTCTGTTAGCTCTCTGCAAGGAGGTGTCAGCTGGAATCTATAATGCTTCCAATTATCGGAAGCGTGTGGTTTCCCAGATCAGTTGTGAAGATTTGGTTCTGCTGCACAGCACCATATTTACTTCTAGTGGGGTTTTGCTGGAGCTGTCAATGAACTTTTTTATATCTTTCTGCTACACTGAGCACAGCTCTTAAGTGAGGTTGAATTCTCATTTGAAAATATATTTTAGCTCTTAATTTAGAAACTAATCACAACTTGAAATATCAGCACCATGTACTAAATCAGTGTTAGCAGTGCTACAAAGAATAATACATTGTCATATGCATAGTATGCAAAGTTGTGCTTCTTTATTAAGAAAATGCAGGAAAGAAAAGATGACAAAACAGAGACATGCAGGAAAACGGCAGTGCAAGTGTAGCCACCCAGAAACACTACTGAAAGACCACAGAAAATTCAGACAGTTTACCTTACAAAGGGGGATGTACACATGAGCAGAGAGAGAACAGAAAAAGTGCAATGAGTAAAGCTACATTGGTAAGAGCAGAAGAAACAGAATTTAAGTAAATGGGGAAAGGACAAAGTATGAGATCCAATAAACCGAAAGGGAACAAAACCAGCAAGAAACAAATCCAAGCCCTGCTCTACTCAAAACTCCAAAACACATAATCAGAACTTCTCATTTTTTAAACAACTTGCCTGGTCAGTTTAGCTCATAGGAAAACCAACTCAAGATCTCCTAAAATACTTTCTAAGCAATTACAGTTTAAGTGGTTCCAAAGCACAAAGTAGCATTCAGCCCATAACAACTTACCTTAGTCTACTGGACTGAAGTACTTCAACTTACCACAAGAGATTGCTCTATTGTAGCATGCCTCTCCTCCTTTTCAACTGTTCTTCGACAGTCTGGGCACACCCACAGTGGAAGATGCAGCATGTTGTTTGCTTTTGGAGATGTGGAAAGTGCTGTTTTGCTAGAATTTTTTATTCCGCTCTCTGAAAGCGAAGTATCTTTTCGTTCACTTCTACAAAGAAGACAATGCTCGCCAGTTGTATATGGTGCCCTTTGGCCCAAACCAAAGGTAAACGGTGTCTACAAAGAAACATTTTGGTAGATAACTGGTTATTTACAGAATATCTACCCCAAAAACTTATTCTTTGATTTAAAAAACAAAACCCACAACGAACAAACACCACAGAGATTTAACAGTTAGCACTAAATAAAGCTGAGTGTGTCCCAAGATCAAACACAGCAGTCTTAATACTCATCTGGCAAACAATTTTCATAAGGAATACACCCACATTTAAAAAGTAACGTTTTGAGGGAGCATGAATGGCAGCCTTCCCCTTGAAAATAATTGGTCTAGATGCAATAATCTAATAAGTAAACTAAAAAAGAGAGAGTACAATTCTTTTTGCTGTTGTCATTCTTACAGATAAAAATAACTGCTCTTTCAAGTTCTGTGTCACCTCCTTTTTTAATAGTAACTGAAACAAAGACACTTTTAGCTAAGCTTGTTGCAAAATAAAAGCTTAATTCAGTTTCAACAAAACCAATCAGTAGAGTCAAAAATCCACTCCCAGCTATTGAATAAAGTCAACTTAGTAACTTTGAGGACAGAGGCAGTTCAAAACTGAATTTGCCTTCCAAGATGCTACTGTGCACGAAATAATGGTTCAATCGTGAAACAATTACTATTGACCAAGACTGATACTCAAAACCATGTCAAGCAGCACAAGCCAAACAAAACCCAACTTCACAAAACATAAGCGAAGTTAGACTGGTTTGTTCCATTCATTATAATACAGCTACTAGCTCTGCCTTAATTAGCAACATCATCTATGCAAGCCTCAAAACAGTCAAATTCTCTCTCAAAGGAAAGGCAGAATTTTATCATTCATTCAAGCATCCCCTTAGATATTGCTCCAACCACAGTACTAACAAAAACACTGCTTTAAATATCTTGTGGAGCTGAACTGCTCAAGCACAGGTGAAAAGTTCTTCAGGGCAAAGGACTAGTTCAAGCTACAACACAATTCACTAACTCTCTTCTTGTCTTCACAGCAAGAAGAAATCGATTTCCTATTGCTGACATCTAAAGAAAAACAGCACAGCATTATGAACTCCTTATTCTTTGTATCTACAAAACTGACATATGCAGTGATATGGAAATAAAACCTGAGAATTCTAGACCTGAAAAAGACACACGGAATTCATCTCCGCAAGTATCATCTTTCAGAAGTCCAGGAGAAGTTTAAGTTCATAGATTTAGTAAGAACAGCTAGTCTCTGCTCGCTGATGCCACTTCAAGAACTCACACTAAGCATTAAGGCCAGAGAAGGAACACAGTTTCTGTGGGTGTCTACTGCAGGTTTTCAGATAGCACACTCATGAGTGAAGACTTGCTCTGCTTCCTGAAAGGCTGGAACCATCCCCTTACTGGCTCTACAAGGATGTACAGATTTTTCAAGTTAGACATCCCTCTTGGCTGACCTGTGCTCAACTGCAAATCTTATTAATGCCTAAATACCCTGCCTGCAGGAGGCCACGGCTGCTCATACCCTTAGCCCTGAAAGTTTCCTTGTTAAAATAAGTTTTTTTGAAGCCAGATTAAGTATCTATTGGAACGACTATGACATCTTTATAGCTATTTCAGGCAAATACTTAGGAACATCATTTGCAGGACACCTTCCAACAAGTAGGAAAAGCAGAGGATAAAAAAAAAAATATAGAAGTTTAGAAGCTAAGACAACCTGACACTTAACTCTTTTGAAAGGTAAGGGTCATGGCAACCATAACCCAGCCATGCTGCAAGGGCTTCTGTAAGTTCAGACTTGTGTGTGTAATGTGCTTCAAGTTGCACCACGATCAAGAAAAAGCAGTGGCAAATACAGCAGGAACAACCATCTTCATTCTGGCCAACTCACAGACTTAGTAAAACCCGAGCCATCTCCCATCTAGGCCCGTAATTATAATAGATTTAAAGATCAAATGAAAAGCACAATGCAAATCAACTGCTAAGAATGAAAATTTCTAGGCAGGTTTGTGCTGGTTATTATTTCTAATAAAATTGACAGTTAGAACCCTGACAAAAATCTCAACCATAAGCATCTCCAATTTCCATTACAGCTCTATTACACTAAAATAAAGCTATGAATTGCAGTTTCTTATTTATTTAAAAGATGAATACAGTAACTGTTCATGTGATGATTTTGACAGCAGCAGTAAACTCCTCCTAGATTAGATAAGCTTGGAATTAGGTCACACATACATTTGTATGAGTCTTCAGTGTAATGAGAGCAAAGTGTACATTTTGAGGAAAGCAAGATATTTTTCCACTAGTCAAGCTTCAGAAAAAATGTGTGATGCATCTATGCAAGAAAACACCCAGTCTCACTTTTTCTCTGAAACATGTTCAGCTATAACATTCATAAATGAAAGCTGGAAGTAGGGCAAGCCAGAACAGAAATAACTCTCTCTGCTATGTATTTAGATTTATTTCCAAGAATAACTTTATTACCATAAAACTGCATAGCTCTTTTTTACATCTATGTTCAATTTCAAGCTTATTATAACAACAAAATTTTACTTTAGAAAGAGTACCTTTCACTGATTTTTAAAGCTTGAATAGTGAAGTGATCAGAAACTGACTTCAGTTAGCAAAGTCCCACTCCGAGATACAGATCTTTTTGAAGAGTTCTCTGTAGCACATTTAATAGCAGAATAATAGTATCATATACACTCACAATATATTTTGGCTGCACATACCTGAGAAACACCTGTGAACTCTGATCCAACAGAACTGTCTGTAAACTGTGTACCATTTAGCGAAACCTGGAAAAAATTAATAGTACACTGGTTACAACAGTTGAGTTTAATGCTAGAAGAGTATTAAAACATTGAAAAACCTTTCCCCTTGCACCTGAGGGTTGATAGAACAGCTGTTGAAACTTGAATGATTGTTTGACTGCAGAGATGGAAAGCCACAGCTTTGTAATGGAAAGTTCTATAGATGTAGATACAATTTATGTATTTTAAACTTTTGTACTATTGCTGGTTTATTAGCAATGCAAATCCGAGATGATAACATACAGCAAGAGAAGTCATAAGCAAAATGAGATTTTTCCTTCTGTACTTGACTGTTTGCATTTAGCTTTTAAACTTGTATTGTGAATCAGGACAATTAGCCAAGATTCTCGTCTCTTGGAAGTTCGGTACAATACTGTTTACACAAATATGCAGCATTAACCGGGAAGACTCTGCCGCAGCAAGCCTCCAAACGGCATTCAGCTATCCTGCTGCAGCAGCCTTCCTCCTGCCTCAGGTTATAGTTCATACTGAACCCCCCCAGCGATCTCTTCGATACCTTGTTTCTCCACCAGCGTAACAGACTACACCAGATATAAGTAAGGTGCTTTCACAACCCTCAAGTGTTTTCATACAGCATTATTTAGGACACTGATACACGAGTAAATTTAAAACAGCATCCAAATTCAAGTCATTGAGTCCCAGATCACACCAACTTGAAAAAAACCATTTTATTTCAAAACGGGGAGGGCAAGTGAAGTCAGTCAATTATTTCATTCTTTATCTTCCCTCTTCTTGAGCACTGTTTTATCTCCTGAATTTCAGGTCTAGTTTTCCTCATGTCTCTGTTCCACCTTCCACATGTTCTTGCTAAACTCTTTTTGCTCTCCAGTTTTTCACCTATTATTGCTTGATATTAATATTTCTAAGACTACTCTAACCAGTGCTAAAAACCCCAGCCTGTTTAACATAGGGACCCCCACATCTAGTGTGTTGGATTTAGAGTTCAGAAAGTACTTTTACTCCGCTACCAAACCAGAAACTTCAACTGGAGCCTCTTCCAGTACAAAGGAGCGTCCTTCAGTTTTACGCATGCACAGGATTACTGACTGCTCGGTTTACAGCGCCAGTGAGATTATTGCAAAGCCGATGCCTTCAGCTGGCTTGTTCAAAGGCAAAGTAGAGGATAGAACACAATCTCCAAATCATTGCTAATGAAGATAAACAAACCACACATCTTCACATACACACCCCATCTAGGCTACACTCAGGAGTAAGTATTTAAGAAAAAACCCTCACATGCAAGTCAAGCAACTCTGATCCAGAAACATGGCAGCTGATGTGGAACAAGTTCCCTATTTTTATTCAGCCAAGTTCCAAAAAGCAGAAAAAAAGAAAAGGCTTTTTGAATTAAATACAGTTGTCTTCACCAAAAAAAGAAATCCTCCAGTACTGGAGGTCCACTGGTTACTGGCACACATATGCATTCAAGAACAAAGAAACCAGTAAGAAAGTTTAGAATGAAATTGTTTGAGTTGCAGGTAGCAATTTCATTTTTGAGACCATTCAAGAGACAGGCTTATCCAAAACCATTACCTATTCACTGAGGGAGTACATTTACCTTCTTCACATTCAAGACAGTGATAACAAATGCACAAGCCCTCACATTAAAACACACAGATGTTGAATGACCAAGCTGAAGGCAGTCAGAAATGTTACAGAACTAAAGAGAAAACAGTGGGAGGTTTCTGTTATGCACTAAGTGTCACAGGACATCAAGGCAAAATAATGAACATCAGCAGTGACTGCTGCATGGAATAAGTTGCTAGTAAGAAAAGAAAAAGCATCTCTCGATCCTAAGCACTGTGCAATTTGGTCCAAAATATTCAAAATTTGTGAATCTAGTAGTGACCTAAATATCTGCAGGAGGAACAAACACCAAGGAATTTAAGGAAAGGAATTAGACAAATAGAAGGAAACTTAGACTCATCAAAAATTAAATGCCTGTAGGCAACGAGATTTAAGACATTGTATGTGAGGCTTAGAGTAAATATAAAAATCACAAAAAGGACCTAAGTAGGGGTGAATAATGACATGACAAGGGAAGGAGATGGATAAATAACGTATTAGAGAAAACATTAGAAGAATCTTGTAGAAGTTGTCCAAATGGGGCTCAAACAATAGCAAGCTAAAAACAGACAGAGAGAAAAAAATACAATGAGTCTCAGAAATAATTTAAGAGGGTGAGGCAAAAAGCATAAAACCACTACTAAATCCTTTTTCAAGGCACATGAGGAGCAAAAAGGAGTAGGTAGCCTGTCAGGATCTGTAAGGCTAAAGTAAGTAAACAAATAGATGCATTAAAAAATGCTCAAACAAGCTAAGGTCATGGCAGAAACAGCAGATTTTTTTCTTTTTTCCATCTTCATGTTCACTACGGCACCATTTAAAGATATTCTCTAAGTGAAAGGCTTCTTTATGAAGATGCTTTAGAGGATCTGTTTCAAAGCAAAGCACTACTAGAAAAAAAAAATAGAGCAAATGGACATCTCAAAAATCAGCAAACCAGTGAGAGCGGATGACATTCAGCCAAGAGTCCTAAAGAAGCTCAAGGACGATACAGTTGCACTAATCATTTCAGTATGTTAATGCTTGCTTTATAATTCACCAATACTAGAGGAACAGAAGATTTTTTATTTTTAAACATTTATTAAGGAGATCTAGGTAACTGCAGTTATCCAAAGCCTGTAGCAGGAGAGCACTGAGATAACTAATAGCACTAAATTCTTCATGTGACTAAAGAGACTGGAGAATGGCAGAAGGACGTTACAAGATCTAGTTACTGGGCCATATGCTGACAGATAAAATTCTGCGTGCCAAGATTTAAAGTAGAAGTGACAAGCTAGACAGCTGTTACTTCTGGACGACTTTAACTTTTGGGATTTTTAATTAAAGAGATTTTTTTTTTTTAACAGTCCTGGGTATCCTTTATAAGGATTTCTAAGTTTTATGTTTTAAAAACCTATTTTGGAAAGATAAGTGCCAGAAGGAAGGCTGACATAGGTCAGAAACACGGGAATCTCTGCATGCACTCTTCAACGTTATGGAAAGTGTGTGGGGAAAATAAGAAACTTTGTTCTTTATGTTATTTAAAATGCAAAAGTTACTGTTTTTCTTGCAAGGTGCTTTCACACTAATTCACCCTCTGTAATAAGTTAGCTTTTCTGGAGAAAAAGGCATATACCATCTAGGCACAGTGTAATTTGTATGAGAAAGTATGAAGAAAGTGAGAAGCATAGCTTAAACACTGCTCCTTGATTTCACCTGAATGACCTTGAAGAACCAGCTGAGCAATTCTAACAAACACTCAGACTGTGGTAATCTGCTCTAGTAGCCTGTCACAATCAAAATCAGATCTTCAGTGGGCTGAGCGACATATTACTAGACAACACACCCCCGCCTTTCTTGCAGCCTGGTGAAGTCACACAAACATCATGAAAGGGAGAGTGATGCAATGTCTCAGGAGAGTTCAGGACAAGGAAAGCACAGGAAGAAAATTCAGATTTGACTCATCATACTGAACCCTGAACAGTTCAACAGAAATGTGATGGTAAAAAAAAAAAAAAGCGGGATTTAATTGAATTTCTCCTGGGGGAAAACAGCTACAAAATATCACACTGATTTTCTCTTGCACTTTAGGAAAGATAAACTAGAAAAAACCCAATGTTACCAAGAGACCATTAGGGCTACACTTTATTCCACAAGGTCCTAATACAACAAAGGTATTCCATATCACTTGCATTAATTCCCTTATTTTTATATAGGGAGGTGAAAAATTAAGTTTGTTGAAACATCTGAGAAACACTTTCTGTAAGTGTTTGAGAAACACTTAAGAAACCTACTGCACTTTACCCTGGCTACACCCCCAAAACCCATCAAGATGTCTCATCTATGACACTTGCTCTCCTGTCTACACTTTTTGTGCCAAAACCCCTTTGCCACAGCTGTTCTGTGCTAAGCCTTCTCTCAGGCGCTTCCAGTCAGCAAGCACACTACAACATCACTCTGCAGCTTCACTTAGCAGCCCTGCCTTACTTCCTACCGCTGTCACCCAGTACTGCTCGGGAGGCGGCAGCCTCACGTTGCCTTCACTGGTGGAGACCTCCCTCTCTGCAGCCCGTGCGAAGCTCCGACTTGGGTGCTCTCCAGCGGCAGGCTGAGCTGTTCCTCTCCACTCCCAGGCACAGCTAAATCGGTCACAGAACTGCTGCTGGCAGATGAGTGACACTAACAAAATCCTAGACAATTTTCAGATATGAGGAAAGATTTATGCCTTCACTTCAAGAGACAGGAAGCTATCTGATTTCAGTAAGTGAAAATTTAGGATCCTTCCTTCCTAACATCCACTGATTTAAGGATAAGCCATTGTAGAAGTCAAATGCATGAATGAGTGGAAAGAACGCTAAACACATGAGACAGAGGTTCAACAGTAGGTAACAAAGTTTGATACAGAACATCTCTGGACCATTAAGACCTGGACAGGCACAAAGGAGAAGGATTATTCTACACACATCCCGTAGTTCTCTTCTCCACTCATCTAGCACCAAGCACCCTCAGAAAGGACGGCATGCTGGCCAGACACCTAGCACATCAAGGTTTTGGGGTTTGGTTGCTTTAAACACTGCTCCTGAACACTGTCAGCAGTGACCATAGTCTCTCCAGTAACAGCCTCTGCAGGAGGGGTACAACAGCACTGAACAGATATTATAATGTAAAAACCACCAGTAAACTATCAATACTTATCCCTTCCTTAAAAATATTAAGTCTACGTTATACCTAGTTAACATCTGGTACAGCCCAGTTTTTCAGCAGACGAGCAAAAGGAAACAGATCCACTTGGCAATGTTACCAACCGCTCTTGTCTATGTAACTGCATGTATTTCAACATTCTGATTATTTTCATCTGCTGTACTTTAAGAAGTCCATGAACGCTTTTTAAGGCATTGGAAATGCTCATCCAAGAGTCTAAGCCAAGTACCGTCTGACTTCTCACAGCAAAGGTTGTCTTCGCTACGCTCCGGACAGACCAGTTCCATGCGCCACACGAAGGTGAGAACCAACCAAAACCCCGTAAGCCCTGCAAGATATCACCTACTGCAAACCCAACCAGAACAAAGCAGAAGCCTAATGAAGCAATTGAAGCACATTACCTGTGCTACCAAAACCAGTGTATTCTACAATGTTTTCATGGAAATCGTTGTTTGTAATGGTGTTCTAACACTGAAGGAAATGCTCTAGGGAGGTCTTGGAATCAGATGAATGATCACCCAGGACTATGTTCAGGAATCCTTCTGGAGAGGATGACCACCTTACTACTGCAGCTATGGGAATATTTATGGTAAATACTGATATGGCCAAGAAATGCAGAAGTGTCCCCTGACAGAGCGTGCCTGGGCCAGCCACACTGGCTGAGGGGTGGTGGGGCTGGCCTTGAGGTGACTAATGCTCCCTGTCCATGGCCATGAAAAACTGGCACCAAAGTGGCAGGTGAACAGGATTATTTTTTAATAAAACCTAAGATAGAAGTCTAAAAATTTGTTGTATTTCATTGTTAAATAGCTCCAAACAGTATTAGAGGCTTTGCAGTAAGAGGACATGCTCTTTTAGAAAAGCATACCACAACTGGATTTTTAAAGAAGGATTTAAACGTAAGAGTTTTGTTCCTAGCACTGAAGGATGGAGACTGTAAAATTAAACATGCCCATCAGCAGGCAGGAAAATAATCAGCAATACGCAACACACTTCCAGGTTCACTGGCACAGGAACGCTCGAGATGCTTAGGCAGCTATCAGCATTTATTACCATTATTTTAGGCAAGAAAAACAAAAAATCCTTTTGACTTCAGTTATATAAAATTTAATTCCGAAGAGTTTGTATGCAGTAGCTTGGAAGTTGATGTTCGACTGGCAACAGTGAAAAGTTTGGAGGTTCCTACTTCCAAACAATGATGGTTTCCTGTGATGCAGTAATGAACCACAGTACCCTCTTCCCTCCCCCTCAGACACAGGAGTGTTTTGCTTAAGAAGCTGACATTCTAAACGTTTAAATTTTTTATGTGATAATTACACACCTCTGGTGACACTGAGCAGAATGCACACACCTGCTTGACAGGGAGTCTCAGTATTATAGGAGAGACACTGACAGAAAGTGATTATTGATTAGCTGCAAAAGTCACCAACAGGGTAAACTGTGAAGTTTTCCCACACAAAGAGATCCTTGTTTTAAGTAAAGATGCCAAAGTTACAAATAGAAACCAGAGAAAGCAAAGACAAGGTCATAATGATTAAAACTCAAATAACCATATTAAGGCAGCAAACACTTGATCTGGCCAATTGATTAATTTTGCAGACTATTCATCCCTTCTACCAAGCATGCTATTTTGGGCATTAATACTCCCAAACTCCTCAATTATCCCTTCCTAGCCTAGCCTGCATTAATCTAGTGTAGCCCACACTCCTGCGATAAGAAAACTTCTCAATGAACAAACTACATAGCCATAAGCAAGTCAGTGATGCAAGCAGCCAGTCCCTTGGTACTCCTTCAAAAAGTTACTGGCCTACATGCAATTTCAGAGGACCTTTAAATCTTTGCATCAATTAACAGCGATATAGACAAGCGAAGGCTGTGCAAGAACAAGCATTCCAAGGCTCTTGTGACTCTCTTGATATTCCAACTTGGAAATACCAAATCTGAGTATTAGTCTCCAATATAGATAACTACCTTTTAGATCTGAAAGAATGAAGTAGCAGGAGAAAGAGAAGTTGCCAGAAGCTGAACAACAGCCAGGAGTAAATCGTTAGTGAGAAACCGAGCAGAGGCTCCAGATGGCAGAAAGCACTGCACATCAATACAGCTAACGTTGACTCAACCCTTATGCTGGTATCTAACACACCACGCATTTATGTTCAATAGCCATTGTACTTAACCAAAATCATTACCATCATACCAGAGAGCTCAGTCAAATGTTTAACCTTGGCATACTGTTCTGAAGTAGTACAAAAAAAAAAAAAAAAAAAATCAAAAAAAACCCCAACAGCCAAGGACCTAAGCATGGCATGATTGCACACCCTCTTCCTGGTCACTGAGGATGTTTGTGGAAATAGATTTGCTGCAGAACACCATGCTAGCGGTGAGATCTATCAACTAGTTATGATAACCAACAGCTTGTTACTAAAACGGATTTAGGGATGATCTTGCGCGTACACATTTGGATAGGGCAGGTTGAAATCTTGTGACTGTAAAGCACTCTAGCCCACCGTGTCACGCTCCCTCCATCACGCTTAGCCAGTGGGAATTATGTACTCAAGGACTAACCACAGGAAATAACCTATAAAGGGGGAAGGAGGAAGAGAAACAATGTTGGCACCAGAAGATGATTCATCAAACTTGAGAATTCAGACTTGTTTTGTTTGTAGTGACAAGCAAAAGATAGGAAAATGCCAAGCAGATAGCACCAGTGCTGCGCTGAATTACAAACCCAAATACTCATTCAAGGAGCTAACAAGGTGGGTGTCCAGCAGGTCGCTCATTTAGCTCTCCAATATTACTTCATATTAGAAACAACACATTAAAATAAATCTATTGAAAGACTTTAAGAGGTACTTGGCAACAGACAGTCATCACAGTAATCCAAACTCAGGTACTCACTATCCAAGCACCTCCACAGAAAATACTTATGAGCAAAATGGTTTCTACCCCTTCTGACTTGTGCTACTGCTAACACACAGTTTGTGAGATCCCAGAGAAGTTTCTTTTTTATAACAAATAGCTTTCCAGTTCATAATTTCCTGGGAAATGCTCGTTATTCATACACAGTCAACATCATGAGACTTCAATAATTTTAGTGACACTTCCATTGCATTTTTAGTCTTTATAATGAACGTAACAACATTCACTACTGGAGTTTTCTTTATTAAGTAAAATCACACCATTACAGAATTTGACTAACCTGCAAGACAGGTTCTCTGAAGGCTTCCTGTCTTCAACAAGTCGTATTATTAAACCTTATCACTTGGACATAAGTAAACATAACACTATTTCCATAGCTAAGTAAACGCTATCCCTAAAATAAAATGATGTGAAACAAGCTGGCAAGCCAAGGGTGATGAGGTTTAATCTAGAAAGCACAATCTAACACATACAGATAACCAAGCAAGATTACTATGAATGACTCAAAACCCCAACAAAAATTTTCCTCTCTCCACACCCACAAGATCCCAAACCTGATTTGCTTCCTTTCTGACAGTGAAATCCCTTAGGACCATTAATACTGAGTCAAAAGGTCAAGAGAATTTTCAACAGAAAATTAAACTATTTCATTGAATCACAATCATTTTGGTTGGAAAAGACCTTTACAATCACCAAGTCCTACCGTTAACCCGACACTGCCAAGCCCACCACTAAACCGTGTCCTTAAGCACCACATCTACATGTCTCTTACATACTTCCAGGGATGGTGACTCACCCACCTCCCTGGGCAGCCCGTTCCAATGCCTGACAGTCCTTTCACTGAAGAAATTTTTCGTAATACTCAGTCTTAACTCCCCTGGTACAACCTGAGGCCATTTGCTCTCATGCTATTGCTTGGGAGAAGAGACCAACACACACCTTGTTAAAATCTCCTTTCAGGCAGTTGTAGAGAACAATAGAGGAAGGATGAAAAAGGATAAATTTCAAAGGAAGTACTTTTTCCCCATTGAATCAGTCATTATCATTACAGATGTTTCATCTAGGGAAAGGAATTATAAAGGTGTAAGTAGTAGGCTTACTACTTACACATCCAAGAACTGGACTTGTTCATAAAGACCAATACTTCATGGTTTACCAGAGTCAGGTTGGGGGTGGGTGGGGAGGCTGTCCCCAACTCACCCATTTTGGAAGATACCCTAAACCAGAACCTACATGACAAATCTCTATACCTCCTGCTGAAACTCAAGTCTAAGTTACTTGGCCAACGCCACCTTGTGCCAAGTAATTTTTTGTAAAGTAACTATTTACAGGCTCATCACAGGGGTGGGGGTAAGGATAGGGGCTAAGTCCGACAGCCCTGTTTTTCAACATAAGACATAATATTAGTAGTTAGAGAAAGTTAAAGGCATTTCCAACACACACACCCCAGTTTGGAGAAGTGCTGGTCATGCACTCTTAGCATCTGCCAGATCAAACACATCAATAAGATTAACAAGTTAGTGCAAAAAGTACACATAATCAAAGTTTTGTTTTCAGTATGACCAGACACACACAAAAGCCTCAAAAACAGAGCAGGGAGGAAGGAAATCAGACAGCGCTGAACAATGCAGAATAGGAAGAAAACCCATCTTCCTTGTAGTTAGGGACTCAGGTCCTCTGAAAACAGGTAAAAGCAATGCTGCTGGTGGACTTACACAGAACTGATTGTTTACCTGCTGCATCTTTTTCCTTTGAGTCCTCAGGGCTAAGATACAACAATTCTACTCTAGCACAGTAGTCAGAATAGACTAAAGTCTAAACAGCTACTTAAATTCACAAACCACGAATGTATTAAACCTTGACTGACAAAAAGCTATACTCGGAAACACAGTCACCTTAAATGATATGAGCTACACTGCCAATAAAGGTGCCTGAAACTATCCTGGGAAAGTTATTTTCAGTGATACCTCAAAAAGACAACTTTGAAGTAGTACTTTCAAAAGAAGCCAGATATTGTTATTCTGTAATGAGTTTCAAGGGAGCAACATCTATATTCTGTGCCCTTCCTCCCACGCATCCTTCAATAGCACACTCAAATTTTGCCTTAGCTGAATCAATCTAAAATACATCCTTCAGGAAATGAGCACCTGTTAGGAAATAAGGAGTTCACAGGTTAGAGTGCCACAATACGAAAATGTTAGCAAACACAAAAAAGCTATGATCTGTACAGGAAGTAGGAAGCATTCCTAAACCAAAATTAAGAGGATAAAACTCTGATCTGTATCCCATTATAAGACAGAATGATCGACAATTATTTAGCTTCCTAACTGGAAGTTAAAGGAAGGTTATACTCAAAGAAGGGGGGTTTGATCTATTGGGGTTTGATCTATTTTATTTTGTTAAATAAGGACAAATTACTTCCTTGGACATCAATTTGAATGATGCAGACCTAAACAATTAATTCCAAGAAACTTACAGATCAGTATACTCATTCCTACCTCAACCACTGCAGCAAAATCCTTCCCCCCCTTTAAAAAACAAACAAACAAACAACAAAAAACCCACACACAAACACCTGATGTGACAACTGATCACTATCAAATAATACCCTAAGAAAAATAATAATAATAATGAAAAAATACACAGTTACTTTGTTGAAGGAAGTGTCCAGACCCTACCAGAAGTCCTGCTGTGCTCTGTAGACACTCTCCACCACTAAAAACAAACCTACATCAGCTGTACTTCAGAAAAATATCTAAGCACTTTTGGGCAGATGATGCATGAAATTTGTATTAACAAAGGCCAAAGAGCATCCTGAATTAATTCCTGTTTGGGTGCTTTTTCCAGAAGATATGATCTAGAGTAATCCCTATTTAAAGGCTGCAAGTAGCAAACCATTTAAAACATAATTCGTCTGGGCTCAGAATCAATTAGGAAATTTCATTATATTTGTTTACTCTCCATCATGACTTTTCTTCTGTTATGTATTCTGACACGTCTATCTGATGAGCCAGTTGTCCTTTACCATCTGAGAAACTGGAGTTAGAAAACAGGCCCTTGGAACTCAGGAACACAATTAGCGTGATCCTTCCTAGTAGGTAACCACAAGAACTAGTATTCAGGAAGAAGTTCCACTCAGTATAAAATAACCTCCCTATTCCCTCCATTTGATAACACTGTGAATAGATTCAAGGTCCAGGTTAGCAGTCTTCTATACACAAAATATTGGGCAGGCAGGCACAGGCCATCAGCACAGCCACTCTCAAGGTGAGCCTGCCTATCTAGGTAAGTCACATGAAATTTGGCAACACTTACATGAATACTGTTTGTATCATATGAACAAATACTGGTTTTCCTCAATAAGCAGAAAGCTCTTTTTATCCCTTCCCAAGTCATTATAATCTCTGGAAGCTTTATCAACAAAATTAGACATTTTCTTCCAAGCCAACACCAACAAGTTAAGAGCATTACCACAATTCCCTGTAACCCACTAGCAATATACCCATTCACAACTAATAACCGAAGGGTTTCCCAGACCAAAAGCTGGAAGATTTGTGTCATTTGGGAACAAAACACTCCCACTGCATTCAAAAGCGAACAAGCTGAAGTCGCCCTTACTTCTTCACATGCAGTAAACACTAGATGCAGTGTGACCCCAGCCCGGAAGATAAAACTCCCCAGCTGTCCCTGTGGCCCTGCATACATTCATTCTCAAGGAAAACGTATGCTTCCAAGCAACGGTTATTAATGCCATAGTGAACCTGCACTGACTGAAGTCTCCAGTGGTTAATGGTTAATTGCCTTCCAGCAGAGAAGGATCGCTACAGGAGAAAGCAACAGATCCCTGATGCCATGAAAAGTGCCTATGCTTGCAAGTCCCATCTTGCCATTTTATCTTCCTTTGAACCTAAAACCATCTGTCTCATCTTACAAAAACCGTAAGTATCAGAAACACAATTTATATCATGCTTACATCTATCAACACATACCAGAAAAATATCTATCATCTACCATACTGAAATTCACACTGTATTGCAATAAATGAAAGATATCGCCCTCGGGGGGAGGAGGGGAAGGGGGAGGTAGGGAGGTGTTTGAAATAGAAGCCTAAAGCTGCTCTTTCATCCAACTGTCAAACTTCACTTTGTAAACCAGAGTATCACTATTTGTACAAATGAGCCATTTCCTCACAGCATCATAAACAGAGGAAAAATTCACTTCCAAAATAAATTAAAACCAGTAACACAAAACAATTTCTATCATTAAAAACTTATTTCTATGCTAAATGCCATTTCAACTTACTCTCCCTTTGTTAAACTTAACTATAGATATTTTTAAACATTGCAGCTTACTTTGTGTACTAAAACAACATTTCAGTAAAGAAAACGGTGAAGACAGGAAGAAACAAAGCCCTACGTTTTGAAATAGAAAACAAAATACAAATCACAAGGCTGCAAACCCTGACATAAGCTCATGCTCATCTTGTTTGTAATTGTATCTTCATTATTCTCTTACAAAAAATCGTTTTAAAGAGAACAAAACCCAAACTATACTAAGTATGAGGCTCTCAGCTATTAAATTGTGTGTAACCAAGAAACTACCATATGCCTATACTTGTGCAACCAATTACTTGGCTAAATAAGACGATTTATTCAGATTTAAGCCAACAGCAAGTGATATCCTTTTCTTCTTTGTATTTTGAACTGCTGCACATAAGTTGAAAAATGTTAGTAGAAATAGGTTAGTTTTTAAGAAGCATCACTGCACGTGCATATTTAATGATTCGTACTGATCATTACATAACCTCTTCCCTTTCATCTTATTCAAATAATCATTCATGCTTTACATTTCCAATTGTCAGAATTGTTCAATTCCCAGCTCCAAATCAGGAAATTGCACATTTTAAGCGAACATTAAAGAAGTCACAGACACTAACGTGTGTCTTGCGCTCTATTTGTCACCAAACATCCTTTCTGAGATCAATTCGCCATCAAGTTTTGGATCTAAACAAGAAAGATTTGGTTATACCAATAGCTTATGCTCACCCCTAAGACTGTGAAAAGGAAACATGATTCCGAGATGCATCACACTTTTCAATAGACACAGGAAAGTATTAGTGCTGCTTCAGAGCTCTCTGGAGGAGACCTCATTTGGTCAACCACCTTCAAGAAACAACTAACTGGAACAGACATGGTGACAGCCAAACAGGGTCATCAGCAAGAGGCCTGGTTCGTTCAGCTTAGCTGAAGCAACGAGATTCTCTCTGTGAATGCACTGGGGGTGGGCAGAAGACAAGGACTGAACTGAGGACAGGGAAAGCAGAGTAAAATCTCCTAGAATACATTCAAACTGAAGTAAAAGAGTATCAGTCACAGCATGAAGGAAGTGAAGCAGACCTGAAGATAGGGATAGTGAAGATCTATTTCAAATGAAGTTGAATCAGTTAATGAAAGGCTTTTCTACAGATAGGCAGTACCAAAAAAATGCCCAGATCCCTTCACATTTTTATCACCATTCACACAAAGAAGCTTTGCAATTGCCCAAATATATTTGCAGCTCAACTCAACTGTAATGTATGAGCCATCTTTGCCTTGTGGGAGTTTTTTAAATTCTATTTGTGGCAGGGAAGATGAAAGGAAATTTGCCTACAGTAGCTTTTGTAAGGCTCTTATATTTTTTTTAACAACTGCTTTTAAAATAAAAAGCAGAAAAATATAGTATTTTAAGCTTTCTGTAAAGGTATTGACAATTTTCAAAATAAAGCAAACTTGAAAGCCTCAAACTGAAATAAAAATTATTTTAATATTAAGCCATAGGGGGAGGAGGAGGAAATCATGTCTTTCACAGGTTAAAGTATAGTGATTAATTATATTTAAAGAGTTTTCTGCACAGCATTAAATGCTACTGCCTAGCTAACAAGTGAAATGGCAGCAGGTATACACAATAACAGAAGTAATTTAAGCATGGACAAGCTTAGACTTGAGTGAAAAAGACATGGGTCCGTAATATGCAGATGTGCAGCCGCCAAGGACCCATGCTCTCCGAAGAAAAAAAAGGGAGGGAAGGAGATTGTTTTAATTACACACATCACAAATTCTTCAGGAGCACACATCCCACATGCAGTACTTCCCTTCTTTGTAGCCAAGCATGACACAGCAGAACGGAGGCAATACACCTCCTACCAGGATTCTGCCTTTCCTGTACTAGAAAAATGTTCAATGTTTTCTCCAGCAATTATGCAGCCACATGTGCTTAAAAAAAAAAAGCCAAAGGCTAATAATCACGATGATTCAAGCATTTCTTTTCCCCAGTAAAACAGCCCAAAGTGTTGTGAGCAGGTAGTTAAAAAGTCCCAAAACTCTCTCAACTAGCCCTGACAGGTAACAACCATGTATATACATTTTTTTCCTAGTAGAGAATTGTTAGAGATTTAATCTGTTGTTTATACTTCAAACCTGAACAGAAGTATGTAAAATTAATATGATTATGCAAAACAAAACCCCCCCAAACGTGCCAGCACTTTCCCTATGAACAGTAAAAAGCATTCATCCAAAGGCAAGTTTAAGCTGTGTAAGACAACATTTAGGAATTAATTACTTAACTATGTAGCTTCAGTGATGCAACTGTAGACCCTCTACTCCAGGAATTAGGTTACAAGAAAATGACCTCACCTGGTAACTGGTAAAGAGTTAAACATACGGTCTTGACATCAAATCTCCTAAAATACTAAGTGAAGCCATGCATGGGAGAGGGCATTTTCAGAAGGATCCATCAAATACAATTTCTGAAACTAGCCACGTTTTTCCCAGAACTATCACGCAAATTCCATATGCTGTACTGTGACATAGACGGTCAGACAGAGACAAAGCAAGGCAGAGAGACAATTTTCCAGTTCTAAAGCCCTTCAATTCTGCAAAAGTCAGTATCAGGAAAAAGCAAAGTCTTAGTTTAATAGCCAGACTTAAAAGCAATAAGTACAATCACAGGAGAAGATGCAGCAAGTAAGCTTTAATATCAGAACTGCATTCAAAGGTTATGTTTCTAACAAATGACTACAAAATTAATAAAACCACAAGTTAAACTAATATCCATAGCAGATTACCTCAGTCCTTGCACTTAATTATCCCAAACTGCCCAGCTCTAGATGTCCACCCTACATGCATATGTCACGCACATTACATTTCTTACAGTCCCATGAAATACCCTGCTGAAACATAGCACATGGTGTGATTCAAATACCACTATGGGAGGGACCAGACAATTACTGAATTAACTGAGGAAATATGTAAAGCCTGAAGCCCTTTGACCCAAGCACCTGATCTACTGCTGCAGCTTAAGAAACCAAGGGGAGTCTATTCAGCTACCCCTCACCAAATGGGTGCTAAAAGCAGGAAGCCAACCATGACCCCAACATACATAACCAGAACAAAAAAAAGGAAAGTGGCATCTCCAAAACTCTCATCTCCAATATTCCCTGACCCAAAGATGTAAGGGCTATATGCAGACAGCGAGCCAAACCTATGTCCTGGATTGAAACAGTTAGAAACAGTAGATTGAAAAGTAGAAACAGTTGCTTGTATTTCCTATACTGAGGAAGAACACAAGGAAGACATCCAGTGTACTAAATTCTTCATTACAGATTGTCTTAGAAAGTAGATTTGGGTATGAGTTTTGTTTTTTGGAGATGAGGCATTCAGGACAAGCAGGAGGCAGCTGAGCTGAGACATTTGTGATTGTGATGTCTTCACAGCCAACCATGAAGAGACTGCCAAAGACAAGGGCAGCTACACAGCTGCATCAGAGAAAAAGCTATAGAGAACAAGTCACCTGCTGGCCCTACCTAGGGCTGCACACTGCTCCAGTTCTGTCTCCTTCAGACCCAAGAAAACAGAACTGGTTGTCTGCAGCAACTCCCAAGAGGAGCAGAAATCACATACATCTCATCTACTCAACAGGTAGATGTGTACCACCTTGAAGATGTCGCATAAAGCTGTTCAGTGTTCATCTATCACACCAACTACTGCTCATGGCTGCTTATCCACATGGGTACTAGTTATACTGCCAACAATGACCAAGAATAAGAAGCTCTCAAGCAGCCCTTCACTGTCATGAACAAACTCATCCTGTAAACAACCCCATGTGTTTGAAAATGCTGTCAGAGGACAGCTTTGGCTTCTCTGATCATGCAATGAGTTTCCACTAGCTGGTAGGTGAGAATGTAGAAGATTTCAGGGGATTAACACATGCAAGAAGCTCTTCCTGCCTGTTAACTTGAGTGAAGAATATTTTACACTAGGATCACAAACAAGAAATAAAGAGTCCAATGATGACATACCAGGGCAACCTGAACAAGTAAGAACAAGTCATTATTCACACCAAGTTCGTAAGAAACAATCAACCAATCCACCAGTCTTAGAGGTACGCGTAGTAATGTATGGAGCTTAAGAAAAGAAGCTAGAGTTCTTTGAACACAATCAAGACTATGACCTACTCCATAACAGTCCAGTCTCAGCTGGAATACTAACAGAAAGAGGATACAGCTGGTTCACAGGAAAAAAAAAACCCACAAACCACCAAACCAAACAAATTCAAGTGCCCAGGAGTGTTATGCCCTACATGTAAAGGATGTAAGCATCACAAATGCAGAGAGGTATCTTGGAAGTCTATAAATAATAAAAGGAGGAAAGCACATGAGTGCTATCAAGATGCAGCTTACTACAGACCACCAAAGATCGTGGACAGACATGACCCCTTTTCTGAGCAGGTAGAAGAGCAAAGAAAAGCACAGGACTTCTTGTTACAAGCAGATACAAAGAAATTAGGTACATACTGGGAACATAGCAGAACTCCATCCAGAGTTCGAAGAACTTTTTTAAAACACAGGAAGCAACCAGAGACTCTTCCTTTAGCTGTAGCCAGCAAGAAAGAAGTGGCTGACAGTAAACAATTAGAGACAGTTTCATCGGAAGTGAACCGTCAAGTCAATAGTTAATGAAGAGGGAAAGGAAGGAAGAAAAGCAAGAGACAGATTTAACATCACTGAATAAGAGCTTGCAGAAGGAAAGTCTAAGGCAAGGAAGAGCTAGTTCTCAAATGGCACAATAGATACAAACAAATTCAAGAAAACCAAGCACGGCCAAGAGAATAGAAAACATAGTAAGAGAATAATTACTCAAAAAAGCACTCAGAAAGGGAATAACAAGCATAACAATGGCAAGAGAACACAGAGGACAAAGCAAAAAGGCTAAAGGCACAAAATGAACTAATTCTCAAAAAACAGCTTGAGGCTACTAAGAAATCATTCTATCAGTATGCTACTAATAAGAGAATTTGTCTGTTACTGAATGAAGAGGGAAAGCAGATTAATGAAGAACAAGTCCTCAGTAAAGAGATCAACTACAAGCAGGTGACTAGCACAATTAGCACAAACAAATGGGTAAAAATACCCACCTAGAGTCAGCCTATTATTGGAAAAAGCCATCCTTACTTTTTTTTTCCAAGTTGGCTAGATCTGATAGCATTCAGCCAAGTTGTCCAGGAAATCCACTGAGCCATTTCAAAACCCATAATCCTGTCTTTGAAAACTCACAGACGATGCCCGAGATATCAGAAACTTAACAAAACGTGAACTATATAAATCCTTTCTTTAAAGCAATGAAACAACCTCACCCCTCATATAAAGCCCAAAAAACCCCACACCAAAATAAACCCCAAAAACTGAAGGACAGAAAAGGGGATGGTGAAGGGCAGAAACACCTTAGGAGTAATACTGGTTTGTCTTCAACTCCCAGAAAAGTTAGTCAAATATATTCAAAAAAGTCTTTAAGCACTTTGATGATAACTGAACAGAAGAGGAACAGTTACCTTGGTTTTGTCAAAACCAAGTCATGTCAAACCAGTACAGCTGTCTTGCATGACAGAGTTACACAAAGGAGAAAGAATGATTTACTTGATCAATGTTTATGACAGTCTTAATTACTGAGACTTTCTCATAGCCACCCTTAAAAGCAAGCTCTTGAAAGAACTACCACGAAATTCCATACAGGCATTGGTGACTACATGCAAAAGAGTAAACAAGGTCAGACTGTTGGAAAAAGCTAATGCTACCTTGGGATGTATAGCTTATGTGACACATGACATAATCCTTCCACCTAATACTGCTCTGGTAAGACTCAGGAACAACTGCAACTCATTCTGAACACAAGTCTTTAAGTCAGACAGGAACAGCTGGAGAAAAGCCTCAAGAGAACTACACCAAATGCTGAGAATATTACCTGCCAGGAAAGGCTGAAAGAACTAGGGACACCAAGCTTACAGATCAGAATACTGAGGGGAGGAAGAGTCAGCAAACAGAACAAGCAATAAAATATTTGAACTGCAGCAAGGGAGATTTTGATGCAATAGAAAATTAACAGCAAAGTATTTAGGGTCAAAGATAGGCTGCTGGGTGCGGTTGTGGAGTCTCCATCAACAACTCATTTTAAGAGCAGGTTAGATAAACAAGTGACAAAACTATCACTAGTGCTGTCTCCACTGACTAAAAGGTGGATACTGAGTGAGAAAAAGATGGAATGAACCTTGAAGTCAAGATTTCATAGCACCGATAATAGATTCTGGAATATTACATTCAGCTCTGGTATCAAACCTCAGGAGCTAGTTTACAACATGCAGAAGGAACCAAAGAACCACCTGAGAGCCACCGCACACACTCAGAATAATAAAGAATGAGTTTTGATTATGAAAAAGGAAGATGAGGACTAATTCTGTTACAGTAAACAGGTATCTTCACAAGAATAACACATCAGGTTCTAATGGCCTCCTTACCAATAAAGATTCCCAAGCCCACATGCAGGACTCCTGGCCTGTGCAGCAAGGATACTTTAGTAACAGCATGAAATTGTGGAGAGGTGTTGCAGGAAGACTGTAGCAAGGCATTTTTTGCACAGAGTAACCAACTATTTTAGATTAGCAGCAAGTCTGGCTACTTGACTAGCATGACATTTCAAAGGTAAAGCAGCCATAGTTAAATTAGCATGGTTATGAGCAAGCAGTCTAAAACATGGTTGTATGGATTTATGTCTGCTTCCCAGAGTGCAACTACTGGAAAAAATACCCAAAAATTTAAAGGAAATTAATTGTATTTGTCAGACAAATCATCTACCTTCTAATATATGTCAAGGAAGAAAATTACCAATGCTGTTGTCCATTAATACTTTAAAGGGAGATAAAAAGCTCTATAATCAGTAGAGTCTACCTAAGACAATTCACAAAGGGAAAAAAACACGTCCACAAAGCTCAACTTCCCTAGTATCTACCCACTCCTGACAGGCTGCTGTGCTCAGACTGCCCGCCTGCCCAGCGACGGCTCACCACTTACGCAAACACACGCTCGCTCTATACAAAAGAACATATTTGCAGCAGAAGTGTCAGAGAAAGGAGAATGCAAGCGAAATAACACAGTGAAGACTAACTTCCTGCTCCAAGGAAAAAACAGGGTATACCAGAGTCAGAGAAACAGTACAAATTCTTTTCTCATCAGAAGAATTCATCCATAACTTGGGAAAACAAAGTGTAAAACCACATTTATTTAGGAATCATTTTTTAGTATTAGGTCAGTACCTCAAGCATCCTCATAACATTGCACACTATGTATCAGCCGTTTTGCCAAGACTCCATGGAGAAACCTAACCACAGGGATGACATCTTGCTCAGGATTATCGTAAATATTGATAGGGTTGGGAGTAACTTTCTTTACTGTAATTTTTTAGTGTCTTCAGGGTAAGGGAGGTCTAAAGCTGGTTAAGGATCCTCCAAGTCTCCCACAGGCTTGTGCAGCTTAGTTGTCAAACCATCAGAAACGCCTTACTGACAAGAGAGGATGAGCCAATCTCACTAACAGGTAACATCACTAGGTGCAATCCACTGACTTCAGAGTTTGTTTCAGACCCAGCTTCACATTTAAACAAATAATCATTCCTATGTCCTTAGAAAGCCACAAAAGGCAAGCACACATTCAGATTTCTCTTTGAAAGCTCTACTTGTACTTAAGGAATAAATTCCTGCAGGCCATTACTAGTAATGTTTTAAGAAATTCCTGCAGACCATAACCATCCTCTAAACCTTACACAATCACTTTATTTTTTCACCTGGCCAAAAAATGAACACATAGGCTCAGAATGACTTTAAACACTGACAAAAGAGTAGTCCTCTTCATTCTTATTATGAAGACAAAAGGTACAGCCATCAAGTCTGAAAAAACCATGCAAGAAGCAGTCTAAACAAAATTCAAAGTATGTGTGATTAAGTGTCACGATTTCCTCATAATCTGAAAAGCAGTAAGCTAGGTTGCCAATGACAACACTTCCGAAAACATTAAATAATAATTAATATTTAACTTAGTTACTATGTAATGTTCCTCAGTACAAAGTTCCTCCTCCTTCGTAACATTTCAGGTTTACAGCTAGTGGAGGATACTGTAGGAAACAGGTACCCTGTTTTCAGGACAGAAAAAAATCGTTACAAGTTTTTTCCATTGAAAGCATAAGAATCTTTTTTAAAAACAATATATATGAAAATTATGGAAGTTTAATTTTGTCCACTTTTATTCCTGTGGTTCAGGCTCTTAGCCAGTTATGACACTAGCAAAAATAAAGCCCAGTCAGCTTCAGGTTTCTGCTGCAAGCTGTCTCATATCACAGCAGACACCAGTACAATTCCCTGCAGACTCCCTGAAAAGAAGTGGAGAATGACAGCATAGTGGAGATGAATCTTGGGAGTAGCCAGGAAAAAGAAGATTAAAAAAAAAAAAAGATGATCACACAGATAAAAGTGCAACGTTTCTTCTGACAGTAAAGGCGTGTTCTATCTCTTTCTGAGTGACAAAATATAACCTTAATTCATCTGAAGCCTATTCCAGTGAAGATTTGGGTTTGAACTACACATTATCTATAGCCACATAAGTAAGTTAAGGCCATTAAAATAAAGTGGTGAGAAACTTCTAGTGAACCTCAGCTAAACCACTAACTTGCCATCTGTTGTGGCAGGAGCTTATTGAAGATAAGCAGCCTGGAAGCATTACAGCAATTAAGAAATCTTTTGGTCATTAACTCCACACCAATTAAACACTAAAGGTTGGCAAAATTGTACTGTGGCTCAGAACTGCCTTTTACGGCAAACTCTCCTGTTCCCAACAACTGGTTTTACTACAAGACCCAGTGTAGCTAAGAACCTTTAAACATTTTCTCAGATGTTTCTTGGTCCATCAGCAGCCCTAACACATGTACATGTTCTCCTAAAAAAAAAAAAAGACCCGTACATGCATGCATCCAAAGTATTTACTTCATGCCTATACTTATATAGCAGCATCATTAATCCACAGTCAAAAATGCCATGTTTTAAGAAGCTTGGATACATGCACACACAAGTAGGAGCATGCACACACACATTCTCACTCACGCATCTGTCCATGAAAGTGTCTCGGGGCTTGCGTCAACATTAGTGATATCCAATTCAGAGCCTCACATCCATCTCTGTGAAATACTCCCTACAACAAGTTTGAAACAGTCAACTATTGGGTTTAATATGATAACAGAATTTGAAAGAGGTTCCTTAACTCCTTGTAAAAACCATAAATTACCAAAGTCTGCCTATGCAAACACATTAACTCAAGGTATTTTTAAATGACATTGTTAGTTTGTTGTACCTAGATCAATGGAAAAAACCACTTAATATCAGAAAATAGCTGAACTACCCTTATGTACAATGCAGTAGTATCACCACCTTCCTAGTTTTAGAAAAGTTCTGCTTGGAGAGCTAAAGCTACTATTTCTGCACATGGAGAGAAAAAAAAAAAACGAACGAACACCACATACCAAAAACACCCCAGAAAACAAGCTTTGGCTTTCAAAAACAAAACACTGTAGTTTAAAAGCAAAATTACGTTAGTCCCAAAATACAGAAGAAATCCCAAAGTTCACAGTGCCCACAGTTAGTGCACTGACTCCAACCACATCAACACACAGCTGCTTGCACCAGTCTGCTCTTTGAGAAAAGCCTCAAAGAGAAGCGGTGGCAGAGCACATTCGAGTCTGGCACCCCTGCCTAAAGCCACTTCTTTTGCTTGTAAGCAACTGCCACTGATGCAGTCTGACAGCCCAAAGCTTAAAGCAGAACTGGAATCAACGTAGAGCCCTACAGCACTTTGCAGAACATTATGTGTAGATTACAATTAATACCATTTCCAACAAGTTTCAGCACTACACACAATGAGATACACCATACTAGAGAAACGTACAGATTTTCCAGAGTTATGTTTTGCATTAAGAGACTTCTTCCAGGAGTAGAATTCAACTGACAGCCTTCTTTGCTTTCCCTCACCTTACAGTGTCGATATAATGGAGTTTATTTTACGTCATTGATGACAGACACTCAAAACCTATGAAGGACATGACCCAAGTCAAGTTTTAAAAGTTACATAATGTCACTCTCAGTTAAAATGTTTGAGTGTCTTTCATGAACTCACCTGCCCATTTCAAAAGACTAAGCATATTTTATGTAACATCAATAATCCTTGGTCTTTCACAGCTTTTTCTCTCCTCATCCATGTAAACCCTCCTCTTGGATGATGTAGGTGAAAAAGAAAAAGCCATTTTAGTCTTACTCTATCCTCCCAAAGACTCCATCCTCGCTCACTAACCACATACTTCTCTTAACTTACCACATCTGTAATTGCCACCTGTTTCTTCTGACACGTGGAGAATAGAAGTAGACCAAAAAAGACCATTCCCCGAGAAATCAATATTTTGCTACATACAAAGTATATCCCGATGTTGTTTCTGGGTCTTGTTCAGACATTGGTCTAGTTAGTAAATAACCAGGTTTACGGCTTCTAAATAGTTGGTGGTGATACAGAAAGAACATCTGACTAACTCTGAGGAGTTCTGCACTGGCTCTGGCAGAAGCCAGCCAGCCACGTGCTAAGTCCACCTGAGAGGCACATTGCTATCGTGGCTCCAAATCATACTAGCTTAGATGACCAAGTTTAGATGAAAGCTGGCTCAGGAGATGGATGGTCTTAATACAACATGCCATATGCATTTTGCTCCCTTCCCAATAGTTAGAACTAAAGGAGATTCCCATTACCATAAACCTCCTTAGGCTTCTGATGCTGTAGAGGAAAATGCCTACTACTCTACCCTTTCCGCTCCAATACTCTCTTTGGGTTACTTGTGCTACGCTTGCAGATTTCCTAAAACAGGTGAGCGAGACCTTAACAGGGAAGGAAAAAGAAAACTACACAGAAATACCTCTCAATTGACTGTTGTCCACAGAAGTCCTAAAATCCTCAGCACAGATTTAAGTTGCCAGTGTTTACATTCCTAATTCAGAAAACTACAGATAGTTATGGGCCCATGGAGCCCTTCACATTTTTACAGGACAACTACTGGATTTCATTACTACAGCTAACCTATCAACCATATCATATTTAATAAACAGATCAATCACTGGAGTTTTATATGCTAGTTATGCATGTATTTACATACGATCTTTAGAAAGCTTTCCTCCCCAGCACATTCACAGACTTGGGACATAAACCAACCACTGCCCAGTTCTCTACACTGTTTGGTTTTGGTTTAACTTCTAAGGAGAGAAGCCGTTATTTACAAAAAGAGCAACAGCTGACTTCTAGATCAAAGTGAGCAAAGCTGGTGTTGCCATGCAAGCCATGACTAAACTAATACTTCTGATAGTGTAGGCATAAGTAGTATCTAGAAGAATAAAGATGAGCATCTAAACATTCAGACCTAGAACAGTGAAGTCCCCTGGGCTGCAAGCCGGACACTTCCATCTAGCCTGCTACCTCTCCCTGGAGAAGACAAGGAACAGCTATTTTAGAGCAGCAAAGACTGCCCCAACAGCTGATCACATCCTCCGTCTGTTCACAGCTCAACACAGACCACTGAACTGCTGCCAAGGCAGCTAAAAAAACCCCAAAGCCAGCAGCTTTTTCTAGGAGCAACTGCCATCCATGTATACTCCCAGATATTAGTCCTCGGTGCCTACTGCAGCGCAGGGCTCCTGGTCCCTCCTGCACCAGCAGCAATTTACCTCCCACAGCCACTTTCTAAGATAAATAGAGGATGAGACCACAAGAGAAGCCCTAAAGCCCAGATGCCATAGCTGACAAGTCTGCTCTAAATCAAGGTGGTCCAAAGCTGTGGACTTCAAAATAATCACAGAATCACAGACTGGTTTGGGTTGAAAGGGACCTTAAAGACCATCTAGTTCCAACCCCCCTGCCATGGGCAGGGACACCCTCCACTAGACCAGGTTGCTCAAAGCCTCATCCAGCCTGGCCTTGAAGAGAACCAGGGATGGATAATGATTTTTGTAACCCTGTAAAAACTTATTTACCTGGATGACTGTTGTCTCATGTTTTTGAAGTTCCTTCAGAAGCAAACTCTTGACAAAGCTACTACAAACCAATTCAACAGATGAGTCTGTTAAAGAAGGACTGCTGTAAAGATCTGCTGTGCATGAGGACTTCACTTTGTGAAAATTCCACCATAAGTAACACTACAGAAGCATCTGCAACCTATTCTGTTTCATTTCTCTTCCTTTTATAAAGGAAAAGTCGTAAGTAAATAGGCAAGTAGAGGCTAAGCATGGCCTCCTAGAGAGACTTTCACACTATCAAACTTTGGGCACCCAGCTTGTACCAAAGTTCCTCAAGGCTCCCTTTAATAAAGAGTGGAGCCACTCTACAGTGACACAAAACAGGAGTGCCTCCCTCTCAGATGCCTGAGCATGTTCTATCATTACTAGGACTTCTGAGATGCAGAGAACTACATTTGTGGCTTGTGCAACAGAAGTTGATTATTTAAGAACATGGTTAAAGTTCACACTCCAAGAAAGTTTTTCTCCAGCACTATCACCAGTCCAACATGAACAACTTCAATTCAACAGCCTCAAACAGACTCGCAGGCAACTCCATTATTTTTCCCTTAAAATCCACTTCACAAAACTGTGCTCAGACTAACTAATGCACCACTAAAGCAGCTGTACATTATATGTATAAAAATATTTAAAGAAAATCTACAGAAAAGACAAAAAAGACAATATATACTTCAAGAATATTACCATGTTGCTCAGACCTATCTTTAATACTGTTTCTGGTGTGCTTCCTCACACAGCTAGGAGCTGAAGGTCAACAATGTCACAGGCTGCCTTGAATTTTTACAATATAAAATTAAGTAATTCTCATGTCAAAAAAATAACGGCATGTTTATTTTATTGCATTCTTAGACCAGCCTCAATTTGGGCAGTTCCCATAATAACATTAAAAGCAGCATCATAAATGTCATTTCCCAGTTGAGCTCTTCATTCGCAGCACACAAAATCTGGAACTTGTACATTAAGATATTGACAGAGCAAGAGAACTGGGCTGCAGCATTCTTTATCCATCTAACTCAAATTTTCCTTTCTGTTTAATTAGACTAGGAAAATTTCACATACGGAATACTCTTCCTCAAAACAGAGCAGTGCAAAGCCTCCTCAGTCACTACTGAAACAAAGTTACCACAAGAAAAGAAAACATAGAAACCGTTTTCATTACCTTAATAAAAGAGGATATACAACAACCCTTCCCACCACTGAAGAAGCCCCAACAAATATTAAATCTTCTTTGATTATGCAGATCCATATAAATCCTGGAACACTGCCTAACACATCCATGAAGTCCTATACATCCTAAGCAAAGCAAGTTTATTGCCCAGTTATTTCTCCTAATAACTTCTGCACAAGACATCTTTAGCAGATTTGTACCTGTTAAGGACCACCCTTGCTACACATACATGAGGGCCTGAACATTAGCTTTGTAGGCACCAACCACCACCAAAATGAATTTCCACATCCACTCAGCTCTCCTTGCCAAGCAATGAGAAGAGGATAACCCTGGATCCCTTCCTTACACAGACTGGAAAGGAGAGGGGAGATCAGAGCTCCCCTCAAGATGGGATACCACTACAAAGGGTAAATGCCATAAACAAGAAAATAATGCGATATTAAACACCTAAATGAAGCTTCAGGTACTGTTTGGTACCAAAAAAAAAAAAGCAGGACAAGAACTGGACAGAAGTCTGAATATTCTAATCAATAGGCACCTATTTCAGAACTAACTTTTCATATTAATCTAGTTCCAAATCACCACAATTTCATTTTCACAGTCAGGAAACAAAAGTTTGGCAGGGAAGGGAGTCACTAGGTTTTTAGAGTAAAAGATTTCTCTTTCTTTCAATCATTTTGCCACCAATACAGCAAGGGAGAACAACAAAAAAAACCCCAATAACCTTTGCCTCCACACCTTGAATCAAATGTCTCAAAAAAAGCCATCAGAGGATACTTAGCTAGCACAGATGAGACACTGCTGAACCAGATGCAATTTTTTTGGACACACCTCCCACGTTTCATTTAACAATTCACAACCGATTATTCTCGTTATCAATTGACTGTGCTATAGCAGGTGCAGGAGGTGGGGAAGAAATGGAGCACTCGGGGATTGGATCTACGTCAAGGTCATGAGTACACACAGGCACACACTTCCCAGGAGCAGTATTACAAGACGTGAACGAACCACTAATACATGTGCCTGTGGTCTCAGACCTATTAGCTGAAAAATGCCTTAACTGATCATGGGAAGAAGCTAAGAAAGAGCTATTAATGTGAATGTTATAGAACCATCAAGCTTGTTTCAAAGTTTGAAGTGTTCTAATTAGATTCATTTAAGTCACAACAGATTCTCTTTCTAAATTAGCAAGTTAACTCAACCATACCAGCTAAACCCAATCCTAAGAGTTCCCTCCCATTCTGTTACATCTCCTTTTATTAAAAAACAAGCAGAGCATAAGCTCTTCAGGGCAGGGACTGCATGTCTACTAAAAAAAAAGCAAGCATGTATTATGTTTAGTCAGAGGAACAAATGTGGTACCAGACTGTCAAAAAGACTTATTTTTCATTGAGTGTTTAGAAGTACCTGCTTCCCCAGCCTCAAGAGCAGAGGTTGCAATACTATTTACTGGAATTTATCTAGTTTACCTGAGCCTTGAGAAAAATTGGCCAAAGTAAGTCTGTGTTTGGAGGGGAGGAGGCCCTACATCAAAGTACAAAAGCTAGCTATTTGCTGAACTTCTGAGTTCCTGACAAAGCTCCTCTTTTGTATACTGTTTCTTTTGAATGTTTCAATCACTGAGGGGGAAGAGAGAAAAGGGAGAATCTCAAACAACAAATCAAGCACAGATATCAGTAAAATACAACAAACCACAAAGCTCCTGAAAAAAAATAGTCTAAAAGGTGGCAACGTATGGTCTCCTATCTATGGTATATCTATTTTAGAAGCAGTAGCTCGTAATAAAGGAACAGTTCAGTGAAATACTTTATGAAAATTCTAAAACAGGCAGCTCTCAAATGTAAGAAGATTTAATATATTACTACACTTGAGAGACAAACAATGCTTTGAAAAATGCAAATGTGAGAATTGTAAAATGGCTACTAAATTATTCAACTTAACACAAGATCAGTCAGCCCTGTAACAAGAACTACTACCATAGCTGATCAGCCATTGACATACAACCCTTTGCTCCAAAGTACCTGAACATATTAAGGAACAGCCAATTTTACTACAGTATCTCTGGGTTACGCAGTGGTTGATAAAGGTAATCAAATGCATCTCATAGCATCAATAATCCAACTGTCAGTCAAAATTTTATAGGAACAAATTACGAAAGCCTGATGCAATGCATTACTGATTTTAAATAAAAATAAAGAGAAACAATACAAAGCAAGCTCTATTTCTTTAAAATATATACATTAAACTTCAAAATATTTATTTTCTGGTTACAAATTACTGTTACTTATAGGATACTTGAATCCTCACAACACTGCTGTAAATAGTTCTGTAAGGAAAATAATATAACTCATAGGGTAGCCCTGCAGTAGCACCACACAACTAAGCACCTTCGTTTCCAATTCCAGTTAAAGTCAACACAGTTACAGGTTTCCAAAAACGAGACACCCCCTTGCACTGAAACACTGCCAAAGCATCCTTAATTTCACTATCATTCTAAACATCTGACACTGCTGGAGAGGACAAATTCGGATATGCCACAAAGCATGTGCATGGGGCAACGTAGCTTCCAGGAAGATTCCATCAGGAGTTGCCCACTTGCGTCCCAGAACAAGACTTAGCACGTACTCTAATGCAGAATTTAGCCTACAGTCTTAAAAAACTCCAGATAAGACGTACAAAAACCTCAATTAAAACATATTTGTTAGCTCTAACTGGCTTAGGTTGAATTTCAATACTGGCACATGTGCTTTTAGTTTCAACCCTAAACATAGCCATTTTAAAAATCTGTTCAACCTGGTTTCTAAAGCATGCTAAAAGCGTACCTCGTTACGAACAGTTATTGACACAAAGAGCGCGGAGCACGCACAGGATCATTCCTTAAACATCTTGTTTCACTCTGTATTTTAGAGAAGTTTTTCAAGCATCATCTAATGGAACATTAGTAGAAGGATGTTCCCACAACATCCAGAATGGATGCCCTAAAACCAGGGAAATGATGAAAGCTGGAAACAGAAAGCATGCTAACGTGGTGTGCAGCAAACAGGAAACTCTGTGTTGGGTTGGGCTTTTTTTTTTTTTTGGTGAGTATTTTAAATTGGCTGAATATTTTTCTTACACAGAATATTGTAAAGTTTCTGTTAGCGGTTAAGATGAAAGTAAAGCAACTCTAGTTACTACTTTACAACTATTAGTGTGTTGCTTACACTCCAACCAGCCAAAACAAATATCGCACCTAATTTAGAAGTGATCAGTCATGTAAAATACACAGTTTTCTTTCTCAACTTCATCCAGAAACAACATACACTAGTCTTTGACTCAAAGAAGAAGTCTTGTTTTGACCACGTCCCCTGAACCAGCAAATTATTAACCATTAAGGCGATCACATTTTCATGTAAGTTATGGTCATATAATAATGCTTTAAGATTTCATCTTTGAAAGATTACAAGTTAACTTTTAAATACTGGCAACTTTCATGTGTCGCCAGCGTTGTAATGGTATTGAAAATGTCATGAAAAAGGTCACTGAAACCAGTATGAAGTATCACCAACTTAAAAGAGTATTGTAGAGTATAAGCATTTACCTTCCAAAAACTGAGCACAGGGATTTATCTATCCTCAAACTATAACCTAATATTCTTACTGTTTGATTAAATAAGGTCTGTGTTAGCATGTTGTGCATTCTTCTAAAAGCATGAAGAATACATCAGCACACGTAACACCCAGGAAGAAATTCAGTGCTGAAATACTGTATTCCATTTGAAGATATGACTTCTACTTTCCAAGTGCAGACTCCTGAAGACTGGGAATTTTTATTAGAAACCACTTAGTCTGAAAGAAAGAAGAAACATGATGTAGGATGCCTAGCAGTGATGCTGCCCTTTTACGATGAATTTCAGAAAAAGATGACAGAGTGCGATTAGGTTAGAACCGGAGTCCTAGACTACACATCAGCACAACATACAGACAGATCAAAGCATCAGGGATAGCGGAGCCTTTGCTATTTGAAACACACGGATGTCCCATTCTGCATACCGCTCCACTGTTCGTTTTATTTCCCTTGGCATTACCATGTTTATTCCAACAACACCTAGGAACCTGTGCCTGGAAGAGCTTGCAATCTAACATGTAAAACAAACCAAGACGCATCTTCCTGTTAGAGGCTTAACTAGAACCGAGTTTGGTGATGACTTGCAGCGTTACAAATAAAAACTTGCGCACCTCTTCGCCTTTCTGCGCATCATTCTTCTGGATATCTAAATCATGTAGGGCTACTGTCCCAAAAGGAAGTTATGCCTGAAATGTGTCAGAACGTCCATACAGAATCAGTCAACCTAAAGTACTGTGGATTTTGGGTAAGCGAGTAGGAGTGAACAAAGACAAGTTTTAACGTGGGGAGAGAGAAAGAAAAAAAAGTGAATCTACAACCACCAAATTGTCTGTTGACCCAGCAAAATAGATGCGCACAAAATTACATGGAGAACAAAAAATCGCATTTGTTACATCATGGTATTTCAGACACCCTACATCACAAAAAGCATTTCTTCTGTTTCCCCTTCACGTGCACAAGTTCATGAGGGCGAGGAAGGAAACTGAGCAGGCTGTATGACATACACATGGAAGTCTGAAGATGCTGTCAGCAGGAAATGCTTTTGTAAATGTGATAGCTAAACGCAAGCTTTGTGCGGATAACAATTTGGAGTAAAGGAGGGAACATAAACTTATTTACTCTTTTGTCACTTGAGCCAGTAAGATACCTTTCTAAAGGCCTAACCCTTGATCAATTTTTTTTTTTTAATAAATAAAGAACAATTAAACCACACATTCTGCTCCCAATCAATGTCACCATATTATGAAATAATGTAACAGATCTGAATTATTCCGAGGCACCTGAATGCAAATCAGAGCCCAAGCTACAATGAACCTCCTGTGCTTAACAAAGTTGTCTGCTGCAAAAAGGGCCCTAATACTAATGGAAAAATACACAAAGGTGTATTTCTGCTTTTTCAAGGCCTGCCCACCTATTTCTTACAGTTTCTCCATTAAGGTGGGGCCAGAGTCCGAAGACCCCCAAAGATGGGGACCCTGGAAGAGGCTCCTGCCGGGATTTCAGGAAAAACCCCATGAGGACACGGCCCCGAGCAGCCTGCGCTGCCCTTCCCCCACAAAGGGTGGGGAGCCGGGGACGCTGCCCAGCCCCACCGCCGCTGCAAGGGGCCCAGCACTGGCTCTCCCCCCCGCCCCGCCGAGGCCCCGAGGCCCGCACCCGCCGAAAAGGGCAAGAGGAGGGGGCGGATGGCGCGGCGGCAGCCCCCCGCCCGCCAGCGCCGCCCGCCCGGGTGGGTGTGTGCCGGGCCCGCCGCAGCGGGATGTCACCGCCGCCCGCCTTAACCTCCCCTCCCCCTCACCTCGCCGTGTCCCGCCGCGGCCCCGCCGCCGCCCAGGGCTCCGTTGCCGGCGGCCGGCGCTGTCAGCAGGCCGCCCACCGCGCTGGGCGAGGCGGCGGCCGCCTGGGTCGCGGCTCGCAGAGGGGCCGCTCCCGCCGCCGCCGCCGCCCCGGCCTTGCCCAGGCCTCCGGCGCCGCCGCCGCCGCTGGGTCCCGGCCCGCCGGTGCTGCTGAGGCCGCCGCCCCGCTTGTTCTTCCGGCGCTTGGCTCCGCGCTTGGCGTCGGCCGGACTCATCGTGCCTGACACCCGGGCACGGGAGGAGGGAGCGGGGGGGGGGAGGGGGGGGAAAGGAAGAGGAGGAGAAGGGGCGCGGGGGCGCGGCGAGCGCCCGGGAGCGGAGAGAACGGGCAGGGCCGGGGCACGGGCCACCCCGGGCGCCGAGGAGCGGAGCGCACCGACTGTCACGGCAACGGGGACTCCCTCGGCCCCAGCGCCGCTGACCAGAGTTACCGTCCAATATGGCGGACACAAGGGGAAAGTGATCCCCCTTTACGTCGGGGGGCTCCCCCTTGCGCTGACGGGAACCCGCCCCGCGGGGCACGCTGGGATACGTAGTTCCCGCGCCGCGTCCCGGCCCGCGGCTGTAGGGGGCCCTTGGACTACAACTCCCGGCGTGCACTGCGAGGCCCGCCAGGGCGCGGCGGGTGAGCTCATCCGTCCCCGCGGTGCGCGCTGGGAGCTGTAGTCCCTCCCGCCGCCGCTGGCCCCGCCGGCCGCCGTTGCCACCCCGGTCAAGGGACTACACCGCCGCCCTGCAGCCGGCGAGCACCACGTGACGCGCGCCCCCGCGTCTTAAAGGGGCCGCAGCTCCTGCCTGTTCCTGTAGGAGGCTGAGGTACCAAGGGCTGGGGGTCTTCAGGGCCGCGGCCCACCCGCCGCTCTGAGAGAACACAGCCCTTCCATGGAGAGCTGCTTTGTTGTCGCGTGTTGCTTGGCGTGACTGGCATTACGGGGGCTTTGCCCCTCGCCCACAGCCCTCCGCACCCCACAGTCACTGCTTTCCCCAAGCCATGGGCAGGGCAGGACAAAAAGGGAGCTTACACCCTCCGGCTGGTGGCCGAGGGCCTTGCTTCCAGCCATGAAACGCCCCGAGGCCTTTGCTCGTGAGGCAGGTGGGCCTTACCCACGGGGCTCCTCGCTTCTGAGGTGCCAGCATCCAGGTTAGCCTGAGGGAGGTTGGCCTGTATCCTAACTCCATTCACCGCAGCAGCCAGGCTACTCCTGCTGTCATCACCTGCCCCCAGATTACAAACCACTGCTGCAGTGGCCATTGTCTCCCCAGGCCTTTCCCCACAACACACAGGGATATGTCTGGGCCCAGGAAAGATTGAAACGCTGTAGTGGCGGGACATGACTGGGCGGCGTGATCTAAAAATAGTAGATGTGAGTGCATTAAACCTGGTGATAACTTGGAGCGGTATAAAATCTCGTTGCAGTGTCAAAATTTTGATGGTGTTGCGTGGTAGTGATGGTGGGTCTGAGTGTAGTTTGGTTTTAGTCACTGACGACCATACATGCTTAAAAGTTCACGGAAAAGACAGCTCAGGAGTTTTGGGAGAGAAATGGAGGAAGGTACTAATTCCAGGTTGTCCTGATGGGTGGGGGGCTGCTCCAGTAGAAGCTACCATCCATGCTGAAGCAGTTCCAGGCTTAGTTTGCCTTGGTACGCGCGGAGGAGCTTTGCACGTACACACAGGCAGCTGTGAAACCAGGAGAACATGTTTGTTCATTCTGTGGTCTAGTAAATGGTGAGTTTTTTGAGGCAGGGCCCTGGTCTTCATAAACGTGTTCAACGCTCAGCACGCACAGCACTGCATAAACAGCAAACAGCAGTGGCAGCGGTAGGGGCTACACGAAACCCACACAATTGTATGGAGACTTCTTCCACAAGCAAATAAATTCTCGGCCTTGTAGTATAAATTCGAAGCTGAGTTCATGTGACATCTCATCTTAATATATGGCATTACTTTCAGACCTAACATCTTTCACTTGAAATGGTGACACCTCTTATTTCAGTCTTATATAGGGCCGTCTTTATCTTCCTTTCCAAATTATATTTTCACTTGGCCCCTGTTCATTTAACACCGTGCTTCTGAAAGAAAGATTACAGCTCTGTCAGTCTCTCTATCCCCTATGTATTACAGATAAAAAGCGTTATTATGAGAAACTATTATAGTAAAATCACTCAACCGTACAGGAGCTAAAGTAATACTACTTAGTCTGACATCACAGCATTTAATTCCTATACTCTCATTATAGAAACATAAATGTTTTCCTTTTACACTTCAGAAAATAAAGTCCAGACAGATTTTTTTTTTTTTTAAATCCAGTTTTCAATATTAAAGAAAATTCACAGTGCAGGATGTAAGTTTTTTATAAACTGTGCAGGTCAGGGTCTTTTTTTCAAACCTGCAAGTAAATACTAGTGCACAGGGAAATGAGGTACTTTTTTGGTTTTGAACTGAACTCAGCTACCATACCTTGTTTTTAACTTGCAATTAGCTGCTGAGCCAGTAGTTTGTTTTAGAAATGAACTTGCCACTTTGGTGGTGGATTTGAACGTTTGTATGAACCAGAGCAAAAGGGAGAGGAAATTAATTTGACTGCTGTGAAAACCTACAACTACGTTTCTTGCCCTTACTTGAATCAAATTATTTAAAATGTTCCACCTCATCCCTAAGAAAATAAACTCAGTCATTTGAACAAACTAACTTTAGTTTACCTCATTGTTAATTTAAAGCGTGGCATTGCACTTGAAAATCCTTTTGGGGGAAAAATGCTTTATACTTTGAAAGCTTTTCAAATTTTCCAGGAATGACACTGCAGATCACTGCAGTGCTTTCCCATGCTCTTCCTTTGAACCAGCCCAGTTTCAGCAGTACTGTAGTTTTCTCTGTGAGCCATAAAGTCAACGAAAAGCTGTATGGAGAGTGGTGCAGGTCACAGTTACCTTTGAGTTCTGCCTTCAAGATGCTGAGGTGGCTGGGAGAACTCAGGATGGTTTTACTGCCTTGCTGGAATATTTGTGCTGGTCTCCTGTTTCACACACAGTGATGTAAGGAATCTATACACTGAACTGCTGTTACATCTTCAAGTAAAAAGAAGACATCTGCTAATCATTGTTCTAGAAATAATAGTCTCTGTGCCAGAGAGGTTAGAATTTATGGTTTCTTTACTTTCAAGGGGTTCTTAGTTCCCAATTCTGTGAGTGCTACTTGGTGACATTAGTAATAGACTGAACTCAAAGGAGCAGCTCACATGCAAGGCAGCCCTGAGAAGAGTTTAAAGCTGGCCTGTCTTATTTACATTTCCAAAACTTACTTTGGGGTCCTGGTTTTCTCTCCATTTTTCCCATATTGCTAGTTTTACTGAGGTCCGAGGGCTTTTCACTGATGATAACATTATACATCTCAAGTGATTTGTCAATGTAATTATTTACCTACAAGCACTAATTTGTCTTTGCTGTCCAACAAGCTGTCATTCAAGCAAGTTCATTTTTCTAAAAGGCTTCTCTACAGGAGGGCAAAGGTGCGTGTGTGTGGGTATAGGGAAGGATGTATTTACACGGAAGTGAAAACGCTCTGGAAACACTGACCCCAGACACTTCACCTCATGTCAGTGTCGACAGAGGTTGTGGCATTAGCGGTCCGTGTTGTTCGCTTCCAGAGGCTGTTCTGTCTTTTCCCCAGGTTGGATTAAGATGATCTAGTGTACTGAACCTTGCCACAGCACAGCGTGAGGGCTAGATAGGGCTCTTGCAGCCTTGCATTTCTATCACTTTGATTTAAGGATCATCATAACGGTGAGACACAGCCTCTGTGACCCACATACCAAACTCACATCCCACCACTTTTTGGGAAAGCACCTGGAGGTGACCGAGGTCTCACAGAAGAGCTCTGTCTGCTGTCACATAGTGATAGTATCATGATTACCAACTGGCACATAGATCACTAAAGCAGCATCAGAGTATTTATCTACACTGAGTACCTTTTAATCAGCTTACCTCCAGTTCTCGTACCCGATGCCAGGGTATCTGAGCTCCTTCTGTGTACAGTGGATATTGACAAATTCCTGGATGGCCTTCATGGAGTCCTAGGCACTGTCTCCTTTCCAAAGAAAGAAAGTGTTCTTGGGATAAGGTTATCGATTTATTGGCTTTAGTTGAGAGAGTTTTTGGTTGCTTGGTGAGACTAAACTGAAGAACGATGCAAGCAACGTTGTTCTTCTAGCAAAGCTTTCTGTAAAGCAAAGGACTGCAGGTTTTCCTTTAGATGGCCAAATTCAGCTTCACCTCATCTCTGGAATTTGTTTCACAGCCAGATGCCTCAGCTGAGAAAACTTTGTCTAATGCTGAAGAGGTTTAGAGCAAAACAAAAGGAATCCCAGATGTTGTATAATAAAATCTGATTTCAGGAGCTTTATGTCTTCTTTGGCTTTATGGTTATTGGCTTTTTCTCTAGATGACCTTCACTGGTCCTTAAACAATGTGTTCTTTAAAGCCACAGGCACAGAGGTCTTGCAGAAAGTCGGACTTGCTCCAGAGCATCCACCATGGAGAGCAATATCCCAGGGAAACCTTGCCTTGATACTTGCTGTAGCCGAGAAGGTAACGTGGTTCCTGGGTTGTTGTTCACAATGCCAGGACCGAAAGACTCCCGTGTCATACTGAACTTATAAACAACAAATGCAGAAGCAGAAAAACAGGAAAATTATTTTTTTCCTCACACACATCTAGTAAATGAACGGAACAAAGGTCTGTTTCTCACAACGGGAATGCTAGAACGAGTATGTCTACTGGGCTAATCTTAATTCAGCAACTTTTTTCCCAATATTCGTTTGACTCATCTTTCCCCCCTCTCAGAATAAACTCATTCAGCCTATTCTGCAGAATGTCTTTTGAACCATAACCTGCATTTTATAAAGTGTCGCTTAGTTCTGGCCACTGAAATATGGGTTGTGATGTAATGTTATTCTCTCTGAGCTGTCGTTTTACATAATGAAATATGGTGCCTTTCTGCATTACAAAGCCACACTGCTGTCCCTGGTTGCCTACTGGAACAGTTACAAAGAAACATTTTGCTCATCAGTACTAAGACCACGGATAAGACTGCTGGTTCCAGTTTTTCCTGACAAGAGCATGAGCTATACCTGCTCGTAGGAAATGATATAGCTGCAGGTTGCTGGCACACAGCTGGAGGATGTCCTACCAGCAATACCAGCAGCACTTCAAAGTGAAGCAGAGCAGCTCAGTCAAGTCTGCCCTCAGATGCTTTCAAACCCTTGAAATAAAATGTACAGGGAACAAAGTTTAGTCTCTCAGCTAGAGTTTTGGAAGAAAATCCAATTTCCACCTTTCAGCGCAGGTATTAGCCTACACATTCAGAGCTTTGCTGGTGTGCTGGGTGGGTGAAGAAGGTATTTCCAAAGTGTGATGTTCTCTATTCACAGAGTTCCCATGCAGAAGGAAATTACAGTGGCAGCTTCCTTGCTCACAGTTTCCAGTCCTGCCTGCCCAGCCAGCACCTTGCCTTAAGGAGCCCAGGCTCCCTCCGAAGGCCATGATCACCAAGGGTTGTTCACCTTCTCTGCCTTTTCCTTCCATCGTTATTGCCAATAACCTTAAAATTAAGCACTGGCAGCTGTTTGCTGAGAGCTCCCCCAGCATTTTGGGTTGGTTCTCCCCTTCAGGTCAGAATTATTCCAATAGTGTTTCCCCTGTTTCCAGCTACTGCTGTATAACAAGGTTTGGGTCTCTTTTGACCCTTTTGTTTCACCTTTTAAAAGATGCTAAATCCATCCATCAGTTTTAATTCAGTATATGACAGCTGAAAGCTCAGAACCTGCCTCCTGGCAGCCATTAGCACCTATAAGCACACGTCCAATTTCACTGTGAGCTGTGCCAACAGAACCATGCTCTGCTTTTGCACTCGTTGACCTGGAGCTTTTTAACATTATCAAAATGAACAATGCAGTTTGTGAATCTTTCTTACTGTTTATCTTTCTGCTTCTTTGGCTTTTCAATTTATCACCACAGGGGAAAAATGAATATCTCATTGCTCTTCTGTCAGCTGTTTCCTCAAAATATCCCAAATAATTTATTTTTCCCTATCACTGAGTTGTGGTTGTAGTAGCAGAACTCTTCGTAACATAAGCCTGCTCGACAGACCTCATGGATTACCCAGGTTCCCACCCTATGTCTGAGAAGCTGTCATGGTTTAGCCCCCACGGCAACTAAGCACCATGCAGCTGCTCATCCCCCAGCTGAGACTGGGGCGAGAATCAGAAAAAAACTCATGGGTTGAGATAAAAATGTTTAATAGGACAGCAAAGGGAGAGGAAATAGTAATATTACTGATAAAGGAATATACAAAACCAAGTGATGCGCAACGCAACAATTGTTCACACACACACCCCCACCCCCCGCCGTGAGCTGCCAAAACCAGCACAGAAACTCAGTAGAGAAAAGGGATCAAAATTTCCACTTTCCTTCTGCTTGTCTCTGAGCAATCAAGTTCATGAATTTTAATTGCCATTTGGAGGGCAGCTGAACCCAGAGTAACAGAGAGGGGTTTCAGGCACTCACACCACCTTTCTTTGATGGCAGGAGAGAGGCACTCCTGGATGGGAACATCTCTCCACCTACATGCCACTGGGGAATTAGTAGCAGTTACAGACAGCATCTTTTGTCATAGAATCACAGAATGGTTTGGGTTGGAAGGGACCTTAAAGACCATCCAGTTCCAACCCCCCTGCCATGGGCAGGGACACCCTCCACTAGACCAGGTTGCTCCAAGCCTCATCCAGCCTGGCCTTGAACACTTCCAGGGATGGGGCATCCACAGCTTCTCTGGGCAACCTGTGCCAGTGCCTCACCATCCTCTCCATGAAGAGCTTCTCCCTGATATCTAATCTAAATCTCCTCACTTTCAGTTTAAACCCATTACCCCTTGTCCTGTCATTACAGGCCCTTATAAAAAGCGCCACCCCCACCCAACTTCCGTGTAGGCCCCCTTCAGGTACTGGAAGGCTGCAATAAGGTCTCACTGGAGCCTTCTCCTCTCCAGGCTGAACAAGCCCAGCTCTCTCAGCCTGTCCCCACAGGAGAGGTGCTCCAGCCCTCTGAGCATCTTCGTGGCCCTCCTCTGGGAGGATGAGGTTGTCCATCCTGGTTGAACAGAAAGAAGGGAGAACTAGGGCCTTAGGATGCTGCAGGAATAGCCTTTAAGCCTAGAAAACCCAATTTACCTGATCACCTTCAACATAATTCTTAAAATTTCCTTTATTATTGGATGCCCCCAAATCCGTTGTCAGATGACTGTATGTTTCCCAAAAGATCTCTGGTCCCAAACTCAAAAATACAAAGTACCAGAGAACACGTAGTCACAGAGAAAGTCCAACTGAGGAAGCAAATCCCCCTCCCTGTTAAAAAGTTAGTAAGCCCCCTGCAGCCCAGACGTGTCTGGATACAGAGGGAGATTGCAGCCATCCTCAGGCAACAGGGTCATTTCATGCATCTGGAACACGTTCCATCTTCATTGCACATTTTGACAGCTTCACCCCACTAACTGAGCACGTGGGTGCTCCCTTGGGAATGACCACCCAGGAGGAGGGCAGGGATGACAGCAAAGTGAGGGCACTGCCCATCCTTTATTAACGGGGTGGGTGGAGAGCGAGCTGGAAAAGCTCAAATGGGTCAAATCCCAGTAACAAAGGTTCAGTGCTGGCAGTAACTGTACTTCAGCTTGGAAAGGAGCAGGGTCTGTGGGTCTCATGGTGGGGCAGAAGGGATGTATATTGGGTTTGTGTGATGAGGTTTTGGTAGCTGAGGGCTACAAGGGTGGTTTCTGTGAGAAGCTGCTGGAAGCTTCCCCTATGTCTGGCAGAGCCAATGCCAGCCGGCTCAAAGAGGGATCTGTTAAGGCCAAGGCTGAGCCCGTCAGTGATGGTGGTAGCGCCTCTGAGATAACGTGTTTGAGATGGGAAATAAAAAAATTGCAATTGCAAAGCGAGAACACGTGAGAGTAACAACCGTGCAGACCCCCAGGTCAGTGGAGAAGGAGGGGCAGGAGGTGCTCCAGGCATCGAAGCAGAGATTCCCTGGCAGCCTGTGGTGCAGACCATGGGGAGGCCGGCTGTGCCCTGCAGCCATGGAGGGTCACAGGGGAACAGAGACCCACCTGCAGCCTGGGCAGGACCCCACGCCGGAGCAGGGGGTGCCTGAAGAAGGCTGAGACCCTGTGGGCAGCCTGCGCTGGAGCAGTCTCCTGGCAGGAGCTGTGGCCCTGTGGAGAGAGGGGCCCAGGCTGGAGCAGGTTTGCTGGCAGGACTTGTGACCCTGGGGTTACCCAGGCTGGAGCAGGCTGCTCCTGAAGCACTGCATCCCGTGGGAGGGACGCATGCTGGAGCAGGGGAAAAGCATGAGAAGCACTCCCTCTGAGCAGCAGAGGCAACCTGTGATGGTCTGACCACAACCCCCATTCCCTGTCCCCCTGCGCTCCTCTGGGGGAGGAGGGAGAGAAAAGCAGGAGTGAATTTGAGCCTGGTAAGAAGGGAGGACTGGGGGGAAGGTGGTTTAAGATTTAGTTCTACTTCTCTTTTTACTCTGATTTGATTGGTGATAAATTAAATTAGTTTTTTCCCCAAGTCAAGTCTGTTTTGCCCATGACAATAACTGTCGACTGACCTCTCCCTGTCCTTGTCTCGACCCACAAACTTTTCATTATATTTTCTCCCCCCTGCCCAGCTGAGGAGGGCAGTGATGGAGCAGCTTTTGTGGGCACCTGCCCTCCAGCCAGGGTCGGCCCACCGCAGTGTGGGAGTCATGTTCTGCACGTGAGCAGGCTGAGGGGAGCAAACACAGGCACTCACTTGGAGGAAGTTTTGAAGCTGTGGCAGGGCACTGTTTTTTATGGCACTGGTTTTTATGGTGCCTTGTTCGTACAGACTAGCAGGAACCCTGATGAAGCCGATAATCCTGTGTGTTTCAGATTCTTGATCTCTGCCTCTTTCTTCCTTAGGTCTCCTGCAATGTGCCAGTTCCTGCTTCTGTCCCCACCCTGAGCAGAACCTCAGAGAGAAGAGGTCCATCGAAAGCCTCTAACTCCTTTACAGGAATGGATTCAAACCCCCATGAGCATTACATCTTGGCACCCCAGGCTGTGGTGCAGACACCTGCCACCAAAGCACGATGCTTTAGATAAACTAAGTTTTGCTGCTTTTGCTTCTAATGCAAGATTAACCTGAATCACCTGATGCCGTGCAGTCGACGCACCCCATGTTTGGAGTGAGGTTCTTGGCTGCACAAGAACATATTAGTTTAAGCGCCAAAAAAGAAATAAGCTAGAAAAGCTAATTTCTATAAGTTGTTTCTAGCAGTAGGTGCAAAGGAAACCAAACCTTCAACTCAGTGACTTGCTAAAGAATTTTTTTAATTGACTGATCAATTTTGGTCCCATTTGACAGACAGAGATCACCCAGATAGCCATCCTGCAGGCTTTAGGTGGACAATAACTTTCAGGTCCCCAGGGTAGGCCCACAGAGGGAAAAACACTTTCAGTCCCCTGTCTGTAACAAGATGCAAGAACCTGCTGGCCAGTCAGCCCCTGTGTAACTCCAAGTGCTGCATAAAAGATGCTGCTGCTTGCCTGGCCAGGGAGAGAGGAGATGAGGGAGCTGGGAGGGAAAAGGAAGGAATATGGAGATGCAGAGTCCAACCCCATGGGAAACTTCATTTCCACTTCTCATAGGGCAGCGGATTTCAGTGAAGACTGAGGTTCAGAGGTGGTCTTGCTGAGACGCCTCCAAGCCTGGGGCGCTGGGGGCTAGTGTTTGGTCCAAGATCAAAGATACCAAAACCAGCTGTGAAATTCCAGTCCAGGCCGAATTCCTTACCACAAAAAGCGTCTGTACTTCAAGTGAAATATTTAGGTTGCTTGATGAGATTATTGGAGCTGACTGGGCTTGCCCTTAGATTGTCGAATCATTTCCATCTTGTCTCCTAACATCCAAACCAGGTCTTTTAATCCTCAGAAAACTTGAGTAGTTTATATATTTAATGATGTGATCCAAAAAGATGCTGAGCATCAGAAACCTCAGAGCAGCAAGTATAAATACATCCAGGTTTCGTCTGCAGCTCCTTTAGGAGCTACCTGTTATTCTAACCACTTCATTTGTACAGTGGGGCTTTTTGCTGGATTGATAAACTGTTCACTGAAAACATCCATTTCATGGTATTTATATGAATACAGGGTGTCATAACTCTGGGCTTCTCTCATCCCTTTGAGAGAAAATATTCAAGGAAATTCCCCAAAGGGCAAGTCACATTTGGATAAGGCTGGCATCCCTCCAAGAGTGTGGGATTGCCTGAGAAAGGGAATTTACTTGATGAAGAGTGAGAATATAACATTATTTCTCAGCTAAAAGCTGGTCCTGCAGGGGTTAGAACATCATCTGCCTTGGTATCAGAGGAGACTGAGGCTGCTGCCCATCTCAGCCCCAGCTTTAATAAACACTGACGTGTTTACACAGTATGCGCTTGCAGGAGGCATTTCTCTAAGTGCAAGGAGGCAGTTTGTGCATTAGCAAGGCCAGCAGAGACGTTTTCTGAGCCACTTCAGTAGCAGAGTTGTCAAGTGCAACAGCAATATCAAAAGCTTCAGCGGAGACGGGCTTGTTAATGTACACTGTTTCTGGGCACAGACCATTAGCAGAAGGCCACGGTTGCTGGGTTTCAGAGTTTTTGCTAGTTTGAATATACCTACCTACCTAGTTATCTATCTATTTACGTATTTGTTTTGAAGTAGTAAAGATGACACGTGCATGGGCTTGTTCATGTGTATGAATAAAAGGGAACTTAACCCCTGTGGTCACATTTAACATACACATTTGAGCATACCTTTAACTCCAGAGAGAAATCAGGGCACAGCTGTACACCGCGGTTTGTTTCTAAAGCATCCACCTTCAGAGAGTGCATCGTGCCATCAACCACATGCCGTTTGTTTGGGAAAGGGGTGGAACAAGGAGAGGCTGGACACTGCAAACGTTTTACCACATGCAACCCTACCCGCTACAGAGCACATCAAGAGAGAGCATGTAAACGCAGCTTCAAAGGCACTGTGGGTCACGCCACTGAATTCTGCCTGTTTGATCCCCCTGGCAAATACTGGCAAGCTTGGGCACAGAAGTGGCATCTTTCTTTCTTTCTGCGCCTGTGAAAGTCTTCCTCCCGCTTCTCCCAATTCCCTCCAGGATAGCGCCATGTGATTTTGAGCAGCAGCAAGACAGCACTGCAATGTTAAATAGAATTTTTTTTTCCAAGGGTGAATTTTCCCCCTCCTGGCTAATTGGTACCTGAGTTAAGGCTGACTGAGAAATGAGAGATTTTTTATTTCCCCTTTTAAAATGTCTGCATTACTGCAGGCAATTCATGCCAACTGGAGTCTAGGGAAGCAGGCTGTCGTTGGGTTTGGTTACAAGAACTTGATACTAATTTCTATCACATTTCAGTTTCTACAGGCCATATAGCAGCTCCCCGTCTTTGGTTAATGAAGCACTTTCAGTCTTCTCATTCAAAATTAAAAATATGGCATTGCTGTTGTGCCAGATAAGAGATGGGTGTATTCTCTGAGTTCTTTCAATTCTTGGTGACTAAATTAGAAACAGGCTGGAGTAAAGAAGAGATATTTCATTACATGACTGCAAATAAATGGTATATAAACCCACTACATCGTGCTCTTCAGTAAAATAACTGCTTCTGTGAGAAGTGCTCTACGCTAAAGATTGACTTGAAAATGCCGTGCTTCTCAAAGGAGAGTCACCTCTTTACATTTCAAGAAATATTATTTGCTTAAAAAGAAAGTGGACAATGTCTCCATTTAAAAGTATGTGGTAGCCAGATGCAGCGTAGATAAAAATAATGGTTAATAACTTCAATCCAGAAGGGACAGCAGATTCAGCCTGAATGAATTCAAAAGCTTTGTCAAAGAGAGCAATTTGGTTTTGGCAGCTTGAAAGCTTAGAAAGCCGGTAGAGGAAGAGCTGCCAGAAACGTGCTTCTGGGAAGAAGACTTTCTGCTGAGGATAGTCTTTAGAAATTGATCTAACCTGGCTTACCTCTTGGGCGCTACATGCTGCTCGTGCTCTAGCTCAGGATGTGCAGGGTCTGGGTTGAGTTTCCTTTTCTGCCCAATGCCCTGTGTGATTCTGACCATTCATTTAACCTCCTTGGGCTCAATTCCCTGGTAGAACATGGAGATAAAAACCAGTGTGCAAATCTTCCTTCTGAGCCTCCTCACCATTGTATTTTACTGTTTCCAGAATAAACCGCTGAAGATTGCGAGGACCATATATATCTGATCTGTAAAGTAGGTTGATCTGTAAAAAAATGCTGCTGTAGCCGAACTAAACCATCATTTTCTCCTACAAAACACAACAGCAGCATCATGTAAAAAATCAGTGGGATTGTATTGGCACAGGTCAAATCACTGTAAAACAATAGGCAGCACTTGAAAAGCTGTGCGCTCTGGTTTGTCATCCTGTGTCAGGATGGCTGAATGTTCAGGCAGTTCAGATCTGCAGTAGGGAGGTACATATCCACTGCCCTGTCACAGTGACAGTTGGTTAAAGCCTCAAGCATTTATTAAAGCAGTTTAAAAACTTTTTTTTAAATAGCAATAAAATACTGAATCACTATCTCATAGCCATTTAATGCCTGTTCTAGTCCTACCACTTACATACAGTGTTTTCTTAGTGCTTCCGCTGTTAAAGCCTTACTGGAACCATAGTCCCAGTTTCCTCGCCCAGGGTGAGATGCTGGGGTCTGAACACCAACATGTTAAGCCAAAGGAGCTGCAGCACTTCCCATTCCGTAAGACACCGGTTGCGTATAACCCAGGGAAATAGATCGGTCTGAGTTCATGCTGAGCATGTTCTTAGCTGTGAAACTAAAATCTTCTTCCCCTCCCAGGTTTTAAAATGTGACCCTGTTTTCCAGACAATATCACTGACCACTTTTTTAAGTTCTGCATAAAATTGGCAAAAGCTCCCGCTGTTGCTGTTAAGGTGCAAGAAGTCTCATCTGTTTTGCCTAGTTAACTTGGGTGAGTTTTACAGCATTTCCCTGCTTTATCCTTGATCTGGTACAACGAAGGCATTGTCTAACCCCAGCTGGAATTATTGTTAAGAACAGAAAGAGGAGGGGAAGTGGAGGAGAGTTGAGAAGAGCATCCCTTAGGGCACATGGCAATCCCTCCTAAACGTCACAGGCAGATTGCCTTGTGTCAAATAGCTGTCTGTTGTGGAGACCAGAAGGGCTTTTGTGCTGTGATGGAGTAACCTGAACATATTTGGGTTCAACTGTGGGCCAAGGCAGGAGTGGGTTTGGATTTGCTTGCTGCCTCATATGTGAAACAGCCTAATCTGAGAGAAGAAGGAGAGGGAGAGGGTGGTGATATCAAAATTGCCATGTCCTGTGTCAGAAGGAATGAGGGGAGAAGAAGCCGTTTCTACCCGGCCAAGCAGAGAACTGAAGCAGTAGTCAGAGTGAAGAGCTGCTGGGTCCCCTGCAGCCGTTGGGCTTGGATGTGGTGAGGAGCAAATGACAGAAACGCTGCTGCTGTGGAAGGCCTACCCAAAAAAGGCCAAGAAACCGGTGACCTCACGGGGCTGTAAAAGAGCTGGGAGGTGGGCCAGGGAGGGCAGATGAGTGTCCCCCGAATGGCTGTCACAGGAGGGGAGGTAGCAACTGAAGAGAAGAAGGGAAGATGTGGATTTTGGAGATGCTTCTGGGACTGCAGTTGCGGTGAGGGTCTCCTGAAGAGCATCTAGAAAGCTTCTCTGGCAGCTGAGAGGGGAAACAGGGAGTGTGGGGAAGGAGAAACCAGGAGAAGACGGCACAGAAAATGCAGCCCATGAAAAATAAAATAACGGAAGGCAAAGGGGACAAGGAAAAGTGTCAGGTTTTTGAGCCACCCGTTCTTTCACTTTATTAGACCCACGTGCGAAGGCAGTCCAGGGGCAGATCACCTTTGTGGGCCCGTGCATTACACTTAAGCGTAGTGGCCGTCTCAAAATGCCCCACTGCAAGACATGTGAGCTCACCTATGTCCCCTCTGCACAGGATGAAACCTTTCTTTTAAAAAAAAAGCATTTTCTTAAAAGTTAATGCTTAGGATACCTCCAAATTACTGTAACCTCCTGTTCTTTCTTAGCAAGTCCAGCCTCAGAGTAACCATGGCAACACCAAGCACCCTTTTTCTCTTTTTTTCCCCCCAGTTGTAACCACCATCAGGGAAATTAGCCCTGGCTTTGCTGCAGCACCAGCGAGGCTGTGCATGACTGCACATCTTCAAGCTCAGGCCTTCAGCAGAAAAACCTAAACATTTGTAGGTAAAAAGGTTATTTTCCCCACAAACTTACCTCTTTCTGATAAAAGAGTTCTGCTTTGCCCAGTAACACTGCTAATTAATGATTTTCACTTCATTCCCATTGCCACACACCATCACGCCCCAAGCCCGAGGCCTGTTGTTGCCTCCATCATGCTGAGATGCAGGTGAGCTTCTTTTCCCAGATCCTCAGCCAGCACCAGAGACAGATGTTCATATTTTTTCATTTGCTTCACTCTCTGTGGATCGTTCGATTTTCTCAGCCCGAGGCAGCCTGCCAGAGTCAAGGCAGTAAATGAACTTGCTCTCCTTACGGTTTCTAGCCACCCTGCGTGGCTGCTGAATTGCCCTGTGTGGCCCCGTCTTTCCCCTGAGGGTCACGGAGCTACGGAGGGACCACCTCCATATCGACACCACGAGACCACTTTCTGTCTCGTTACGACCAAACAAGGAGGAAAACCTCTTTCCAGTGTCAGGAGTGTTCTCAGTGTGTTCCACCTCTAGCAATAGCATCCTTCTGCCTGCGAGCTTGTGCTGGTTTTAGCTGGGACAGAGTTAATTTTCCTCACAGTAGCCAGTATGAGGCTGTGGTTTGGAGTTGTGCTGAGAAGAACATTGACAACACACTAACGTTTTTAGTTGTTGCTAAGGACTGTTTGTACCAAGCGAAGGACTTTTTCAGTTTCTCATACTGCACCTGTGCTCCCGGCTTCTTCTCTGCAAGAAGCTGAGAGGGGACACAGCCCGGACAGCTGACCAAGCTGACCAAAGGGACGTTTCATGCTGTCAAATGTCATCTCAGTATATAAGTTGGGGAGTTGTCCAGGAGAGGAATCGCTGCACAGGGACTGGTGGGCATTGTCTGACTGCTGGTTAGTGGTTGTATAATTTTGTTTGCCTTCCCTTTTCCTTTTTCTTTTTAAATCACATAATATTACCATTATTAATAACTATTAATAATTATTATAGTAGTAGTATGATTACTTCTTATTATTAGAAGTAGTATCATTATTTAATTTGCTTTCAAATATTAACGTGTTTCCATCTCAATCTGCAGGTTCTCTTACCTTTTTCCCCTGATTCCTACAGCATCCCCCTCCCACCACTAGAAATAAAGAAGTACATGCAAGTATCACAGACAGCTGACAAGCTGAGGGTAATTAGTGCTCTCTCTGACCCCCAGCCACACACTCTCCGCTGACCTGCCAGTTTTCCAGCTTCCCTCTCACCAACGTCCCCAGTACTGTGTTTTGGTGTGAAAATATTCCAAAGTGCAGCTCAGTTCATGAGAAACGCAGTATGGTCAGGGGCTCGTGTCGCTCACGCGTCACCGCCGGCTGTAGCGCTCACCCAGCACAGTGATATCTCCTCCAGCTCTGCCATCCCTTTTGCACAGGATGGCTCTTGCAAAATTCCGCAGTAATTAGGTAAAACGAGCAGGAACCCCTTGGTTTGTAGCAGGACAAATGCTACAAGACTGACCTACACCACAGGTGCCTTCCCAGACCTCCACGTGCCTTATTTCTGGTGGTTGTGTTGGAAGGGATCTCTGGGGCGGCCAAAACATTACGGAGACATTGCAGCCGATCCTGTGACAGTCCGCAGAGCTACTCCCTGAGCCCAGAGCAAGGGTGGATGACAATATCAGGCTGCTTGGATAAGGTGTGATTAAAGGAAGATAGAAACAACAGCCTGACTTCATTCTATAGCTTTGTATGTGTCTGTGCCACTCACCTGGGTTTTTTCCTACGGGGATGGCTACTGCTTTTCCGCTTTGTCTTTAACGAATAAGCCCTTTCTGTGGGAAGCTGCATGCATTCATTACCATTTTGTCCTCTAACAGCCCTAGGTTTGCAGGCTACGAGGCCATTCCTTTCCTGGGTGACATCAGCCAGTGGAGGATGTGATTTATTTTAGCACGATGCAACTCCTTGTAATTGGAGTTGCGCCGCTGCAACGGCCACAGGCTCCCTCCACAGTCCAGAACATTTTGACGCAGTGCAAAGACTCCTCCTTGCGATAACAAAAGAGAGACGCGCTCGACACACCTCCATTGCCGCTATTAACACAAGTCTTGGATACAACGTCCCAGGCCTGGGAACCGGGAGCGGTGCACCCAACCGTGCTCACCCCGCTGGCCCCACCGTGCTCAGGGCAGTGGACTCAAGTCTGCATCCACCTGGGTACTGTTACCTGCCACGAACAACAGATAAGAGCACGCTGGAGAAGGGCAATGCCTTTTTCATTTCCCTGCACAGCATCCTGCTCTCCTCCGGACACTGCATAAAGCTGCTCTGCCGTTTCCAAGGTGATGCCTGGAGGTGAAGCCTGTTATATATTCTCTCGCAGGTAGCAGCAGCTGTAGCCGAGAGATGCCCTTGGATGGGCCTTTGTTTGAAAGGAGGTAGGGAAAAGACAGAAAGATCTGTTTGTAATGATTCTTTAAAGACTGGTAAGAAAAAAAGACAAATTAGGGCATTTATTTTGTGAGAGGGTGAGTGTTTTCTAATGCAGTTCAAGCCCTTCACCTGGGAATGAGCATTGTACCTACACCGTAAACAAAATTAGTCATTTGATCCTCCTTCAGCTCTGTCCTCTAAGGTGGTGGTTACAAAGGCAGTTTGTGACTAATATTGTCCTGAGTTGCCTGAGAAACACTCTGGTTTCTCACTTTATAAATCAAGAGGCGAATGTTCCTTTTCATGGGCTTCCTAGAGGAAGGGCTTGCTGTGGATGCAGCACTTAGCCCCTTGCTGCTCTGGGACCTCCTGAAATCTTGGGGAACGTTTTCTATACTTTAAAACATCTTTTTTTGGAGTTTCTTCTCCAGAGTTTTGCCACAAACCAAAACCCACATTTATTTTAAGCTTGATTTACCCTTACTGGAGTCTTTCTGTTGACCTCCTGCAGCTCAGAATTTCGTAACACCCCGTAGTTTCGCAAGCAGTGGATGCTTGGTTTAACAGATACGTTTCAGTCCGTGTCCAAAGAAAATAAAGAGAGAGCTGACCCCAGAAGAGGCTTGTCTCCTTTTCGGTTTTCCTTCTGGTAATTCTGTGGGGAAACCATAAACACGTACTGTACACACTTGGATGTAACGGGCATTGCTTTAAACCGGTAAAATCAAGTCTTGCAGGGTAGTCTTTGATGTCCAGCTGGCTCAGACCAACACCTTGTCTGGGCTATCATCTCCAAGCAATCAGTGCCAGACTTTTTAAAGGAAAATTGATAAAACCAGTGCCGGTCTTTGAACACGGGTGGTTTATAGGACACCTTTTCCTGGGACAATTTTGCCCAGTCCCATAGAGTTTCAGGTGAAATTAAGGCTGGGAGATGGGAAGTAGCGATACAGCACAGATGTTTGAATCCTGTCATCAGCCTGTTGAAACGCACTGGAGGTTGGAACACGACAAGGGCAGCCCCAGCCTGACCAAGGAACTCGTGAAGTCCAGAAAGTCCTCCCGGGAAGGAGGAGGATGGATGGAGGTGAAGAGAGCTCTGGCCGTCGCCCCTCCTCCCTCCAGTCTCACCAGGACTGTAACAGGGTTATGGTCATGCAGCCAAGCACTCACTGAGCTGCAGGTCTCTGATGCAACGGAGACGTAAGGAGTCTGGGCTGGTGTCTGCGGTTGCAGCAGAGGGATAAGTAAGCCATCCACCACAGGAGCATTTTGTTTTGGTGTTAAAACGTGATAGACAACAAACGGATTTGTGTCTCTGTGAGCTGGGTGGTTCATTCCCCTGCCTTCTCAGGCACAAACCCACGGGAGCACTGCCGTTCCCAAGGCAGGATTCCCTTTGCAGCGAGAAGACCCGGGGGACTCTCCTGCTTTGCAGATAAGATGCAGAGCATGACCTATATTGCAAGGAAGCACCTCAGGGCAAATTTAGCAGCTCCCCGATTCCCTGTTAGCACTGCTTAGCCTGGCACAGTGGGGAGATGGTGTGGACCGCTTTCAGCTACCCTCCAGCTCAGGGCTGGCCTCATCCTGGCTCTGCCGGCGCGGGATGACGACCACGCAATAGCTGTTGACGGCAGCGGCACGGCGCCTGAGCATCAGCGTGGGGTGCCGCGAAACCCCTGCCTCCACATCCAGTGGCGCAGCACCGCATCAGGTCACGTATTTGTTATCAGGACCCAGAGAAATCGGGGTGGGGTGTGGTAGGGAATTAGGGGAAGTTTATTTTCTGTGGAAAACGATGACAGTCGCACCGACTCCTGCGCTGTGCGAACCCTAGGGTTACAGCAGCTATGCTCTCTGCTTATGTAAGAATATGCATATTTATTTGCTGTGCTGAGTTCCAGGTGGCAGCGTGGTACACCTGGAGGGCACAATATGTGTCTGAATTAGGGTACAAGCATCATTTCAGCAGCATTTTGTGTATATAGTCACCAGCAAATTATAGACATATGTACTTGTTCTAACGGGCTCAGGGAGCATCGGGGAGCAGCAAAGCTGTTTCAGAAGAAATCTCTCGATGCTTACTCCTGTTCGTGAAAGTTACGGCCTTTTAATCTGCCTCCAACACACTGAACTTGAGCTACACAGGCATTGTTATTGATTTATAATCGTTCAAAGTGCATTCAGGGCTTGCAGCAGGGTACAAGGCAGACGAGGGCAAAGAGAAAGAGGCTGCCGCAAGCAAGGGCTGCAGTTCCCTGCCGGGAAGCAGGCACTGTCCCTGGCTCGGGCTGCCCCCTGTAATGCTGCGGGCTGAGTTCCTGCAGCAGCTATGTGGGTGAGATGATGCCCTGCCCTGTCGCTGGGGGGGCTGTTGCCTGTCCCCCTCTGGCACCCAGCTGCCCATCGGGGAGGGGGCTGTGCATCTGTATTGCCAGGAAGCACAGGTGGGACCACACCATGAATACTGTGGTCAGTTTTGGGCCCCTCACTACTGGCTAAGAAAGACATTGAGGTGCTGGACCATGAGGGGGTCCCCGCCACCTCTTCTGATCTTCTCCCACTGAGCATCTCCTCCAGCAAAGCACCAGGCATTTTTGGGGTAGAAGCCACAGATGCAGTGAGTAGAGCAGCCTAGCAGGGGGGGAACGGGGAAGTCAGCCAGAGAACAGGGTCAAACCCCTTGCTCACAGCCAAGGGACGTTGTCACAGGAGCAGCTCCCAGGGCTTTCCCATTCTGAAGCAGTCGCTTCTCCTGCTTCTCCTCGTCAGGTTGTGCCCTTCAGGGAGAGGCGCAACCAGACTCCTTAACGATCTGGACTTCCATCAGCTCCAAAACCCACAGGACTGGTACAGATTCCCCCCTCAGCATTGGACCCATCTCTTGCTTGGCCAAGTCAGGCCATTGAAGGCACCCAACGTCTCCTCTGCGGCCGACAGCAGCTTCCAGCACAGGGACGGAGCGCTGCTGGCAGGGAGCCAGGCAGAAACACCGTCACGTCTTGTGCAAGAATACAGACATTTCATCCTTAATCTTGTAGGGTCCTAAAACATCAGAGAACTTTGGAGGGGTTGGTTTGCAAATGACCCAAGGGCACAAGAGAGGTGAGAAATGCTTCTCCGTGAGGCGGAGGGGCTCGGAGCAGGCACAAGCCAGCAGCACCTGGCTGTGGCCACGGCCACGACTCGGGCTGAGAGAGTGCGATTACCTCACCTGGCATTTCTCCAGGACCCTGGGATTAATGATCAGGTTCTCACAATAAGTGTAGGGAAACCTATTACCTCCCCATAAATACTCAACAACATTTTAGAGAGTTAATTTATTTTCCTTTCCTCCTCTCTTCTTCTGCAATTTGCATTATCAGTTGCTAAATATATTACAGCGCGCTTTACCCCCATTCATCGCTTCAAAGACTTCCCTGTAGCAATTTCATAAGTAATTCACTTCTTGATCTTATAACTCCAGCACATATTGTCAGCCACAGGAATTTTACTTCAGCTCAAATCACCAGCCTTTCGAAAGTTAATATCCATTATTCTCCTCTCGTAGAGTTTCATCTGCTCTACAGTAGTAGAAAGAAAATGTTTTGGTCTGGCTGGTACCATCAGGTGGAAATCTGTAATGGAGACATCCCAATGCTGCCCGTTAATCTCTCCACTGGAGCTGAGGTCATTTGGAAAACATGAGTTTTCACCTTGCTCATCTCTGATCTCTAATCTGAGGCATAATTCCTTTTCCTGCACGGACCCTAGAGTAAACAGAGCGATCATCATTTAAGCACTTCTGGCATCTTACCTCCAGGAACAACATACGACGTGAATTTGTAACTCAGGGGTCCTCAAACCCCCCCTGGCCCAGGGGTGAGCGATGCGGTGGCAAGCGCTACAGCACCAGCCTTCGGTCACAAGCGGCGTAGGCACCTACGCACAGCAGCCAGTGGTGGGACATCCCTGCTGTCCTGCCTACGGAGGACAGCCATGGAGATCCCTTCCTACAGTCTCACCCTTTTGTATTACCGGTTGGATATGTAGGAATCAACTATTCTAGCCCTTGGCAGGGTTCTTGGAAAAAACAGCTTTCGAGGTGGTCTTATTTTCTGAATAATCAGTATATATGTATTCTGGCCTTTGCCCCTCTGAGTAGGAGAGCCCTTGTTTCTGCAGTGGCAGTACCTTCCGGTGTTAGCAGCCTCTTGTCCCACTTCAGCCAGAGGATATGGAAAACAGTTTGCCTGGCCTTTGCTCCCGGCCTGGCTGACGGTGACAGTGCAGCTGGCAAAGCCCCGGCTACCTCCCCAGTGGTCAGACCCCGACATGCCACGGCAAGGGGAGACACCGCTTCTCACCCGTCACCGCTCTGAAGGGTAAAACGTAGGGTAAGATACCGGTGTGGCGCCCGGCTCACAGCCGAGTGCTGAAGAAATAAAGAACCACAATGACGTGCCTTAAGATTTGCCATTAACCTGGAACGATGCCTTCCCTCTCATACTGGGTCTGTTATGGCACGAAATACTCGTGTTCAGCCCTCTCTAACAGTTCCCTAGATAGGCTAAATAAAAGTCAGCTTTCTTCCATGTCCCACCAAGATCCCTAATCATCTCCGCTGTTTCTCTTTGCTTCCTTAACATCATCAGCACGTGGCTTAACCAGGAATCGCCAGCTTATCACCTGCTTTAATAACAAGTGTTTAATAATTGCAGGTATAATTATTCACAGCACTGACAGAATTTGCTCTTCACCTCTAATTTCTTTAAATTACTGAAGGAATAAAAGCAAAAATCGACCGGTTAGCAAGACATTAATTTCTAATCAAGTTTTGTTACTGTTGTTTAATGAACAGAATCTTCAACCCAGCGTTCCAGAAGTATTTCATCACAATGTAAAAAAAAAAAAAATGAAGCTAACGGTTGCTTACATGGCTGTATGCTTTGGGTTTTGGTTAGAAACGCCAAGCCCAGACCCTGTCCGGGTGTGTGTCCACACCAAAATGGTGCAGCACCAGCCAGCAAATTTCACCACCTGATTTTTATCCTATTTATATGTGTTGATGATTCCCACAACCAGAAAACAGGGAGACACGGCACAAAACCCTGAACAAAGGATTGGCACAAGCCCACATTCCTCCTCGCGCTGTCACCTCCTCCTCTCCGTGAGGTCAGTGCACCCGAGGAGACGTTTCTCATGTGTCCCCACCTGGAACAAGGCCCTTTTCCAAAAGAAATCCGACAGCAGGGTGCATCTCTCCAGGCCATACAGGACGGGGTCGGCACAGGACGGTCTCTCCCGCTGGGTGCAGGGTGATGCTGCAGCAGTGCATGAGGCAGGAGCAACGTAACGTGGTTTGGGGAGGTGAGCTCCAGCCCCAGGAACCCTGCCCGTCCAGGAACAAGCCGAAGCTGTGCTGCCAATTACCAGGCTGGGATGGAAGCTGAACCAGACACACAGGTTTTCTGTCCCAGTAAATGACGCTGCATCCCGGTCTGGCTAACCACAGCTTTGGGCATCGGTGCGGTGCGGAGCGGGGGATGCGGGACACAAGCCCAGGACCGCAGGCGGTTCCCAGCCTACAAACACAAGACGTTACCCTGGGGATCTCTCAGATATTAAGGGTGCGGGCTTGTGGATATTTGCCACGTCAGATGTGGGAGCTCAGAGGGATGACCGGGGAGGTTAGACCTGACAGCCTCGCTTGTGTCCACAAGAGCTACGCGTTGCAAGCTCACCTGTTAATCAGCGTCTAGGATAGTTGAGGCATATAGATGCATAAACGTTTGTTTTCAAAATAATTTCAAAATAAACTTTGCCAGACATCCCAACAGCTATGAAACAACAACAAAACCACCAATAAAATCCCACACGATAGCTGGGTAGCAATGCTGAGGTGTAACAGGAGTATATACAACAGGCAAACCTAATAAACCACCTCTACAGAGAGAGAGCCCTTGGTATGACAGAAGCACTTCAACTCCGCTTTAGCCAGAAGCGTCAGAAAATGAGTCTTTCACAAGCATTTCTGCTAATTAGCTCTTTGCAATTCGTGAGGCGTTGAGCTCTCTTCCCCAGCGGAGCCCCGGCTGCTCCCGCAGCCCCACGCTCAATTTGCTCAGCTGAGGGGTGCTAATGCCTCAGTGTGCAGCAGGCATTTTCTTAAACGTTGAAAGACTTAAATTATAACCATCCTATGATTTGGCAGGTTAGAAAAGAAGCTTTTAAAGAGCCTTGTTAAATGAACGACTTAAACCTTCACCCCAGGCTATTTTTAAAATTCATTTGTCTGCACTCCAGAGAGGAGGGAGGCACAAATATATGCATGATCCATGCCTAAAATTTTGATTGCTGAATTAGTTAGAAATAAGCTATGATCTTTGTGGCTATTAATAAATGATTCAGGGAAATGGTGCTGGAACATTGGTCACTGAAATAGCCACAGCTTCATACGCTTCCTCCGCAGAGCGAGAACTGGAATGGAATTTACGGCAAAGGAAAGCAGCTGTAGCACACTACCTCCTTGCAGCCGTTTTAACACCCAATTTACACGCTCCCTTCCACTGCAATGTGTATGCTTTTAATCACACTAATTATGAAGTGCCCACTTGTCACGACGCTGCAAATCAAGATACGCGTAGAGAGCTACACGGGAGCCGGCATGAAAAATAATGCTGCTCCCTGCGCCCCAACCCACAGAGCTCTGCCATCGCGTCTGCCACCGGCAATTGGGATGGGCAGAGGGTATCGGAGCAGAGATCGAAGGGATGAATTGCTAAAGAAAACGAGGGATAAACCACTAGTAGAGGAAGCAGAGGTCCTTCACCTTCCCACGAAGCACGGAGCAGCCCTCACTAGATGTGAATGCATTTTTGTGCACTCCCTAGGAAACAAGTTTCCATATAAATAATTGAAATGCATTTAAAATGGATGTCTGCAATTGCTTACGCAGACGAACCTCTGAGACCGTTAACTGACCTGTTACCTCTGTATTAAACCACTATTGTAACCTGTGATTTTCCTGCATAAGGTTTTGAATGCTAATGTCTTGTTCATGCAATTTGGGAAAGGAAACAGGTTTTGAAATTAGCAGTTCCCCATTCACATTTTCATTCGTAATGTATCTGCTTTTAACGGCCTTGCCTACAACCTTAAGGTAACATCTAATATGGAAAAACCCAAACCCATCAAGTCTGAACCTACCATATGTGGATAGCAGAGTTATTAGTGGGAATTAAGTCTTTCAAGTTTATGTTGCTGGTGTAATCAAGGGCTTCAGTGAATTAAAGGTATTGTGACTATTCAATTCTTCTTCAAATGGTTTTAGATGCCTACCAAAACCAGAAGAATACATCACGTCACCTCTGTATTCATCCTGCACCACCGGCACAGGTGGAACCCCTCTCTGAAGTGACATGTCAGGAGAAAGAACTCTTGGACTGCATTTGGACACTGTTCTGGAGACTCTCCTTGGTACGGATGGCAATCTTCTCCTCCGGGAAGCTTCACCTCAGGGATTCCTGTACCTCTTACCTTCCCAGAATCCTCAAAGAGAAATTGTAGGAGGACTTGGGATGTCAGAAAGAATATGAAGCAGCCCTACAGCATCTCACCGTTAGCAGGCCCCAAGTCAGCTGTAGAAACCATTATGAATTTTGTTTTCAGCCGAAACAGAGCACCACACGAACACCCAAGCTGGGTGTCACATCACTAGGGAAAAGAAAGGTAAGACATAAAATATTCGGAGGTTAAAATGCCCTCTCAAGCCCAAAGGCTCAATCACATGCTCTAGCCCTGGAGAATAAAACAGGTCTAAACAGAACTTATGAAACTGGCATTCACTGCCACCAAGCGTAGATCAGACACAGAGTATGTTTCTACACCTAACAAAAGCTTCATAGGTAGCATTGCATCACCTGTAAGCATCGGCCCAGAGCTGTGTCACCACCCTGTGGGACCTAACCCAGGCAAATCGAGGTTTAAGCTCTGCAATCAGAACGCAACAGCTCCTTGCAGCGGCTGTGGCCTGCTGAGCTGATCCATCTGACGTGAGCCAGCATTTACCCTTGGGGGTTCCCCTTGGTGATTCCCATTTCCCGCCTGGCTGCTTGCACACACCTCTCCTGCAGCCACGTCTCTGTGCTCTGTAGTTCCAGTTTCTTGCTCATGATGCACCAGCACCGGTCCCCGCTCCAGCCCCTCAGGACCCTACTCCCCACTCATCTCACCCTTCACTGCAAGCATCCCCCAGCTTACATGTTCCACCTAACACCTGGACCATGCTTCTTACCTGGCTTCCCAGCCCAGGATAGGGCTTACTGGTCCCAGACTTCCGCTTCACAAACTTTGATATCTGGCTCGTGTTTCATATTAACACCTTCTCCTCTGCAAAAATGTAATCTAGAATCAGACCCCAAGGGAGAACAACTTTCTGCAGTTGCTGTGTGCTTCAGCCTCCCAAAACATGCAATCGGACTGCAGATACGAGGGTAGTTCTGACGGAGCTGGTATACCAGCAGGAGCAGACCAAGGGCTTAACAGAAGCATGTCAAAACAGCCTATGTGTCTGCACAGCCCGCTCCTTAAAAAGCCTGACCGCTGGTTAACAGCAGGTTAGTTTATTGCATTGCCCTGGCTGACAATTTAATAGTGACTTATGATAAAACCATCCATGGTTACAGAACTGGCTCTGCTTGGGCAAAGATGGTAGAGCAGAAAGCAACGGAGTCATGAGCTTCTCACAGGGAAAAAACCAAACGCGTAAGGAATCGGCAAGTTTTTCATCTCTGTGCTGACAGGTAACTCTTCCACACCTGTACGCAACAGCGGGAATAATTTAAAGAGTAAGGAATAACCAGAAATTCAGGCCCCTCTTACTTAAGCATTAAAAAAGAGGAAGGAAATGGATGAGCTGCTTCCTTTCTGACACAGGCTGCTGGTCTAGTTCAGAGACAGTCACAAAACTAACGTCATAACCAGAGACGTAACAAGAAGCAGCTTGGACCTTAGGAAAAGCTGCCTGCGTATGTACAAGTATTTCTCCAACAAAACCAGTTTTGTCTGGATGTGTGCACAACCTGCTGCTCTCCAAATCTTCAGAGCTCTGAAAATGTGACATTTTCCCCCAAAACCCGGTAGAGTCTGTCCCGAGAAACAGAAGGACTCATATATAAATGGGATGGTATTGTCTGTGAGTGAGTTTCTTCCTGCAGGTCGGGCAAGAATTGGCATTCCTAAGGGAATCACGGAGGCACTGGCTGCAGAAGACGTGGCCGCATTTGGTTGACACAATCAGTCGTCCACTTTGCACAATCTGGAAGAAAAGAAACCACAAGAGGCATTTGGAGTTAAGAATTCAACTGTGCTGCTCTGCTGGCACCAGGCGCCCGGGGCTCGCGGCAGCTGCAGTCAGCACTTCCTTGGAAAGTCTTTCCCCCTCTACCTGCATCGCTAAGGAACCACCTGGAGTTACCAGCCAGCTTTGCCTTATGTCCACGGTCTGGTCCAAGCCAGCTGGCTCCAGCGTGCCCACAACCCCGCAGAGCTGCACAGCTCACCCTCCACCCCGGCCTCCCCCCGACAAAAGAAACGACGACAACGTGTCCGTCCTTACCTCCGCGTAGCCATCCATGCAAATCGGACAGCTAACGGTACCAGACGGCCTGGGGGGGAGAGAAAAACAGAAAGAACGTGCATCCGTTAATTTCACCCGCCTCCGAGGGTCACCAATGCCTAAAACATCACGTCGTCACCCGACTGCACGGACCAGCCAGCACGCGTTTCGGCTGGAGGTGCCTGCGTACCTCAACCTCTCTGCCTGTTCCCTTACTACGTCCGTAGGGTGTCCCTCGCCTAAAGGAAACAGCGTCTGGTTTCCACGGGGGGAAGGTGCGGTGGGTCACCCTGCCCTGTAACTGCCGTCTGCAGCACCGGGCAGTGTCCGCATAGCGGCGTTGGCCTTCGACAGGTCATAAACAAGAGTTTTGTAACAAAACCATCCTCCTGTGCTTCTGGGGACTGGAAGAGGTTGTGAGAAATGGAAACACCCCCCGTTCCAACTGCACAACATCCCAGCCCAGGGACACATTCCTACCAAGAGCTCCTTCCTTGGAGAACGCGTGATCAGACGGAACACCGGTTCAGACGGTTTGGCTCTGTCTTTCAGGTACTGCCAGCCTGTCAGCGGTTCTCAAGCCATACCATAAGCTACACTAGAAAACGATGCCCTGAACGACAGAACAAAGTTTTGTGACGAGGGTTTTAGGATTTTTTTTGGAAGGAGCTCTCGTCTAGAATTGCAATGACATTTTAGGTCTGAAGTTTTCGCGCAACAATGAAACAGAGCCAAAAGCTTGGGGAAAAACCCGTTTCTAGAGTATGAGAGAAAGTAGACCTGAGAAAGACACTTTCTCTCTTACGTACACATTGTTATCTCCTGTTGCATCGTTATCTCTTGCTGCATCGTTACCTCTTGTTGCACCTTCATCATCGCTAGGCACTATACCGATGTCCAACGGTTGCTGGCGTTGTTGTCCGAGATGTTCCCCTTCTGGTTGCGTCTCTGTAATTTCATTTTGGTAAGTTAGCTATGTTATACAACATATGCACCTATCCTCGAGAAGCACCATTATTAATAGTTTATAACTTCCTTCTCTAGTTCCTTCCCTATGCTACAGGCTGAAAAAGCCTTTCAACAGGTTCTTATTCAAAACCGATGATATTCCAGTGCTAAAAGTGCTAATCCAAATGATCATCAGCTTTTGGCTTACAGAACTCACGTATTTGGAAAATAACATAATTTGAGCAGCTTCGATGCCTTTTATGTCAGACCCATTCTACAAGTTCTGATAGCGACAGTCCAACACAGATTAGATCCATTCTCTAAGGCACTGGTCAGGCACCTCAGTACTGTCCTTTGCCTTTGGGCAAATCAGTCTCAGTCCACGCTGCTCAAGTTCATTGGAAAAGAAAAGAAAAAAGAGCAAGTGTAGGGCAATTTCGTTATCAATTGTAAAACGTCAACTCACCCTCAACAATCTGGCATCAATATAGACGGGAAGAGAGAGAAAAGAAAGCACAATTAGACTTGGATGTGACCCTGGGGGTGCACACACAAACACCACGTCAGCTAAGCGATTACACAAAACAAGCTAAGAATGGTGGGATGTGACTCCCTCATTTTGGTTAAGAACGCTAATCCCGTAGTGCCTGGCTTTCACGCACCGGCGAGCCAACTTTGAACTTAAAGCTTATGCTTCACACCAGATTCTAGTCAGGAGCACGAGACAAACCTGGTTTGACCACAAGGTTTCGAGAAGTGCCATTCACTGCTCACAATAACAGAGTCCTCGCCAGTCAGATCAATGACTACAGGATCAGAAGAGGCGCCTGGCAGATCTATGATTTCTTCACCAGCTTCAAAACACAATGTTAGAATCAAATCAGACACTGCCGAGGAGGAAAGCTGCCTGCCACCATGTCACCGGCTGAGGTAAGATTCTGCCTTGCCCTACCCCTCCTCTCCTCAGGCACCTAGCCAACATTTCAGTCAAGCTCTGCCCCCAACAGCCCATGCAGAGCACTACCAGCGCTGCAAGGGGCAGGGCAAGGGCAACAGCAGCTGCCCTCCCCGCACGGTTCTGGTGCGTGACAACAGCCTGTGGGAGGGACACAGCAACAGGTTATTCCCCTACCACAGCACAAGGTTTCTCACACCGAATAGAACAGGAGTCCTGTAGGACACAGTCGTTTTACAGCACCGTGCTGTACCTGCTCCCTTGAGGGACGGGGCACGACTCATGACACACGGGGAATCATCTCCTCAGGACTGAGGAGTTCCCAAACTTGGTTTCCCAGCAGCGGCAGCGGCAGCTGCAGGAGCTCCCGGCTCAGCAGACTGGACACGCAGGGGCTTGAGCAGCGCTTGGGGACCTTCCTCACCCAACTCCTCTGTCGCCAGCGGTGAGTGGGGCCCACCTCAGCAACCAACTGCGAGGGTTGCCAGCGCCTTGTTGTTTACACCTGCCGTACTTTTCTAAAATCAGGGGCTTCCCTTCCTCCCCAGCAAAGGGCCTAGAAACTGCCAACAGTGCACAGCAAGCAGGACACCAACCCTCCAGAAGCAGCTGATGTTCTGGCCAAGTTCCAAAGAAAACTTACCACTTGGCTGAAGCTCCGCTGGTTCTGCTTCTGAAGTGCTTCCTGCCGTAGGAGCTGTCGGCCTGCTTCGTTTCCGAGCCTGCCTAGAATTAACTGCTCCTCCACGGCACTTTCTTTGGGTCTACGAGGGAATATACTCTTTAGGAGTGATATGAACGTGGCCCTCGTCTTTGCAGCACCAATGAAAGCACACAAGGGCACCCAAAACAATCCCTGGAAAGGCTCCAACAGGTAACGAATGGTGGCGTGGGTCATTCCTACCTGAATGCTTCCCATCAAGGGGAAGACATCGCCCCGGATCTCTTACCAGGTGGGTCACAAGTTAAAAACATGCCCTGACGGTCTGCAAGGGAGAAGACCAGCTCACAGGTATGTCAGAAGCCAACTTCCAGCCCAGCCTGGCCACCCGGCTGACCCAAGGGCTTTGCTCACACTGGAAGCCTTTCTGAACTATTGCTCGCACCAGGAGCGACCCAAATGCTGAACTCACACAGAACATGAAGTTACACAACATTTTAACGTGCTTACGTTCCAGTGTATTTACTGCAAACTCCTCAACACGTTTCTAGAGGTACCATGAACAACACCCTTTGAGAATCAGGTTTGCACTGAGCCGCAAAATACTTACCGTGCTCATGGTGTTTCTTGATCTGGAACTACAGAAACAGAGGTACAAACACCAAAAAAAGGAAGAGCAAGGAGGCTACAACTATCCACTCCCCAGATTCCTTTGGGCAGTACGCCGTTGAAAAGTCCAGACTCCTCTGGGTCAGAGGACAATGTTCCCCCAAACCTACAGGAAAAGAAGAGAGAAGGTTACCTCTGTGTAATGCTTGTTCTCTAGAATCCAGCTCCTCTCCGAGATCCCCATTCCCCAGCCACCACTTTCTGTCCAAAGCTGGGGGGGAAGTCCCAGAGGTTGGTATTTGGGCTCCCGACACCCAGAGCTGGGCCTGAGGCCTCAGTGCCTCCTACCCATTTCCGAAGCCAAACAGCAGAAGGAGCTCGTTTGTTAGCAAACCCCAACACTAAGGAATCCCCGTGGCGCTGAGCTGAAAAACAACTGCTTGACTCTCCAGCCCGTGCTGGCGTGTGGGCAGCAATCACCGGGCGGCATGTCCAGTGACTGAGCCTACGGAAACCTTCGTTACAAACGTGTCTCCAAAAACCCCATCGCTTGACACACGGCTGCTTTTCGCGCCAGGGCTCTGAAACCACCCAGCGTTGCAGGACTCAGTCACGGCTGTCCTGTGAGGGGCGGCTGAGGACTCTGGGCTTGCCTGCTTCGGAGAGCAGGAGGCTGAGGGGCGACCTCATTGCTCTGCACAGCTTCCCGAGGAGCGGAAGCAGAGAGGGAGGTGCTGAGCTCTCCTGGGGACCCAGAGCCAGGAGAGGTGGGAAGGGGTCAAGCTGCGCCAGGGGAGATTTACACGGGACACGCGGAAGCGTTCCTGTGTCGAGAGGGCGGTCAGACGCCGAACAGGCTCTGCAGGGAGGTGGTCGGTGCCCCGGGCCTGCCAGTGCTCACGCGGCGTTTGGGCTGTGCCTTAACACAGGCGTCCGCTGCTGGTCAGCCCGAAGGGGTCGGGCGTTGGCTCGGGGGTGGCTGTGGGTCCCCTCCCGCTGACAGTGCTCCGTTCTAAAGACACCCAGACTACTCGCTGTACACCAGACCGAACGGCCAGTGATCCGCGGGCACCTTCTGGCCACAGCTGGTGACCCTTTCAGACCCGGGGGGCAGAACTCCCTCTCCCAGGATGACCCTAAGCAGCTCAGAGTTTTGAGATTTCTGCTGCACGGGAGAGGAACCGTTTCCAAGAAAATCTAAACTTACAGCGTTTGTCTCGCAAACGTGAGCCAATCGCCTCCAGTTCCCACCTGGGAGGTAGCAGAGCAGAGCTCAGAGCTCGCTCCCTCCCGGGAGAACGCTGGGAACTGACCTGCGGTCTCCTGCCTCGGCGCACGTGTCGCCTTGGCAACCGTTCCCCCAACGCTCTGCTCTGTCCGGGTGGGCTCTACCACCAGCAAGGCAGCCCTTCGCCCTCCAGCAACCGAAGGTGTCCCCCAGCACAGCCAGGAGCGGGCAGGGAGGGCAGGGGAGAAGGCCAGTGCGACTACACGGCGCAGAAAGGCCCCGGCCTGCCGTGAGCCAGGGTCAGCAGAGAACACGCGCTCCGCCAGTGCTCTAGCAGCAACGCCCTGTTCCCCCGAGGCAGGACAGGAGGGCCAAGGAAAGCCCCTGAGGGGAACAGCATCTACACACTTGGTTTGGAGAGGAAATGCAAAGCTCCGCAGGGACTTTCAAACGGCCCCGTGCCTGGTCCCTCCTCGGCACCCCTCACCGCGCTCTCTCCAGCACGGCCCTTCCTACATGAGCGTCGGCAACAACTCGCCAGCACCGAGATACACCCACATCCCCACGAGGCCCTGCCACGCGTGGGGCCCCGCTGCATCCCCCCGCTCCATCTCGAGGCCAGCCCCCCACCACTGGGGCTGCGCCTTCCTCCTGGTCCCCTCCAGCCCACGCTGGGCACGACCCCCCAAAGGCTTTTGGATTTAGCATCCTTGCCCCCCCCCCCCACCGCTGAATGAGGTACTACAGGGGGATTGAAAGAGTGAGAGCTTCTCCTTGATCAAACTGAGTTTTATTCCACGTGTTAAAAGATCTGTTCGCCTACCAGCAGAGCCCAGCGTAGACGGGACACAGACATGAACACAATTAAATACAGGAAAAACGGAACTATATACAGGACATACATTTACATAATGCAAAAACCTTTCTTTTGTCTATCACTTCTCGCCCAGGTCAGCACTGGAAGTCAAATATTTTGGGGTTTTTTTGTTGTGGTCCCCCCCCGCCCCTAAAAAACTGTGGATCAACACTTCATTGGAGGTTAAATTCATTTAGAGATGCGCAAAGTTTGTGGCACTGCACAGGGCACACCAAGCTAAAGACTTGTTTTGTTACATATTTGACAGTTCGTGGGATCTAAATTTCCATCAGGCCTGTTCATCGAGTCACACACTGTAAAGTGGTCGTATTTACACGGGGGGAGTTGTGCAAAGTCATTCAGGCTACGGCTAGTACACCGTGAGAGACGCCAGGACACGTGGCTTGTCCTCAACCCCAGGTGATCCCTTAAATCCGCCTCTTACCCTCCCCCCTCCCACAGCGGCCACCCAAGGAAAACTGGGCTAAGTTCCTTTTTCCTTTCTTAAGCCGCTGGGAAAAGGCTGTTTCTGGGGCCCCTAAATATCTGGACGGTTTCAGCGTCGGGCTGCTTGTCTTCACACCGGTACTGCTGTAAGCCATCGTCAGCCCTGTTTGAGTCTATCTATGGTTTTCGGGACGCAAACGCCAGCCGCTGCTGTCACCACACGATGTCACTGCTGTGGTCCTGCCCTGCCCCTTGTCACCAATGAGCGCACGGTAACTCAACGGGTGTCACTTTGCAGTTCCTGTACGGCCCCAACGCAGAAACTGCGCACTCCTGGTACCAGGGCTGAGCCAAAGCTCACCCCAGAGCTCACCAACCATCCAGAATCCCCTGCCCACGACGGTTTCCACAAGTCCGACAGCACAGCAGCCCCAGCAAGCTGTAAAACTCATGAAAGAATGTAATCCAAAGGTAAGGCTTACTGCGAGTCCTACTCCACCGCGGCCAAGCCCAAGTGGGAGGCAAGGCAGAAACCCCCTCTCTCCAGGCACCGACCCTGACCGACACCGCAAAGACCAGCACAGCGTCCCCAGAAAGAGGGCACAGCCAGGACCAGCCCAAAGATGCTCCCCGAGCGGTGACACAGCGAACCTCAGCCAGCAAGAGGGAAGAGGCACGTGCAGGGCAATCCACTGCTTTGGCAACGATCAGCTTGACTGAACACTCCAGGAGATGTAGCTCCCTGCTCTCCTGGCAGTGCTGCAATATTACACCAGTGGGGATGAAGAAAAGCAGTGGCACTCAATGCTCATTCTGCCTCAGCCTTGAACACTAGAGAGACCTGGGGCTGCCCGCTCCCGAGTCGCTGCGCCACAAGTGCAGGAACAGTGACTTTCCCTCTGTGGCTACCGAAATTGTAAGGGACCAGCTGTGTCAGCTGAGTGGACACAAGTGCCTGGGCCTGATGGGATTCACCCCGGAGTGTGGAAGGAGATAGCGGGTGTTATGGCAGGATCCCCTCCCTGTCCTCTGCCAAAGACCTTGGGAGTCTGGGGAGGCCCCCGCTCACGGGAAGCTGGCCAGCGCTGTTCCAACCCACAGAAAGGGCAGGAGGGAAGGCCCAGGAAGTACAGAGCTGACAGCGCGACCTCAGGGGCTGGCCACCTGCTGAGGGGATGAAGGGAAGGCAGCGGCTGTAGGTTCTTAGGAATTCAGTGAGGATTTTGATACTGTCCCTCACACCACCGTTCTGGACAAGCTGCCCGACTGTGGGTTGAGCTTCAGGAGAGGAATGCTCTCTCCTAGGACACGTGTCTGACAAGTTTTTCTGAACCAGCATTTTTAAAGAAACCTGACAACCCTCAGGGCCACGGGAGACTGAACTTCCCTCCCTAAAAGGTGCCAAGTCAGGACTGCTACCAAGCCTCTGCTAAAGCCTCCACTTCCCAAACCCACGGCAATACAACTGTCTAATGTGTAACCCAACGCACCCGGCTAGAACCAGCCAGGTGTCAGTGTAACAACCGGAGAGAACGGCAAAGCGAAGGTACGGAGCTGTGAGCACAGCGCTGGCTACGCTCGACAGAGTAAGACAACCTGTAGGTAGTTCAGCATTCAGCTGACAAGAGGACAGCGTACAGCTTGCTTCTTGCTCATCGTCAGCAAACCCAGAGAAGACTATATGCTCCTTAGCTATCAGGAGAGAGCTGGAGAACAGTAGCAAAACCGAGAAACCACCTCGCCACGTCAGAAAACAAATTCAGCGCTGTGATCCCACTGGAGGAATTCTCGGTAGTTAAAACATTTAATGAACTATTTTTCACACTGTATACATCGCCATTTGCCTACGTACTTTAGATCTCACGGAGTTCATAAAGACATCTACATGTTCAAGCCTTCTGCTTAAAAAGCCTGACCGCTGGTTAACAGCAGGTTAGTTTATTGCATTGCCCTGGCTGACAATTTAATAGTGACTTATGGTAAAACCATCCATGGTTACAGAACTGGCTCTGCTTGGGCAAAGATGGTAGAGCAGAAAGCAACGGAGTCATGAGCTTCTCATAGGGAAAAAACCAAACGCGTAAGGAATCGGCAAGTTTTTCATCTCTGTGCTGACAGGTAACTCTTCCACACCTGTACGCAACAGCGGGAATAATTTAAAGAGTAAGGAATAACCAGAAATTCAGGCCCCTCTTACTTAAGCATTAAAAAAGAGGAAGGAAATGGATGAGCTGCTTCCTTTCTGACACAGGCTGCTGGTCTAGTTCAGAGACGGTCACAAAACTAACGTCATAACCAGAGACGTAACAAGAAGCAGCTTGGACCTTAGGAAAAGCTGCCTGCGTACGTACAAGTATTTCTCCAACAAAACCAGTTTTGTTTGGATGTGTGCACAACCTGCTGCTCTCCAAATCTTCAGAGCTCTGAAAATGTGACATTTTCCCCCAAAACCCGGTAGAGTCTGTCCCGAGAAACAGAAGGACTCATATATAAATGGGATGGTATTGTCTGTGAGTGAGTTTCTTCCTGCAGGTCGGGCAAGAGTTGGCATTCCTAAGGGAATCACGGAGGCACTGGCTGCAGAAGACGTGGCCGCATTTGGTTGACACAATCAGTCGTCCACTTTGCACAATCTGGAAGACAAGAAACCACAAGAGGCATTTGGAGTTAAGAATTCAACTGTGCTGCTCTGCACCCGCCTCCGAGGGTCACCAATGCCTAAAACATCACGTCGTCACCCGACTGCACGGACCAGCCAGCACGCGTTTCGGCTGGAGGTGCCTGCGTACCTCAACCTCTCTGCCTGTTCCCTTACTACGTCCGTAGGGTGTCCCTCGCCTAAAGGAAACAGCGTCTGGTTTCCACGGGGGGAAGGTGCGGTGGGTCACCCTGCTCTGTAACTGCCGTCTGCAGCACCGGGCAGTGTCCGCATAGCGGCGTTGGCCTTCGACAGGTCATAAACAAGAGTTTTGTAACAAAACCATCCTCCTGTGCTTCTGGGGACTGGAAGAGGTTGTGAGAAATGGAAACACCCCCCGTTCCAACTGCACAACATCCCAGCCCAGGGACACATTCCTACCAAGAGCTCCTTCCTTGGAGAACGCGTGATCAGACGGAACACCGGTTCAGACGGTTTGGCTCTGTCTTTTAGGTACTGTCAGCCTGTCAGCGGTTCTCAAGCCATACCATAAGCTACACTAGAAAACGATGCCCTGAACGACAGAACAAAGGTTTGTGACGAGGGTTTTAGGATTTTTTTTGGAAGGAGCTCTCGTCTAGAATTGCAATGACATTTTAGGTCTGAAGTTTTCGCGCAACAATGAAACAGAGCCAAAAGCTTGGGGAAAAACCCGTTTCTAGAGTATGAGAGAAAGTAGACCTGAGAAAGACACTTTCTCTCTTACGTACACATTGTTATCTCCTGTTGCATCGTTATCTCTTGCTGCATCGTTATCTCTTGTTGCACCTTCATCATCGCTAGGCACTATACCGATGTCCAACGGTTGCTGGCGTTGTTGTCCGAGATGTTCCCCTTCTGGTTGCGTCTCTGTAATTTCATTTTGGTAAGTTAGCTATGTTATACAACATATGCACCTATCCTCGAGAAGCACCATTATTAATAGTTTATAACTTCCTTCTCTAGTTCCTTCCCTATGCTACAGGCTGAAAAAGCCTTTCAACAGGTTCTTATTCAAAACCGATGATATTCCAGTGCTAAAAGTGCTAATCCAAATGATCATCAGCTTTTGGCTTACAGAACTCACGTATTTGGAAAATAACATAATTTGAGCAGCTTCGATGCCTTTTATGTCAGACCCATTCTACAAGCTCTGATAGCGACAGTCCAACACAGATTAGATCCATTCTCTAAGGCACTGGCCAGGCACCTCAGTACTGTCCTTTGCCTTTGGGCAAATCAGTCTCAGTCCACGCTGCTCAAGTTCATTGGAAAAGAAAAGAAAAAAGAGCAAGTGTAGGGCAATTTCGTTATCAATTGTAAAACGTCAACTCACCTTCAACAATCTGGCATCAATATAGACGGGAAGAGAGAGAAAAGAAAGCACAATTAGACTTGGATGTGACCCTGGGGGTGCACACACAAACACCACGTCAGCTAAGCGATTACACAAAACAAGCTAAGAATGGTGGGATGTGACTCCCTCATTTTGGTTAAGAACGCTAATCCCGTAGTGCCTGGCTTTCACGCACCGGTGAGCCAACTTTGAACTTAAAGCTTATGCTTCACACCAGATTCTAGTCAGGAGCACGAGACAAACCTGGTTTGACCACAAGGTTTCGAGAAGTGCCATTCACTGCTCACAATAACAGAGTCCTCGCCAGTCAGATCAATGACTACAGGATCAGAAGAGGCGCCTGGCAGATCTATGATTTCTTCACCAGCTTCAAAACACAATGTTAGAATCAAATCAGACACTGCCGAGGAGGAAAGCTGCCTGCCACCATGTCACCGGCTGAGGTAAGATTCTGCCTTGCCCTACCCCTCCTCTCCTCAGGCACCTAGCCAACATTTCAGTCAAGCTCTGCCCCCAACAGCCCATGCAGAGCACTACCAGCGCTGCAAGGGGCAGGGCAAGGGCAACAGCAGCTGCCCTCCCCGCACGGTTCCTGGTGCGTGACAACAGCCTGTGGGAGGGACACAGCAACAGGTTATTCCCCTACCACAGCACAAGGTTTCTCACACCGAATAGAACAGGAGTCCTGTAGGACACAGTCGTTTTACAGCACCGTGCTGTACCTGCTCCCTTGAGGGACGGGGCACGACTCATGACACACGGGGAATCATCTCCTCAGGACTGAGGAGTTCCCAAACTTGGTTTCCCAGCAGCGGCAGCGGCAGCTGCAGGAGCTCCCAGCTCAGCAGACTGGACACGCAGGGGCTTGAGCAGCGCTTGGGGACCTTCCTCACCCAACTCCTCTGTCGCCAGCGGTGAGTGGGGCCCACCTCAGCAACCAACTGCGAGGGTTGCCAGCGCCTTGTTGTTTACACCTGCCGTACTTTTCTAAAATCAGGGGCTTCCCTTCCTCCCCAGCAAAGGGCCTAGAAACTGCCAACAGTGCACAGCAAGCAGGACACCAACCCTCCAGAAGCAGCTGATGTTCTGGCCAAGTTCCAAAGAAAACTTATCGCTTGGCTGAAGCTCCGCTGGTTCTGCTTCTGAAGTGCTTCCTGCCGTAGGAGCTGTCGGCCTGCTTCGTTTCCGAGCCTGCCTAGAATTAACTGCTCCTCCACGGCACTTTCTTTGGGTCTACGAGGGAATATGCTCTTTAGGAGTGATATGAACGTGGCCCTCATCTTTGCAGCACCAATGAAAGCACACAAGGGCACCCAAAACAATCCCTGGAAAGGCTCCAACAGGTAACGAATGGTGGCGTGGGTCATTCCTACCTGAATGCTTCCCATCAAGGGGAAGACATCGCCCCGGATCTCTTACCAGGTGGGTCACAAGTTAAAAACATGCCCTGACAGTCTGCAAGGGAGAAGACCAGCTCACAGGTATGTCAGAAGCCAACTTCCAGCCCAGCCTGGCCACCCGGCTGACCCAAGGGCTTTGCTCACACTGGAAGCCTTTCTGAACTATTGCTCGCACCGGGAGCGACCCAAACGCTGAACTCGCACAGAACATGAAGTTACACAACGTTTTAACGTGCTTACGTTCCAGTGTATTTACTGCAAACTCCTCAACACGTTTCTAGAGGTACCATGAACAACACCCTTTGAGAATCAGGTTTGCACTGAGCCGCAAAATACTTACCGTGCTCATGGTGTTTCTTGATCTGGAACTACAGAAACAGAGGTACAAACACCAAAAAAAGGAACAGCAAGGAGGCTACAACTATCCACTCCCCAGATTCCTTTGGGCAGAACGCTGTTGAAAAGTCCAGACTCCTCTGGGTCAGAGGACAATGTTCCCCCAAACCTACAGGAAAAGAAGAGAGAAGGTTACCTCTGTGTAATGCTTGTTCTCTAGAATCCAGCTCCTCTCCGAGATCCCCATTCCCCAGCCACCACTTTCTGTCCAAAGCTGGGGGGGAAGTCCCAGAGGTTGGTATTTGGGCTCCCGACACCCAGAGCTGGGCCTGAGGCCTCAGTGCCTCCTACCCATTTCCGAAGCCAAGCAGCAGAAGGAGCTCGTTTGTTAGCAAACCCCAACACTAAGGAATCCCCGTGGCGCTGAGCTGAAAAACAACTGCTTGACTCTCCAGCCCGTGCTGGCGTGTGGGCAGCAATCACCGGGCGGCGTGTCCAGTGACTGAGCCTACGGAAACCTTCGTTACAAACGTGTCTCCAAAAACCCCATCGCTTGACACACGGCTGCTTTTCGCGCCAGGGCTCTGAAACCACCCAGCGTTGCAGGACTCAGTCACGGCTGTCCTGTGAGGGGCGGCTGAGGACTCTGGGCTTGCCTGCTTCGGAGAACAGGAGGCTGAGGGGCGACCTCATTGCTCTGCACAGCTTCCCGAGGAGCGGAAGCAGAGAGGGAGGTACTGAGCTCTCCTGGGGACTCAGAGCCAGGAGAGGTGGGAAGGGGTCAAGCTGCGCCAGGGGAGATTTACACGGGACACGCGGAAGCGTTCCTGTGTCGAGAGGGCGGTCAGACGCCGAACAGGCTCTGCAGGGAGGTGGTCAGTGCCCCGGGCCTGCCAGTGCTCACGCGGCGTTTGGGCTGTGCCTTAACACAGGCGTCCGCTGCTGGTCAGCCCGAAGGGGTCGGGCGTTGGCTCGGGGGTGGCTGTGGGTCCCCTCCCGCTGACAGTGCTCCGTTCTAAAGGCACCCAGACTACTCGCTGTACACCAGACCGAACGGCCAGTGACCCGCGGGCACCTTCTGGCCACAGCTGGTGACCCTTTCAGACCCGGGGGGCAGAACTCCCTCTCCCAGGATGACCTTAAGCAGCTCAGAGTTTTGAGATTTCTGCTGCACGGGAGAGGAACCGTTTCCAAGAAAATCTAAACTTACAGCGTTTGTCTCGCAAACGTGAGCCAATCGCCTCCAGTTCCCACCTGGGAGGTAGCAGAGCAGAGCTCAGAGCTCGCTCCCTCCCGGGAGAACGCTGGGAACTGACCTGCGGTCTCCTGCCTCGGCGCACGTGTCGCCTTGGCAACCGTTCCCCCAACGCTCTGCTCTGTCCGGGTGGGCTCTACCACCAGCAAGGCAGCCCTTCGCCCTCCAGCAACCGAAGGTGTCCCCCAGCACAGCCAGGAGCGGGCAGGGAGGGCAGGGGAGAAGGCCAGTGTGACTACACGGCGCAGAAAGGCCCCGGCCTGCTGTGAGACAGGGTCAGCAGAGAACACGCGCTCCGCCAGTGCTCTAGCAGCAACGCCCTGTTCCCCCGAGGCAGGACAGGAGGGCCAAGGAAAGCCCCTGAGGGGAACAGCATCTACACACTTGGTTTGGAGAGGAAATGCAAAGCTCCGCAGGGACTTTCAAACGGCCCCGTGCCTGGTCCCTCCTCGGCACCCCTCACCGCGCTCTCTCCAGCACGGCCCTTCCTACACGAGCGTCGGCAACAACTCGCCAGCACCGAGATACACCCACATCCCCACGAGGCCCTGCCACGCGTGGGGCCCCGCTGCATCCCCCCGCTCCATCTCGAGGCCAGCCCCCCACCACTGGGGCTGCGCCTTCCTCCTGGTCCCCTCCAGCCCACGCTGGGCACGACACCCCAAAGGCTTTTGGATTTAGCATCCTTGCCCCCCCCCCCCCACCGCTGAATGAGGTACTACAGGGGGATTGAAAGAGTGAGAGCTTCTCCTTGATCAAACTGAGTTTTATTCCACGTGTTAAAAGATCTGTTCGCCTACCAGCAGAGCCCAGCGTAGACGGGACACAGACATGAACACAATTAAATACAGGAAAAACGGAACTATATACAGGACATACATTTACATAATGCAAAAACCTTTCTTTTGTCTATCACTTCTCGCCCAGGTCAGCACTGGAAGTCAAATATTTTGGGGTTTTTTTGTTGTGGTCCCCCCCCTGCCCCTAAAAAACTGTGGATCAAGACTTCATTGGAGGTTAAATTCATTTAGAGATGCGCAAAGTTTGTGGCACTGCACAGGGCACACCAAGCTAAAGACTTGTTTTGTTACATATTTGACAGTTTGTGGGATCTAAATTTCCATCAGGCCTGTTCATCGAGTCACACACTGTAAAGTGGTCGTATTTACACGGGGGGAGTTGTGCAAAGTCATTCAGGCTACGGCTAGTACACCGTGAGAGACGCCAGGACACGTGGCTCGTCCTCAACCCCAGGTGATCCCTTAAATCCGCCTCTTACCCTCCCCCCTCCCACAGCGGCCACCCAAGGAAAACTGGGCTAAGTTCCTTTTTCCTTTCTTAAGCCGCTGGGAAAAGGCTGTTTCTGGGGCCCCTAAATATCTGGACGGTTTCAGCGTCGCGCTGCTTCTCTTCACACCGGTACTGCTGTAAGCCATCGTCAGCCCTGTTTGAGTCTATCTATGGTTTTCGGGACGCAAACGCCAGCCGCTGCTGTCACCACACGATGTCACTGCTGTGGTCCTGCCCTGCCCCTTGTCACCAATGAGCGCACGGTAACTCAACGGGTGTCACTCTGCAGTTCCTGTACGGCCCCAACGCAGAAACTGTGCACTCCTGGTACCAGGGCTGAGCCAAAGCTCACCCCAGAGCTCACCAACCATCCAGAATCCCCTGCCCACGACGGTTTCCACAAGTCCGACAGCACAGCAGCCCCAGCAAGCTGTAAAACTCATGAAAGAATGTAATCCAAAGGTAAGGCTTACTGCGAGTCCTACTCCACCGCGGCCAAGCCCAAGTGGGAGGCAAAGCAGAAACCTACTCTCTCCAGGCACCGACCCTGACCGACACCGCAAAGACCAGCACAGCGTCCCCAGAAAGAGGGCACAGCCAGGACCAGCCCAAAGATGCTCCCCGAGCGGTGACACAGCGAACCTCAGCCAGCAAGAGGGAAGAGGCACATGCAGGGCAATCCACTGCTTTGGCAACGATCAGCTTGACTGAACACTCCAGGAGATGTAGCTCCCTGCTCTCCTGGCAGTGCTGCAATATTACACCAGTGGGGATGAAGAAAAGCAGTGGCACTCAATGCTCATTCTGCCTCAGCCTTGAACACTAGAGAGACCTGGGGCTGCCCGCTCCCGAGTCGCTGCACCACAAGTGCAGGAACAGTGACTTTCCATCTGTGGCTACCGAAATTGTAAGGGACCAGCTGTGTCAGCTGAGGGGACACAAGTGCCTGGGCCTGATGGGATTCACCCCGGAGTGTGGAAGGAGATAGCGGGTGTTATGGCAGGATCCCCTCCCTGTCCTCTGCCAAAGACCTTGGGAGTCTGGGGAGGCCCCCGCTCACGGGAAGCTGGCCAGCGCTGTTCCAACCCACAGAAAGGGCAGGAGGGAAGGCCCAGGAAGTACAGAGCTGACAGCGCGACCTCAGGGGCTGGCCACCTGCTGAGGGGATGAAGGGAAGGCAGCGGCTGTAGGTTCTTAGGAATTCAGTGAGGATTTTGATACTGTCCCTCACACCACCGTTCTGGACAAGCTGCCCGACTGTGGGTTGAGCTTCAGGAGAGGAATGCTCTCTCCTAGGACACGTGTCTGACAAGTTTTTCTGAACCAGCATTTTTAAAGAAACCTGACAACCCTCAGGGCCACGGGAGACTGAACTTCCCTCCCTAAAAGGTGCCAAGTCAGGACTGCTACCAAGCCTCTGCTAAAGCCTCCACTTCCCAAACCCACGGCAATACAACTGTCTAATGTGTAACCCAACGCACCCGGCTAGAACCAGCCAGGTGTCAGTGTAACAACCGGAGAGAACGGCAAAGCGAAGGTACGGAGCTGTGAGCACAGCGCTGGCTACGCTCGACAGAGTAAGACAACCTGTAGGTAGTTCAGCATTCAGCTGACAAGAGGACAGCGTACAGCTTGCTTCTTGCTCATCGTCAGCAAACCCAGAGAAGACTATATGCTCCTTAGCTATCAGGAGAGAGCTGGAGAACAGTAGCAAAACCGAGAAACCACCTCGCCACGTCAGAAAACAAATTCAGCGCTGTGATCCCACTGGAGGAATTCTCGGTAGTTAAAACATTTAATGAACTATTTTTCACACTGTATACATCGCCATTTGCCTACGTACTTCAGATCTCACGGAGTTCATAAAGACATCTACATGTTCAAGCCTTCTGCTTAAAAAGCCTGACCGCTGGTTAACAGCAGGTTAGTTTATTGCATTGCCCTGGCTGACAATTTAATAGTGACTTATGATAAAACCATCCATGGTTACAGAACTGGCTCTGCTTGGGCAAAGATGGTAGAGCAGAAAGCAACGGAGTCATGAGCTTCTCACAGGGAAAAAACCAAACGCGTAAGGAATCGGCAAGTTTTTCATCTCTGTGCTGACAGGTAACTGTTCCACACCTGTACGCAACAGCGGGAATAATTTAAAGAGTAAGGAATAACCAGAAATTCAGGCCCCTCTTACTTAAGCATTAAAAAAGAGGAAGGAAATGGATGAGCTGCTTCCTTTCTGACACAGGCTGCTGGTCTAGTTCAGAGACGTCATAACCAGAGACGTAACAAGAAGCAGCTTGGACCTTAGGAAAAGCTGCCTGCGTACGTACAAGTATTTCTCCAACAAAACCAGTTTTGTCTGGATGTGTGCACAACCTGCTGCTCTCCAAATCTTCAGAGCTCTGAAAATGTGACATTTTCCCCCAAAACCCGGTAGAGTCTGTCCCGAGAAACAGAAGGACTCATATATAAATGGGATGGTATTGTCTGTGAGTGAGTTTCTTCCTGCAGGTCGGGCAAGAGTTGGCATTCCTAAGGGAATCACGGAGGCACTGGCTGCAGAAGACGTGGCCGCATTTGGTTGACACAATCAGTCGTCCACTTTGCACAATCTGGAAGACAAGAAACCACAAGAGGCATTTGGAGTTAAGAATTCAACTGTGCTGCTCTGCTGGCACCAGGCGCCCGGGGCTCGCGGCAGCTGCAGTCAGCACTTCCTTGGAAAGTCTTTCCCCCTCTACCTGCATCGCTAAGGAACCACCTGGAGTTACCAGCCAGCTTTGCCTTATGTCCACGGTCTGGTCCAAGCCAGCTGGCTCCAGCGTGCCCACAACCCCGCAGAGCTGCACAGCTCACCCTCCACCCCGGCCTCCCCCCGACAACGTGTCCATCCTTACCTCCGCGTAGCCATCCATGCAAATCGGACAGCTAACGGTACCAGACGGCCTGGGGGGGAGAGAAAAACAGAAAGAACGTGCATCCGTTAATTTCACCCGCCTCCGAGGGTCACCAATGCCTAAAACATCACGTCGTCACCCGACTGCACGGACCAGCCAGCACGCGTTTCGGCTGGAGGTGCCTGCGTACCTCAACCTCTCTGCCTGTTCCCTTACTACGTCCGTAGGGTGTCCCTCACCTAAAGGAAACAGCGTCTGGTTTCCACGGGGGGAAGGTGCGGTGGGTCACCCTGCTCGGTAACTACAAGTGTCTGATACTGCACCTTTGTTCCCAACTTCCTCACTACAAGCACTGCAAACCTCTCAGACCGCTAACCCAAACTGACCGAAGGACTATTTCATTCCATAGCACGTCGTGGTCAGTATACAAGCCAGGGGGTCACAGTTTGTTCACTAGTTAGGGAGTTTGTGGGTCAGTTGGCTTTCCTGGTCATGCTGTTATTTGTGGGGCTGACTTGGACTCTGCTGCGACCGCTCTTGGGCTCCATCTCTCTGACTCTCGCTACTACGGCCTGGCTGTGCGTTTGGTGAGCAATTGTATAATTTGTTTTATTTTCCATTATTTTTATTACATAATATTATCAGTATTGTTAATATTATTAGTATCACTACTTAATTCCTTTATGTTTAAATTGTCTTATCTTAATCCACGAGTTTGCTTGTCTTTTCCTCCAATTCTCCTCCTCCCCTGGAGGAGGGAGGTGAGGAAAGGGAGAGGCTGTGTGGTATACTCAGTTGCTGGCTGGGGTGAAACCATGACAGCGCTGAGTAATAGTCTATCAGAAAGAGCTTCCTGCCACTTTTATTTACAGACTAATCTCCCTTTTAAGCAATCGCAATAAGCTGCTTTCAGAAGTCCTGACCATAAACACTTGGCTTCATTATGTCACGGCCCTTGCTAAGCAACACTTTGAAACAGATTAAACAGGAATAGAAAGCATGAGATACCCTTCATCCTGTAACCTTAAGAAGTGAGCACTACTAATGTCTACCCTTAGTTTCAAACATGATTTAACTCCATCAATTCTCCCATTTTTACTACTCAAATTGTTGATGCAGCAGCTATAATACCAACTCAGTAATTAATTACAACTCACGATAACCTTTGCATATGCAAGCGTAGTCTAACACTAGAGTAACACTGTGGGTGGCTCTGTGGCAGTCTCCAGCATCAGCACCTCTTTGTCAACATTACATTTTGCAGCGCTGAATTGGTTTAGCCTTACCTAAACAGAGCAGGAAATCACATTCTTTAACAGAGAAGCTTGAGATTGAAGAAACAAAATACTAGTGTTTTATACTAACTGATCAGCGGGATTTTTTCACCTACATATTTCAGCAGTGTTAAAATGCATCCACAAATCCGTGCACAAAGTGTCCTATGGTTTAGACTACTATAAGCCCTTTAAGGTGGCATACTTAAAACCTGACCCCCAAAATTTCCACACCCAGGTGCTCTCCTACACTGCCTTCCAGTAATCTAGAAGTCTGAAGGCACAACAGTTTTAAAACCAGTGGGTTTTCCCCCCAAACACTTCAAAATAGTTTATACCACAATTCTCATGGTTTCTCTCCTTAGTCATATGAACTCCTGATTTCACTTAGTCTAATACATTGTGTTTTTCTTAATATAATAGAGTGCTCCCACAGCAGGAGTTTACTGTTCCTCCACAGAACAGGGTCTCTGCTGTGCAGGTACCGGACCCAAACAGGGAGATCGCCATCTCGCATGCAAATCTATGGGCTCCAGGAACAAAAACTGGCCGTAACAGCATTACCTCTACAATCTCCTAAGTATGCCTTGGAAGAACAGTTGCTGCCCCGGGAGGAAAAAGGCAGCCAATTTGCAAAGTGTGTAAGGAAGCAGTGATTGAGTAATATGTTTTTACTGGAATTTGCCAGGCTGCTGCCTGCTGGTCTTGTAATATCAGGCCTCACCTACACCAATGAAAATATTTCTGTATCTAACATCACTACTAGAGCTTTGCATGAAAAGTAAAACACAGTGCATTGTGAGCTATGGTCTGTGACTAATCCTCCTTCCTTGCCATACCCCACGTTCATCTTCAAAGCCACATGCAAAGTCATACATCTGTCTTGGGCTGGCTTTTCATCCTACAGTGCAAAAGGTATCATTTAGTCATCAAGCAAAAAGTCATGCTGTCCTCATTGAAAGTGGGAACTAACTAGAGTAAGTTAATACTTCAAAGACAAGCCAGGATGTAGCAATATAACTTAGCCCTGTATGTACAAGGAAAGGAAAAGCCAACATTTGGTAGCTCCCAAGGCATACTTACTTTGAACTTGCAGTTTCATCTTCCAGCGGTGCCAATTCTGGAGACACCTTATCTGTCACATACACATCATTATCTCTTGTCTCATCTTCATCATCACTACTCAGTACACAGCTGTCCGACTGTCGCTGGCCTCTGAGTCTAAGATTTCTTCTTTGTCGCTGATTCTCTGTAATTCAATTTTTTAAAGTTAACTATATACCCCTGGAACTAGCCTCCAAATGCAGGATTATTCATAGTCTCTAACAGTTCATATTTTACATGGACCCTGTTCAGCTGGGTTAAAAGCCACAAACTGGATTCCTAAACATTAAGGCTGCACATTTCCAAACACTGTGAATACTCTGCTACATACTGACACATAACATTTGCTCTATTCACCCTACAAACAGCAAAAACATGACCTCAAAGATGATCTGTGACCCCAGTTTCATACAGTTACACCATCTGTGTAAGCTCTCTTTTCCGACTCCTACAAACAGAGGATGCTATGTTGAGGAATTGGGACAACTGCTCTGTGATGTGAGAGGACTGAGGTTTCCGAGCAGCTTGGTGAGGTGGACCATTCCCAACAATGCACGCTGTGGTTTATCAGGCCTTTTTGTTGTGTAAGTTCCATCACTTCTCAAAGAGATGCTTAAATCTAAAGATGTAAATCATGGAGCTGTCGTGGGTTGCCATTGCTCTATCCAGGTATGATACTGAACTGTTCTATTCTTTATCTGTGTTCAACCAAACCTCCCCACTCAAAGGCAGTTTATGTAAAATGAGTCTTTAGGAACAGTACAAAATTATAAAAATACTTCGATCAGTGCCTCCTTAGAGATTTTCATCACCTTCCTCCTGAGTTAAGGTCACTCGACAATTAAGTTATATTGCCCAAGATAAAAGGAGATAAAAAAATATAACTGCTTGCTTTGTAACATCCAAAGGTTAAAGCACTGCTGCTGGCTTTTTAACAATTAGAAACTGCACAGAGTAAGTATCTCTGCAACTCCAGTATACAGGTAGCAGTGACCAAGCACTCATCAGTTACAATTAGTTAAAGAATCACAAGATTCAAGTCCCTTCCTGTGCGCAACCAGCTACAGCTTTTGCTGCAACTATTTTTCACTTGCTCTGGTTTCATTCATTTAACTGTAACAACACCTAAAGTAGAAAAAATCCACACCTCTTAGTAACTCTTTGTCAGCACTAATATTTGAGGTGTTAGACTAGACAGTGAAAGTGAATACTATGACCACAAATAACTTCATTTAGTTCCTTCACTGCAACACCGACTAAAAAAAAAAAAAAAAGTCTTTCGACATTTTCTTGTTCAAAGCAGATAGTCCAGCCCTACCTACAATTATCAGCTTTTGGCTTACAGAACCCCTGTATTTGGAAAATAACAAAACGTTTTTTGAACAGCTCTGATCTTTTTTATTTCAGATGATTTTCACTATCAGAACTTGTAGAAATTAAATGCAGATTAGAATCATTGTCTAAGACACTGGCCAGACACTTTAGCACTGTCCTTTGGGTAAATGCAGTTCCAATCCATGCTGCTCAAGTTCATTGGAAAAAGAGAAAGTTTAGGACATTTGCATTATCCATAATAGTAAAACGTCAACTCACCTTCAACAATCTTGCGCCGATATAGATGGGAGGGGAGAGAAAAGAAAAATACAGTCAGACTTTGGTGTGCATGCCCGATGTTACACATAAACATCAGATAAGCTAAGAAATTACCACAAAACAAGTTAAGAACAGTAGGATATCACTCTCTCATTTTGATTAAGAAGGTTAGAAGTAGCAGCGAATCAGCTGCTACTCTGAAAACAAGTAATTGCTGCTGGTAGTGCTCAGGTTGCTGCAAAGGGATAGAGATGGAGGCAGGTTGTAAACCACCTGAACACCCTCCTCCCAGCTCCCCAGTTCCAGCACCCAGACTTCATTTAGGCTGGAGAAGATTCTTTTCCTCTTCCTCCCTCAAACAGGCAAATTCAGGTGAGAGATCCATCAAGACTTCATATCGGACTAATAGCTGCTGAAGAAAAAACCCCAAACCCAACCCCACCATTGTCTTTGGCAGAACAAGAGCGGGTTCAGTGTTGGCTGTGTCATAAAGTTCCAGGTTTTTACACTGCAAAGGCTCAGGAACAACCCCAGCAGGAGATATCCCCATGCCATTCCAGCTGCTCCTTTCTGGTTCCACACAGCATCAGTGACATCCCAGAACTAAGGTTATAAACTACACTGTGCACTGAATCCAACACTCTACTAGCTTTAGAAGCAGCGTGAAAAAGTGGATTTTTGTTTTTTACAGAGTTCTTGGAGTAATAAACTGAACTGGTTTGTACAATGGTCACCTGCAGCTGTACTCGGCATCTCTCAGACAGGAAAACTTTAAACCAATGTTGCAGCTAAACAGTTCGATTTGTGAAGTCAGAGACTTACCTCCTTCACTTTTTATTTAAATCACTGGCCTATAGCTTTGATATATCTGGAAGAGCTTCTACTTTAAATTACGCCTCGTTATGTTACACCACCCGTGACTAGTACATATTCTCCCCAAGTTCTGGAGGTGCAAGCTATTTTAGATTACTCTTCCACTGTTTGTAAGTGCACATCCAGAACAGCTTCATTTTTTACCTGTAACACATGGCTTTCATGTGTTGACAAGTCAACTTTGAACTTAAAACTTATCCTTAAAGTCAAATTACATCCAGGAGCACAAGACAAACCTAATCAGACCCCAACATTTAGATAAGCATGCTACTCACCACCACAGAATCATTGTGAGTTAGATCAACGACTACAGGATCAGAAGATTCACATGTGAGATCTACAACTTCTTCACCAGCTTCAAAACACAATGTTAGAATCAAATCAGACACTGCCGAGGAGGAAAGCTGCCTGCCACCATGTCACCGGCTGAGGTAAGATTCTGCCTTGCCCTACCCCTCCTCTCCTCAGGCACCTAGCCAACATTTCAGTCAAGCTCTGCCCCCAACAGCCCATGCAGAGCACTACCAGTGCTGCAAGGGGCAGTGCAAGGGCAACAGCAGCTGCCCTCCCCGCACGGTTCCTGGTGCGTGACAACAGCCTGTGGGAGGGACACAGCAACAGGTTATTCCCCTACCACAGCACAAGGTTTCTCACACCGAATAGAACAGGAGTCCTGTAGGACACAGTCGTTTTACAGCACCGTGCTGTACCTGCTCCCTTGAGGGACGGGGCACAACTCATGACACACGGGGAATCATCTCCTCAGGACTGAGGAGTTCCCAAACTTGGTTTCCCAGCAGCGGCAGCGGCAGCTGCAGGAGCTCCCGGCTCAGCAGACTGGACACGCAGGGGCTTGAACAGCGCTTGGGGACCTTCCTCACCCAACTCCTCTGTCGCCAGCGGTGAGTGGGGCCCACCTCAGCAACCAACTGCGAGGGTTGCCAGCGCCTTGTTGTTTACACCTGCCGTACTTTTCTAAAATCAGGGGCTTCCCTTCCTCCCCAGCAAAGGGCCTAGAAACTGCCAACAGTGCACAGCAAGCAGGACACCAACCCTCCAGAAGCAGCTGATGTTCTGGCCAAGTTCCAAAGAAAACTTACCACTTTCTTCAAGCTCTATTGGCTCTGCTTCTGAAGCCATTTCTGCAGTAGAAGCAGTCAGCCTGCTTCGTTTCCGAGCTTGCCTAGAATTAACTGCTCCTCCACGGCGCTTTCTTTGGGTCTACGAGGGAATATGCTCTTTAGGAGTGATATGAACGTGGCCCTCGTCTTTGCAGCACCAATGAAAGCACACAAGGGCACCCAAAACAATCCCTGGAAAGGCTCCAACAGGTAACGAATGGTGGCGTGGGTCATTCCTACCTGAACACTTTTGCTAATTGACAGGGTTGGCAGGAAGAACACAGACACCAAGTTAAAGTTGAAAAGAGAAACTTATTTACTACAGTCTCAACCAGCAGACAGCATAAGCAAGGTAACGCACCTATCATTGCTACGTAAAGTTACTAATAGTGATTAAGAAAGATACATCACCAATTGCCCTAATACTTTACCATCATCCAGATCTGCACATCAGCTGGTGAGTCCCGGTCGCAGAGAGGATTTGGAGAACCTATCCCAGCAACTGGGAAATCCTACGCAGTGCGTCCACTCATAGGTGAGACTCCAAAGTCACTGCGAGAGGGTCCAGCTTTTATACAGTTGAAGAAACAATCTTTGAGACTCCATGTGCGGAGACATCTGACTCCCCACTCACCCCCCCCCCCCCCCCCACATTGGATTCCATCCAAGGCCTGGCCAGGGCCCTGGGCAGAATCCAAAAGGGGCATCTGTATCTGTTTGGCTCAGACAAGGCTGGATATCTGGCTGTACGGCCTTGGTAGTCTGTCTCTAAATAGATGTTTCATCCTTCTAATGATTATATTTTATCTAAGCTTCATCCTCTGCTAACGAGCACACACGTTCCACCAATGATCAGTGGGTACTCCCACATCCCATACTGATATGATCCTGGTCAGGAGATTGACTCAGAAGTCAACTTTGGTTCAAGGCCTATGATTCAGGCCTCTTTATATCAGCTTCCCATCAAGGGGAAGACATTGCCCCGGATCTCTTACCAGGTGGGTCACAAGTTAAAAACATGCCCTGACGGTCTGCAAGGGAGAAGACCAGCGCACAGGTATGTCAGAAGCCAACTTCCAGCCCAGCCTGGCCACCCGTCCGACCCAAGGGCTTTGCTCACACTGGAAGCCTTTCTGAACTATTGCTCGCACCAGGAGCGACCCAAACGCTGAACTCGCACAGAACATGAAGTTACACAACGCTTTAACGTGCTTACGTTCCAGTGTATTTACTGCAAACTCCTCAACACGTTTCTAGAGGTACCATGAACAACACCCTTTGAGAATCAGGTTTGCACTGAGCCGCAAAATACTTACCATGCTCATGGTGTTTCTTGATCTGGAACTACAGAAACAGAGGTACAAACACCAAAAAAAGGAACAGCAAGGAGGCTACAACTATCCACTTCCCAGATTCCTTTGGGCAGTACGCTGTTGAAAAGTCCAGACTCCTCTGGGTCAGAGGACAATGTTCCCCCAAACCTACAGGAAAAGAAGAGAGAAGGTTACCTCTGTGTAATGCTTGTTCTCTAGAATCCAGCTCCTCTCCGAGATCCCCATTCCCCAGCCACCACTTTCTGTCCAAAGCTGGGGGGGAAGTTTGCTATCAGAGAAAGCTGGGAACTAACTTTCAGCCTCCTGCTTCCTCAGTGCAGGACTTGTCTACACAACCATTTCTGTAACGTTCGGTGTCCAGGTAATGCAAGTTCTCTTTGCACACTTTACCCCACTGTCCTTAAGGTCTAGATTTCATTTCATCTGTTAAGGCAGGAAGCTTTTCTGCCAGTCTGTGCTGGGTTCAGTCAGGAAAGTTAACTCCCTTTACTGTGGCTGCTAGTGAGCTGTGTTCCTGGATGCTAGCAGAAGTACCGATAAGTTCTTAGCTGGCGCTGGGGAATGCCTCTACTGAATTCAAGGTCTTTCTCCGCTTCTGATACTGCAGCTGCGTCCCCAGCTCTCGCTGTCTCGCTACAGGCAGTGTAGGGGACACACAGTTCAAGCAGCTGACCCGAACTGACCAAGGGAGTGCTTCATTCCAGAGTACGTCATGCTCGGGGCTTAGACAAGGAGGGGATCCGGGAGCCATTACTCTCTTGCTCATTTACTCCCATACGCTTGCTAACACGCTCCTGACTCCTGCATTAGCTGCTTTGCTCACTCCTGTGCTCGCATGTTTGTGAGGGAGTTGGTGGGTTTGTTTAGTTTTCCCGGTTGTGCTATTGCTGATAGGGTTCGCTCAGAATCTGCAGTGATTGCTCTTGGGCTGTGGCTCTTGGGCTCTCTGGCTCTGACTCTCACCTCTCAGCACCTGGTTTTGCACTGGTCAGTGGTTGGGGAGCAACTGTATCACAGTTGTATAATATGTTTGATTTCCTATTATTTTAATTACTAATTAAATCTAAATTAATATATACAAATACTACTAACAATAAGCAAACAGTTATCTCAATATTACAAGCTGCTTGATTTCTTTTTCCTCCCATTCTCCCCCTCTGCTGGAGGAGAGGAGGGGGGATTTGTGAGAGCAGCTTTGTGGTATTTTGCTAGCTGGAGTTAAACTATGACACAGTGTTACCAACGTATTTGGGAAGATACTATTTTACTCACTTGACTGAATTTTTGGAGTAGCAAACAAGAACTTCTGAAACAAGACCATACCTAATTCTGCACTCATACGAACCAAGCCAGACAGACTGTTCTGTAAGCACATTTTCTAGGTGCTATAGGAATTTCTTGTTCAATATGATTATTATTATTCATAGGTTTGGTTTTGGAGCTTTTTGAACAAGGGGAAGAAGAAGGTGAAGCAAGGAGGGGGAAACGGAGCACAAGGGATGGGAGAAAGGGAAAGGATCACAGACAGCACGGGTTTGCGCATGAAACACCCAGAAGGTTTCACGAGATGCTCTGCTTTTTGGCTTCAACCCAGCGCAGTGGTATGTTGACAAGGTATCTTTAGAAAAGGTTAAAAGATAGTGGGGAGCAAGCACCTGGGATGATTCCAAACAAACTGTGCCACAAATTCTCTTTGGCCACAGGTGGCTTAAGTGTCAAAGAAGAGCTACCACAGAACTTAACAAAATACCGAAACACACCAACAAAGACCACACTTAAATTTGAAAACTATGGTAATAAGAAAACTAAAGTCATACACAATACGAGGCCTCTCATGCTAAGACCACTTAACATACATTAAGTATTCACGCACTTCTTGACCAAGATACCAAGGAGCAGATCATTTATAGGATTACTACAACATGTCTCAGAGGACCTAAGACCTGAAAAGCAACAAAGGACAGAACCACTTCTCCAACTAAGTGACAGAGAACACTGCTGCTATTTAGATGGTTTAATTTTCAGAATCTTACAACATCAGCAGTAGGCTTGCTTTATACTTAATACAGAGAGTACACGTAATGCACAAACGTTGTAGCTGCCAGTGGCTCAAATCCTCTGAAGAACCAAGTTGAAAATGGACACCCATAGGGAAGCTCATCACTGTAAAACCACCTTAAAATAAATCATCATAGGCAGGTTCATCAGTATCAACATGACCCAGCTCAGGACACTCATGTTTATAAAGAATAACAGACTGCTGGAACTACGACTATGGAAGGAGTCTCATGATCTAGTAACATTTTTTTTCCCCTTGTAAAAAAACCCACTCTTCCGTGGGGTTATAGATCTCCACATGTTAGTGGCTTACTTGGGAAACTAAGGTAATTACCAGAACTGTAGGAATGGCTAGCAAAAATATAGCAATTTCTTGAATACAGCACAGATCAAGTTAGCAGTGCACAAGAGCAGAAGTAAACGTAACAGCTCCAACTCCTGCACATTCAGAGACACACCCATCAATAAGAACTCCTTAAAGATGTTCAAAACCTCAGGATCACTCAATTTAACATGATCATTTGTTATGCAGGACTAGATTGCCGAATTAAGGTGATAAGGTCCAGATGCTCCTCCTCCAGCAGTTACTATGAACCTCAACACCAAGACTTCCAGGACTGGATAATACAAGTAGAGTTACTGCATCAACCTCCTCCCCTCAGTCCAGAAGAATCAATCAGCTGAAGCTGTTAGCAAGCTCATCTATTACACCTGTAGCAAGAGCGTTCAGACATGGGTTCAAAATTCTAGAATTAAGATCTAAAAATAAAAAGCATTAAAAAGACTTTTTTTAACGTGAAAACTCAGAATATCAACTTAGCAAGCCAATAAACACTTTTAACTTTGACAGAGCTTTTATTGCATCACTGCAGGATGATACCATACCAGAAAGAGCCACTCCCCCTTCCTCTCATGCACAGCTCCACCCATGCAGGTTTGGTTCCTGTCATTTAGCTCTCCTAAGGGCTGAAACAGTGCTGTCCTCAAAACAACAAAGTTCAAGGTTTATTCTAGCTAACTCACTAGCATTCTAAGGACTACACTGACCAATGTTTTTCTGGAGATACTTGAGTAGATTTACGTGACTTTACCTTTATTCTTGAGTGTTTACACTATGGGTAAAACAATATTGATTCCCATATTTGTAATTTACATCTCCTGTTACAGTTTTTCCTTTTTAAAAAAATTAACGCTTTCACTGTGTTCAAGTTGACCTAATTTAACATGTTTGAACTACAATTCTAAAAAAACCCACAGATTCTCAAGACAGCATAAACTGAAAGCTTTTCTTACACCACCCTGAAAACAGAGATGTGGTCTTCACATGCTTAGCATGAATTGAGACAAATTAGCTCAAGGAAAAAATACATGATTTTAATCGTATTGCACTACCACAAAGAAGACTTTACTTCATAATTATTCTAAACATTGCAAATACACTGAAGTAACTACTTGAAGAAAGCAATAATGTCAGTCTAAATGTTTGGGGTGTGCAAGGCACAGATGACAAAACCAGCACAGAATTGGGCTTGCTTAGGCTGGAGAAGAGAAGGCTCCGGAGAGACCTTATAGCACCTTCCAGTATCTGAAGGGGCCTACAAGGAAGCTGGGGGGGGGGGGGGGGGGGGGGGCTTTTATAAGGGCCTTTAGTGACAGGACAAGGGGTAACGGGTTTAAATTGAAAGTGGGGAGATTTAGGTTGGACATCAGGAAGAAATTCTTCACGGAGAGGGTGGTGAGGCACTGGAACAGGGTGCCCAGAGAAGCTGTGGGTGTCCCATCCCTGGAAGTGTTCAAGGCCAGGCTGGATGAGGCTTTGAGCAACCTGGTCTAGTGGAGGGTGTCCCTGCCCATGGCAGGGGGGTTGGAACCGGATGGGCTTTAAGGTCCCTTCCAACCCAAACCGTTCTGTGAATCTTTGATTGTTATTAGTCAAAACATGATATGCTATGCCTTTAAGACTTTGTTTCTTAGTTCCTTCCACTCTGAAGACCTCTCTTTAACAACAGGAAACACAGAATCAAAGATGCAAGCACATATAAAAAAAAATTTCTGTGGTCAGAAGCAGCACGTACCAATCCAAAGTACTAGTCTTAACCCTTTCTTATCACAGGGAATAGTAATCTGCCATTTCACTCTTTCTACACTTCCCTACCATATATTTCCACTACCTTTAAAGACATTCTCTTTTTTTCCCCAGATGGACTCAACAACTTCAGTGAAAACAGATGCTGATTCTACTATGTTTTATCCAAATTAGATCAAGCAGTAACATTCTACAAAGGCTTGGTGAGAGGCACTACAAAAAGAGTAGAGATTAAACAGCCTACCAGAGAGATATCCTAGCCTACCTGCTCTAAGCAGTCAGCTACATCTACAGACAAAGAAGTCCTATGTTTATGAGCAGACAAAGAAAAACAACGACCAAAACAAGGAAGCTAGGAAAACACCCAAATAACAAACACACCCAAAACTTTCAGTTTGTCAGATGTTCTATTTCAGAAACAACAACAATAAAAGGAATAGCTAGAAGAAAAGCACCTCATTGCTCTTGTGTGCAGAATTTTCTCGGAGAGAGGCTACAGCTTACTTCCAGCAATCCCAAAACAAAATACAGAAAAAAGGAAAAAAGTTGAGCCTTTTCACACCCTGTCATGGAGGTGTAGGAGATGCTGAAGCAGAAGTATTCCCTCCACTCCTTCTGCCCCTCATACCGGGAGGACAGATTAACAACGTCATCAGCGACACGTACTGCGTGTGTTGAGGCACCCCTCTTCCTCCGGAAGGCAGGGGGACGCTGTCGCCCTTCCCCCGAGCTTGTTTCTCTCAGCTGCTTCAGGACACCCTCGGAACGGCCCTCGCAGCCAACGCTGTTTACGACCCCGCGCGCAGCACAAGAGGCCGAGCAGCCCGCCCGCAAGGACGGCCTAGCCTCACCTTCGAGGGAACGCGGGGCAGCCAAGAGCCGCAGGCCTTGTCCCCCCGCAGGGCTCAGCGCTGCCGGCCGCCCGGTGGGGAGGGGAGAAGCGGCCGAGGCCGGCCCCGAGAGCCGGGCATCGGCGTAAAGAAGAATAAAGATATGTTACACGCGGCCGGGGGCGTGCGGGACACGGCTCCACGGGCCGAGCGAAGGCAGGCCGGGCACAGCCGAGGGGGAGCCCCTCGGGGTCACCACAGCGGCGAGCAGGCAGGGCCATGCCCCCGCTCCGCACGCAGAAGAAGGGGCTGGGATCGCCGCCCTCGCCCCGGAGAAGGGAACCGGGCGAGGCCCAGCTCCCCGCACCAAGCCCTGTCTTCCCCCGCTGTCTCAGCGCCGGCCCGGCCCGCCCCTCCCCCACGGCGGCCGGGCGCGGCTGCCTTCCCGGCCTTCCCCACCCCCTCACCTGTTGCCCGCGGTCCCCGGCGCCTCAGAAAGGCAAGGCGAGCGCCGGGGCGCCAGCACGGCTGCCCCACGCCGCTCCCAGCCCCACAACAGAGCCCCCCGGCCCGCAGCGCTCACCCTCCGTGCCCGGCGCGGCAGCTGCGTAAGGCAACACCCACCTCCGCTATCCCGCCATTGGGCGGACCGCCATCCCATGGCTCGTTGATTGGCCGTCGCGCACGTCAATTAGGAAGCGGTGAGGCGAGCGTGGCCAGCTCCGATCCGGCCCCGGGATGTGCTGGGAGTTGTAGTTTTGCGCGCGGCTGGGGGCGTGCGGCCTGTGTGGGACTGCTCGAGGCCTGCCGCCCCTTGCCCCAGGCTCGCGGCTGTGGTGGGTGGCTGCCCCTCCAGGACTGTGCTTTTGCGGTGTCCTGTAACGTTGTTGCACTCTGGGGGGCGGCCTGTATTAGCGTTGGGGGTTTCCCCTTCACCCCGCCACGCCAGTCTTGTGGAAATGTTTCCGACGCACTGAGCAAAATTCATCAGAGCCATCACCTTGGGAGATTGGTACCTGTTGCCTCTGGCATAACTAGTCCAGATGCTCTCCGTGACCCATTCTACACGCTCGCAGCGGGGTTTCCATGCCCTCAGAAAGGGATTTTCCCAGCTGCTTTGCCATAATGCCAGGGTCACCTGGCATCACTGGATCGTGCTGCCCGCCTGCCCATCCTCTGGGCTGCTTGTAGATGAACTCATGGCTTTTCCCAGTGACTTATCTTGCCTTCTCCTCCCTTGGGGGGACAGAGCTTGAGACTTGTACGAGGTGGGTTTTTTTGCTGGCCATTCCGACATAACCATCCTTAACCGTTCTATGACTCTGTACCTGTGTCTTTGGCTTCATTTAAATAATAAAATACCTGTGTTCTCTACGGCAGGTCAGATTACTTGCCTCTGCAATCACTGAACATGGGCTTTGCCTCCTTAACGGGGCTGATTAGGAAGAGGAAGCCGACTGCCAGCCAGCAGCAACGGTGTAACACGAGGTGTGAGCGCCCTGTGCGTGATGCTCAGTGCAGGGCTCAAACCCCTCGGTCTTCCTCAGGTAACCCGGGCCTCTTTGCACCATAATTGCATGTGACGGCTTTTGTGGTTTGGCCATTTACACTGAGAAACATCCAGAACGTGCAGCTTTCCGCACTGAAAGGGTTTCTTAATGAGTCTGTCACAAAGATCAGACAGGTGAAACCTCTGAATTTGTAAGCCTGTGTTGTTAGATGATTTAAGAGTCAGCCTTGTTCACTTACTCTCCTCTTCTTGGCTGGAAATAGTGTTACAAATGTGTAAACGAGCAAATAATGAATACGTGCACCCGTGTTTCTGTGGAACTTGATGAGTGTAGGGGCATTGCTGACTCTCAATCACCTGTGTGAGGATTAACCAGGTTGTGGATGGTCTGTGCCACAGACACTAGCCGAGGCAGCAGTGTGACTGCAGCTGTGTTGCTGCAAAGCTCACCTGGCTCCAATGGCATCACAGCTGCTTTTGTAATGGAACGCTAACAAGTCCTACCAGACCCTTGCTGGCTCTGTGTTGGATCACCTCAGGTTTCTGTGTTTGCCCAGGTTTTCTGGAACAGGAATCCTAGAGAAGGCCAAGGGCAGAGTGGTCTGGATAGGGTCTGCTGCCTCCAACATCAGGTTATTCACATTTGTCAAGAGGAAAGTGATATTTTTATGTTATTCTGTGTTTTCTGTTGCAAGGCCTGCCATCACTGAAAAATCATTAGGCTATATTGATAGAAAAATATAGGAATATATTGATATTTTTCCCAAAAGACTCATTCTTTTATATTCCTCACAACATTGATTCTGAAGATGACTTTATGCATCAGATCCTAAAGTAACAATAGGGCTATTTGTAACTTCTGGAGGTAAAAATTCCACAGGTGGATTATTGAGATTCCTTTATTCCTCAGTCCTTTCATTTGAGAGCAGAGAAAATACGGAGAAGGAAATAGTTACGAATGAGATTGGTTGCAATTCAGTAAGAATTTTGAAAACCGGGCCCAACGTCACAGGGGAAGAAGCATGCGGTATGGCAGGTTTGGGAAATTTCCATGTGACGTACCAAAATACACCTGCCTATTTGCTTAATGATGATTTTTTTTTTTTTTTTTTTTTTTAGATTCTTAAAATGAGAGACACATCAAAAAGTTTAAGAGGAACTACTCAGGTATGCAATACCCCAGATTATGACTGCCAGCCCTGTTAATTGCTAGCTTCTGGAAAACGCAGCCGTTCCAGTCACCACTTGGCTTTGTTGTTCCGGAATACAAGGCAACAGAATGCTGAACAACCACAAAGGGAAATAAACTCCCTGCCACCAAAGGTTTGTCTTTTCAAGCTATTACAATCCCCTACTAGACATAGTGTCCTGGTTCCCTCTTCTCTGCACTTCTGCTACCATTCCTTCTTTTCACTCTCCTATGTTCCTCACTTCTTCCTACTGAGCGTGAGTCCTGCATTAATTTTGTGGACTACTGTAGCATTTACTTTGAATGAAAAATAAAGTACATTTTATCAGCTTGTGGAAGTGATCTTCACAGCTAGGTGGCAACAAAAGAATTCCATTAGGTTTCCTTCATTGAAAAGTGAGAAATGTAATGTTGTGAGCCCATTAAGAGCAGCTGCCTGACTAATGTCAGCAACAGTCTCCTTCAATTTAAATATTTGCAATAGCCATAATTAAGCACTTAGTAACTGGCATTGAGTTAAAATAGAAATACATTACGTAGTTTTACCGCTGTGCAGATTTTAATTCAGATTTATATCCTCCTTGGCTTTGTGCCTAGAATAAGTCCTGTGATTTAAAGGCTGTTTTACACGGCACAGAAATTGTCACAGAGGGCAAATTAGTAACAGAATTTTGACTTTTTGCTGGAAGCAGCTCCCTAAAGAGATCTAGTAATGTTATGTTCTCCTTCCTCTGTTTAAAGACTGAAGAGATACACATCTGCAAATAGAGGGATGGTCTGTCCGGGTCCCTGAATCTAGACTCTGACTCCTGGAGACTATCACATCATCTGAATCTTCTAAAAAGTTTCTCCCTCGTCCCCTAAAACCAGTGTTGAAAGTGGTGATCCTGCTACACGCAGTTACTGTCACGAAAGAAGATGCGTTAGGAACTTGGGCTGACTGTGCCTTCTGAAAAAATGCACATGTAAACAAATGTTGCTTGGGTTTTGCCCCTGTTTTTATTAGGAAGATAAGCACAGCAAACCATGGCATAGTGTACAACGGTAACAGAAATACAGATTTCAACATTCTTACCCAGATATTTGCCATTGTGCTGTAGGAGCTCCAATGGTGAGGTTTCAGTTTCTTAAAGCTTTTCATTCTAACAGAAAAAAATTCTATCATTATAGCTTAAAAATAAAATTCTATTACAAAAAAATGACGCATTTTTATTCTATTGTGCCTGTATGACCCAAATTTTTCTAATCACGCTGTAAAGGTGAAATAAAGATTAAAATATAACCTTGTGGTGAAGAGGCACACTAGGAGATTTCCACCAGGCCTGAATTTGTTTCAAATGCATTTTATTTTACCCCAGAGCGCAATATACAGACTGTGGCTCCGCTTCTTGCTGCCTTGTAGGTGGCCATTTTCTGAGCTGTTTCTCTGGCCACGAAGCCGTCCTGGAAGATCTTGAACTGTCATTCCTGACTCTCTTCCCGTTCTTTCCAATGGCTCCATCGCAAAGAATCCTGCAGAAAAGACACGCAGATGATCAGACGGCAGAGGCTATAGCGGTTCTCTTTAGGGGATACGCTGAACCGCTGTTTGATAATCTGGCAACACAGCTCATTTGCTAACGTGACTGGGAAACCTGTCAACGTCAAAATGGGAATGACGAATAGAAAGGTAACGTGATTGCGTTGCCCCGTTTAAGATGAATTAAACACAGCTGCAGCACTCCACAAAATGTTAAGATAAAACTACACCTGGATGGTTTGCTCCAGTGCTGCTACCTTACGTTCTTTCTTTGCCAACAGTTTATTCTTGAAGGTTAAACGAGCAGTTGCGCACATCCTACCAGACTCTATTGGTTTGCTGATTCAAAAGCTGCGTTCACAAGGGAGCATTCCCCAAAAAGGTCAGAGCAAACAGAAAATTGCTACTTTTTCATCTGATTCTTTGTTTAAAATGCTACTTTTTCATCTGATTCTTTGTTAAAATGAAAAATTATTTTTTTTTCATTAATGGTAGTTTTTCTTATGGTTAATTTTCCAAATTGCAACATAAATCCCGTTTTATTAAGAATGTAATAGTGATTTATAAATAAATGTTACCTTGACTTATATCAGCCCAAACGCATTGGGCCCAAAAGGCCATCACAAATGTAACTGAAGCCACAATCTGGAACTTCAATTCAAGGAGGTAGTGCCACTTTTTTCTACTTACTGAGGAACCTAAAAGGTGTCAGTACAAAGCGAATGCCAGGTAGCTATTGCGCTCTAACTACAGGAGGAATTTTCTCCTATAGTCACACGAACACCGTTTTCAGAAATACGCAGTCCAACTGCAATGAAGATACTGCTGAACGTATCTGGCCAGAACTGGGCCGCTTTCCTTTAGTAACATTTGGGTAGGGTCATGCAGAGCTGAAGGGCGCTGATGGAATGTACACCAAACCAGCTACATCATTTATAGTAACTGTGAATATATATAGCTAAGCTCAAGAAAAAAGACCAAATTTAACTAGAAGACAACTTCCAAACCCTAGCTTTTTGGCTCGTTCGTATGACAACCAGGGCACTCGTACAGTCTCACGTCAGGTAGTCAAAAGTTCTAGCTGGGAATTTATACTTTCTCTTTATTTTTAAAATGTCTCCTGTTTGTATTTATATGGCTGCTTTCCTTTGAAGTCTGTGTTCAGTGCTTCTGCTTTACTCTGGACTCCGCTCAGCAGCGTTTAAGCATGCGCTCAGAACCTCAGCTTGGAAAGCTACGTTTTGCTTGCCTGAAATGGGGATTCTGAAAGCAGGAAACACTGATACTCTGAAAGATTGCACTATTTTGTTCTTTAAACTATACACACTTGAAAAATAACAGTTTTCATCTTCGTTGAATTCAGCTTCATATAGCTTTCTCACAAAATCGGTGAAGAGTTATCATTACTTTAACAGACTGGGAGGTGTAGTTCTAATTTCATACTGGGCTACTACAGCTTTTCAAAAGTGATCCCATCATGACTGTTCACAGCGGTGTTCCATACGCTGCGGTACCTGTACTGTCGCCGGTGTACGAACCCCCTCTGAATGTTAGGCACGCGTGAGGCGCTGGCAGAGGCAGCAGCAGCAGGAGCAGCAGTTCCTCGCCTCTTGCCAAGGAAACACAAGCGGCCTGAACCAGCATAAAGCCTACAGGCCTATTGGTGCTTCTATCTGATGTGGTGGGAGCAGGCTGAGGAAAGGTGAGGTAAACACCATGGGAATGGTAAACCGGAACATGCCTCGGGTGAGAGAGGGGGTGAGCACCCCGGCTTGGTACCATGGGATATTCAGGAGAGGAGACTGAGAAGGCAAGAGTTAGACAGGGACAAGATGTTCTGATGGGATGAGAGCGTGTGGTGATGAGTGGGAAGCTAGCTGTCGTACGGATGAGCCCTGCTCTCTGGTAGCAGAATGTGTGACAGGAAGGTGAGGCCAAGGCCGTGGTTTGGGAAAACCGTGCCTACGCAGGAAGCAGGGCATTGCTGCTGCCAGCCATGCATGGCACCATCTGCCTCTGCCCCCTGCCAGTGCTGGCAGTTGAGCAAAGGCCTGTGAGCAGCAGGTCTATTACAGAGCTTTTCGCCTTATGTAAGTCCCAGACCTTCCTTGGTGCACTGCTGGTTTTCGGGGGGGTAATCTTTAAGACTCCTGCTTGCTTTTTACGCTCCATGGTTTTTTCTACAATCTTTTTCTGCAGGTTTAAAATGCGTTCATCTTTCACAGGCTTTTCACCAGACCGGGACTTTCTTTTCTTTTCTTCTTGCCTGCAAAAGCAAAAGAAGCAATGAGCAGGTAAAATAATATCAACCTCTAGAATAAATCCATCTGAGCATATATTATCTTGATAATAATGAATTTTCTCTTGCTTCTGGGAACCAATGAGACTCAAAACAGGTTTAAATCATACAGCTCGATGAATGTGGCATTCACAACTTGCTTGTTGTTGTTCACAGGGCAGCATTACTAAACAGTATAATTTCATCCCACAGGCTGCCCTGATGACAATATCTGAAGTATTTCAAGCCTGACATGACATTTTTCAGCAAAAGCATGTGCAAAACCTGTGATAATACTGGAGCTTTTTGCTTGTGAGAACTATGGAGTTTTCCTTATATGATCATTAGTATTCATCTCAATTGCTTTATTCCCTGGCAAACAAAAGATATTCTTTTCTGTGTAATCTCAATGCCCAGATTCAGAATCCATGGGACAGTGATGTATTAATTGTTAGCGGGTCACACGTGCAGCATAAAGTGAGGCATAAGAGAGAGGTTATCGGATAGTCTTCCTTTTTCCCCCCTTCTATTGTACCTATTGTCCTGTCCTCTGGAGTTTACATTTTATCTGGTTTTTCTTACAGTCACCCAGCTGGCACAATTTACACACAACTTCTTCATGTAGGTTACACTTCCTTGCATAGTGATTCATTTAACATCCAACTTTCTCTTTATTCAATGCCCTTGAATTTGGCTCAGTATGATCAAGTGGTAGTATTAATATTATGTCATGAGCAGCTGTGATTCTCTGGCTAAATTCAAAGCTGAAGTATTTGTCAGATCAGGAAGAAATTCTTCCCAGAGAGGGTGGTGAGGCACTGGCACAGGTTGCCCAGAGAAGCTGTGGATGCCCCATCCCTGGAAGTGTTCAAGGCCAGGCTGGATGAGGCTTTGAGCAACCTGGTCTAGGGGAGGGTGTCCCTGCCCAGGGCAGGGGGCTGGAACTGGACGATCTTTAAGGTCCTTTCCAACCCAAACCAGTCTGTGAGTTTATGATCTACCACAGAATATACATAATTCTATCATATATAATGAGGTTAGATCTGATGCCTCCCTCAGCTGGCAAGGATAGTTGTGTAAAAGGCCCTTTTATAACGCAGTGGTAGGACAGTACAATTGCTTTTATCAGAAAGCAGGTTAAGACTCCAAATGACCGAGAGCAGAGTGCTCCGGGGCATTGCTGAGCCGATCCTGTAGCTGTTACTCTGGCAGCAGCAGGACTAATTCCACAGACAGGTTGCCCCTTGGAAATGTTTTAAACAGAACTCTTCCCTTATCTCTTGGTTCTTATACCACAGTGAGTTCAGTATAAGAAGACACACCCTTCTCAAAGAGCTGGAGGAAGGGGAGGAAGTTCCTTCCAATGCTAAAACCACCAATTTGCCTTAAAAAGTGTCTGTATCAAGATTCCAGGGATCCAAACACTTCTCTCATCTTGGGGGAGATGGTTTTTAGTCTGCCCTGTTGGCTTCACCTTTGCTGATAGAAAACTCCCTGTAGCAGGTGTTCTTCAGATCAGCCATTCTGGACTACAGTTCCCAAAATCTTCAGGAACTGGATGAAGGGAGGATTTGACCCGTGTAAAATTTTGAAATGTGACCATGTACTCTAAATAAGAAGCACAGTTTAGCTTGGCTTCTCATTTCCAGTGGCATTCCTGAGACACTTGCTGCTGTTTGTGTCATGCTATCTGGCTAGGATAACACTTCCTTGTCCTCCTGAATAGTGTGACATAGTCTGCTACACTGAGATTAATTTTTGACACAATTCTGTAAATCTAAAAATTATGTACTATCATTTAATCTAATTGAGAACATGGATTATGTCTATTTGCATTGCAACAAGGCACTCCATTCCAAGGGATATAGGAGAATATAACAATAAGGCTTTATGCAAACACTTGGTGATTAAACATTGTCAGTGGGAATAAGCAACAAAACCTTTCATTACATGCAAATCCAGCTTCTTGTAAATACAATTACAGGAAATACAGCAAGAGCTTTAACATCACGAAGCTGCAGCAGCTGCTTCTGAATTAACACTGTAAATAGTTGCTTATCCTCAGACTAATATTCAGTCCTCTTCTACATGAAGTAATGTGCCAGTCATCTACATATTCCCAAAAGCTGCCTATCCCATAGATTTTCAGGTGCCACACTACATCGTAACAGAAACTTGAAGAGGGGAAGGACTGAAAAAAGAAATGTTAAAATTCTGTTTGATGGTCAGTTGAGAACTTTCAGGACTCAAGACAGAAAAAGCTCATACGATCCATGTCACCCCTGTCATGTATTTCCTAAATAAGTAAGGTAACAGCCAGTCAGAATGGTGTAGTACATAATTAGAAAAATCCTCTCCAGATTCAGTATAAAATTATGTGGTAATTTATGGGGGAAAAAAATAAAGAAATAATTTTAATTTTACTTTTAAATTTATTTACCAGCTACTGGTATTGAATGAGCACCTTGAATGAAACCTAATCTTTAAGAATCATACTAGTTCCTAAAATGCAATGTCAAATCTTGGTCCAAAAGAGGATTTGTTAATTTTCTTTTCATTAGGTCTCACACAAGAGTCTTCCATCCCTTTGTGAATCTGCCATAATTAAAAAAATATTCCCCTACTAAAGACTTTAAAAAATTTGCAGTATTTTTGAAGTCCATATGTATTTGAAATAGCTTAACAAATTCTAGTTTTTGCTTAGTGACCTGGTCAGAAAGTACCTTTTAGTGTTAAAGAATTAGATGAGCTTCTTGAATGTGCTTAAGGAAGTGTGAGGTGTAAGTATAAACTACTCAAAGGAGGAAACGTAAGGGATTAATGAAAGATTCAACAGAATATGGATATAAAAGAAAACAAGGACAATTTCTATATCTATCACTGATTTTCTTCCCTATTCACTTTTTACGTAAACAATGTGTACAGCCTGCAGCAGAAAGATTTTGGCTCACTATGGTGAAGTACGGAACGATTCCATCAGTGATGGGTAAAATGTGTCTTTCTACGTAAAACAATGTTCCAGGCATCATAAACTGTAAACTGCAGTTAACATCCCATATTTGTTGTCTCGATGATTTTCTTAGTGAATGTAATGAATATTAAAAATATGTAAGTATTTTTTACTTCATATTTTACAAACTCATCATAGAGTTTGGCATTCCAGTGTCTTCTTATTTAGGTATCCCTTGTAATTATTTCACTATCTATCTGCCCTGCAATTTTAGCATCTGGCTAAATGGACTCTAGGTCCAGTAGGTCATCTGACCTATAACTGAAGCAGCAGCAATTCGGCATTACAAGTTTTCCTGTGGGAAGTGAAAACACTTGGAACAGTTGGATTAGGTCTTCCCAGCTGTGTTTAAAAAATGGGGAATCTGAAGATTTGCACAGAGGATTCCTTCTGAAAACCATGTTTTGCTCTTCATTTACAAACTCCACCTGCTCATCAAAAGGATAAGGAGGTAGATGTATCACAGCTCTCAATACTTGTAAAAATGTCTCCTTTACCATTCTAGACACCAAAATACCAAGTGAAGCAGCTAGGACTGTATTTATAAGCTCACCTTACAAAATGAAGCCTGGAATGGAAATTAACACATTTCCTCATACTCTCCATCTCGGTGACTGGGGCTGTCCATACACAGTACCTCGCCTTTTCTCTGTCCTGCACTATATAATTCTTAGTTATTGCCGTGAGGAAAATGGTTGTATCCAACCGTTAACAGTTAAGGGAGTCATTATTTTGACATTTAAGAACTTTTTCAGAACACTACACTATATGATTGCTATTTTGTACTTATGTGCATGTTTTAAGCACTCAAAATCTGACTCCCTTCCAAAACAATTCACTTATTAAGCACCTAAATTTAGGTGTGGAAGTGACTGTTATTCATAACAGTGTTTTCCTCATCTGAAATAAAGATTATGAAGCTGTATAATCAAAGTTCATTCATGGGATCACAGAATGGTTGAGGTTGGAAGGGACCTCTGGGGTCATCTGGTTCAACCCTTCTGCTCAAGCAGAGCCACCCAGAGCTGGTTCCCCGGGGACCGCATCCAGACGGCTTTTGAGTATCTCCAAGGACGGAGACTCCACAACCCCCCTGGGAAACCTGTGCCAGTGCTCAGTCACCCTCACCGTGAAAAGTGTTTCCTGATGTTCACAGGGAACCTGCTGTGTTTGTTGTTTTTCCTCCTGCACCTCTTGTCCTGTCACTGGTCACCAATGAGAAGAGCCCAGCTCTGTCTTCTTAACGGCCTCTCTTCATGTATTTAAATTTCTGCTCCATCATTGCTGATAAATTTCCTCCTTCTCTTTCAGTGCTAGTGAAGAACTCATTTCCAGCAGCAGGGACTGAGAAACTAAACCTTACTTCCTTACTGCAAACACACACAGAACTCTATTTATGAGATGTGCGAAATTAATGACATCACAAATATTATGAAGTACCCAAGTCCCTTATATTGTTAATTATTCAGCTTTTCTTTTTCTTCATTATTCTAGGCTATGTTTTCAAGGATTTGAAGCAACAGCCACCCAGAGGGATAGCATGGCACATGTTCCCCTGTTACAGCTTTCCACCTCCACATGCTGCCTGCCCCTTCCCTTGGCTGTGCGCTGCGTCACAGGGTTGTGCTGCCAGTGTGTCTTACATGTTTTTGAGGATCCATTCTCCCCTCCTCACCCAGAAGACTTTTGAACCCCTAAGTCAGACCCGGATACCCCAGGGAACACTTGCTTCAGGGAGCTTGTTCTGCTTGGAAAGGACCGTCAGAGTCATCCATCCATAACCCTCCCTTCTGCTTGCTCTCCTCTCCCTCCTCACAGCCAGCCTTCCCCCTTGTCCTGCCGTGGCTGCCCTCATGCTATTTCCACCCTCCCCACCGTTCAGGATAAGAGAGGCGTCACACTGGTGTGTGGCCAGCGCCCTGCGTCAAGGAGGGGTTTGAGCACTGGCAGTGGCAGGAAGAGAAGGAAGTGCTTTGCCACCCTGGCAAACGCACCATCGTTTGTAACCCAGTGCCGAGACCCCAGCGTGCTACACTGTCACCACAGCGCGCGATGGGGATGTGCTAAACTGGTGTGTGGTGGGAGTCTGTGCATCTTGCTCCTCAGAACAACTGCCTGATTCTTCCTCCTCATATACGAGGCAGTCAAGGAGGATAAGTGTCAGTTCAGAGTGTCACCCTGCAACAGCAGCTGCTACCTTCACCTGGATGTTGGAGAGACCTGTAGAGGGGAGGAGGCTTGGGCAGCAGGCACTGTCATGTCACTCAAAAATGAGCAGGAAAACAAGGCAGGAACATGAGCAAAACAAGAAACAAGGCTGGCTTTGCTGTACCTTAGACATGTGGCAGTGGCTGGTGGGGACACGGATGTGCTACTGCCATCCATGTGAGACAAACAAAAGGATGGTGGGGTGCTCACTAGATGGGCTTTCAGAAGAGTGAGGAATAGAGCACGTGAAGTTTTGTGAGATAACTTTCTTCTGGACAGCTTTAAACAGCATGAATGAGAACACGCAGTCCCAAGGCCAGGCGAAATCCAACCCAAAATAAACTCCCCGAAACTGCGTCCAATGTGGATGGAGGGAGCCTCACCACCAAGCGGTCTGATCTGTTGCCTGACAGTGCACTGAATTATCTGGAGTAATAGATGTAGCCTCACTGGAATGAAAGGGAATCGTACCTGAAGCACGCAGGCACAGAACTCTAGTACGTTAGCATGTATGCAAACACTCATAAATCTTCTGGTGCTCATGTTCCAAAGCTGAGAACTCATATGTTTCTCCACTTCGTATGCCAGTGCTGATTTTCAAGCTGTGTGACATCCTAGCAATTAAAGGGACGTCCTGCATGTATACTGAGTTGATTCTTAAATGTCTGCGAGCGCTCGCAGAGCCACCACTGTGATGGATGTCACGGCTTGCAGGCTGTTAACAGCTGATGTCTCTGTAATTTTTCATGTTCCGATTCCTATTTTGTTTAATACAGCTCATTATATGCTTGCTCAATGTGCTGCTTTTGTGTTGATGTATATCTGACTGTAAATGATGTTGAAAGGAACCTGCTTGGTAGGGACCCAGTTAAACTCCAGCTGACACTAACTAAAGCACATGTGTTTAGCAAAGCTCAGACACCATACTTCAGCTGATTAGCTGTAGCCTCCATCATAACGCAATTTAAGATACGACATGTAATTTTATATCATGCATAAGGCTATCTTGTGAAGATTATTGGTAAGATTTGCTATTCTATCCCTATAAGTATGAATTAATTCTGTAAACATAAAAATTGGCTTTTTACATCTCCTGTGCAGTGTATCAGTAATACCATCCAAGCAATTAATCACTCACATTGAGTTGATAGATATTCCAGGTTTAACACTCAAAGCCGACAGTTTGTTTAGAGAGAAATAAAAGCTGCAGCAAAGTGGCTAGCATTTGTAAATAGGCCAGCATGCCGTACGTCTATATTAAGAGAAATAACACCATAAATTTGCATTCTTGATGAAAGTGCGTTACATACATTCCCAAAGAACAACTTTTCTGGTGCTCTTTGATGATGCCTCTTTATAGAAGATGCTCCCAAGTTATGTACATAGATTGCCTGGGAGCCATGAAAAGAAAAGTCTTGTAATATCTATAATGAAACTTTATATTTTCTTTATTTGGAGGACAAACAGGGCTCCATTAAAATTACTGCATTACTTTATCATGAGTCTGAGTAGAAGCTTGCAAATTAGGTGCTTAATTTTGTTTGGACTCTACCATCTTTAGTATGCTGGTCTCTTCTAAGAAACATTGCAAATGTCAGGACAGAAAGTGAATGAAAGTTAGCTTCTCACTTAAGCATAGCTTATTCCAGGATCTGAACAGTTTTAGATCTGAATTAAGCCAGAGAGTCTACTCTAAAGAAACCCAGCCCTATACAAAATTCACAGACTGTACATCCAGCATAACAACTGATTTGTCAAGTAATTACTATTGAAATGTGTTTTATGTAGTATACAAGTTCTTAATGCCTAGTTTGCAGCTCTAGTGGAAAGCAGTGGCTTGAACTGCTGGCAGAGGCCTTCACAACAGTGAAAGTTTAGTGCTGAAAGTGCAATTCCAGCTCTGACTCTGTTTCAGATTCTTTAGTCCTAAAATACGTTTTTGATACATGCCAGATGGTTTGATATATGAGGGTCACTGATCCATGCAGTCAATCCACTGCAGCTGCAGTTGTTGACCATTAAATTCAATAAACTATCTTCTAAAGTACTAACATAGTAAAACCCCAGTCTTTGGAGATTAACTACCATCAACAAACGAAATGAGGGCTGGGACTAGTGAAAACTAGTTAAATGAATACCTCAGTACTGCCTTCTGTAATCGAGATTTAGAGCTGGATGATAAATCAATAACATGAACTAACTCTAAGAAGCCACCTTAAGTATCTCAGCAATAAATACACATCTAAGATATGTATGAAGACACGTCTTTTTAGCCTGGTAGAATATGTCTTCAGAATGTCAGCCTGAACATCTGTTTGCAAAATAAAAAAGGCAAGACAAGGACTAACCTCTCAAACTCACGAAAGGAAAAGGTAAAAGACAACTCGCAAGAAAACAATGGCAAATAGTCACGATGCAGTAAAAATGGCATAAGATCAAGTCAAGAATGAGTAAAAATGGCGTAAGATCAAGAGGTCTGCCCTATTTTACACTTTTACACAGGCTCCTGCTCAGCTTTATTTGTAAATAACTTAGATTTTAAACTCTCTGTGGAGGGACCTGTCTTCTGCATATGTGAAGCATCCATGATGGTTATGGATCCTTTATGACAGTGAATAATAAATATGATAATGAATAATAAATATGAATAATGAATACAAAATTTGATCAGAGAGCCTGTAAGCAAAGATTTTTTTCTTTGATCTACTGCTACAATATATTTAATTTATAACTTCCTTATTATTGTTATCAGAAAATCTCCTTCCTAAAATATTTTTAACTTCTAAAATAAGGCCTGCCTTTTCACGTAACAAACGAAGCTCAAGGAAGGAAACTATAGCCCTAATTTATTTGTTCAGATGAAAACGAGAAACCATTTTAAGTTGCAAGCTAGAATGACTCTAATAAAATCCAATTAGTTCTGATTAGCTGAAAAGGAACAGAAGAAAGGCAGAACTTCTTTCTCAATATGTAATATTGGCTCTGAATCCTGGAGCAATACTGTCAACACTGGCCTACGGAGTGTCTTCAACCATGAATTCAAAATGATGGAAAAAATTTGTTAGATCTGATGCAAATTATTTTCAATAAAAAAGAAAATTTTTGCCCCAGTGTAATCCTTGACAAAAGCCATTCTGCTTTATAGAAAGGGCAGTATTTTTCTCTCTGCTTGTTTTTCTCCTCAAGGGGCTAGCAAAATACTAACAAAGTTGCAGTGTCTTAAAATGTCACATGCTGTTTGATACTGACTTTAAAGCAGCTGCTCGTCCAAGTTCTGCTCTGAACAGGGAAATCTGGTCCAGTTTGTCTAGAAGAAGTTGTTCCTTAGCTTGTTTTTCATGAATTATCTGGTCTCTCTTCTCTTCCTCTGCAGCCTTCTGTGCTTCTTTGAGTAGAGCGAGGCGTTCACGTAGTTCCACTATTGACATTTCACAAATTAAACCATGGCCACCAGTCTAAAGAACATGAAATATACATTTAAATAACACTGTAAATACCAAGGAGAGATTAAATGAGTATAACCAGAGTATTTTGATTGTGTTCCAAATCATGCTGAATACATTTTGACTTCAAGTAAGATAGGGTTGACCCTAACCTAGCTGTTAGCTGCAAGCTGGTTTTAAGGTGCAGAGCTTACCTTTTGTATGTGTAAAAAACACAAGCCTCATAAAGTATTTATTGGAAAAGAATTGAAATATACAGTAGATTAACCATAAATACAATGCATTTACTGTCAAAAAAATCTAGTTGACTTATCTTTTAGTTTTAATATGACTTTTGCCATTTTTAAATGTGTAAAACTGCTTATTATGTAAAACCAGAACAGACTGTACACTAAAAACCATGCATTTTTTTGTATTTATCTGTTTCCAAATTATGGATTTGATCTATGATGGCATCTACTATTTTTATCTGAAAAGACTAGGACTGAACAATGCTTTGTACCCAGGACATTCGGATCTTAATGCCCAAAGATAAAATATTCAAACCTGAATGTTTAATGAAGGCTTTTTAAAATCCACTTTGCAATGAGAGTGATAATGAGCCTCATTCAGAGATGTAATGAGAGACTTCTGCACCTTAGTTTTCATACAGAGACAGATGATTTCTGAACAGATTTGTGAACACTTGAAGTTTTCGGCCCTTGCTCTTACATACACTCATCCTTTCCCTATGCCTACACATATATACAGCTGCATATATGAAAAACTGGCATAAATCCACACAAACACTGTGCTGCTGTGTCGCTTTCTTTGCAAAATTAAATCCATTTCACACCAACTAATATTCCTCTGTCTATCTTGACACAGTTTTGGTACGCATCTTTGGTACGTATCTTATACCATGGCATGTTATAACGGAATATAGGAAGTCAAGATGCTAACCCGACTCTTGCTATCCAATTGTGTAACATCTAGAGGGAAACACTGGTTAGGATATTAATCACAAAGACCTTGCTCTGCTTAGCTCCTTAGAACTAGTGACAGGGGTTGGGGGTGGTGTGGAGTCCAAAAGAATGACTGAAATTAAGTGGTAATGGTAAACATATGTAAATAAAACTCATTAAAATCCTTTTAAAGGAGAGAAATTATTCAGTTAAAGAGCCTTAATTTTTCAGGCAATCCTTTTTAGTAGGAAAAAAAAAAAGCTCTTGTATTGAATACTGAGCGAGTTGTTGACAGAATAATAGTCGCCTTTCTGCTTTTGAGCTTTTTGCAAAACAGAACATGAAGGGAAAGGAAAAAAAACCCCAAACCAGGAAAAGAGACAAATGCTCTGTCCTAGATAGATGCTCAGATTGTCAGTTTGGCTGCAAGAATTGACCTGGGTCCAGTCCCTCTTCTCTGGTCTGGGATGCCATTTACGCATTCTAGTCACGTATTCGTCCTGCAGTGACCCTTCGCTGACTGTTCAGAGCAGTGGGTCCATGAAGCAGGGAAAAAGCCACAAGAGATGAAGAAAACAGTAAGGATGGGGGGCAGGGGCAATAAACTCGCAAAACACAGTACGACAAATAACTAGGCTTTGCTCTCCGCTGCTACAACACTGGTGCTTAAGAGGGAGGGATTATTATTGAGTCCGTCTGGAGAATCTAATAATACAAGCTTGACAGTGAAGGAGAACGTATCTTGGGTGGCCATCCCCGGGGACTCCTCCAAGATCTCTGAGAGTCTCTCCTGCAGTTTCAGTCCCCTTAGCTTCTCTTTCTAAATCTTCAAAAACTGAGTCAGTCAGAAGATATCATAATTGTTTTTTCACCTCAAGTCTGACTCTTCAATTTTAGCTCAGCGTTTTCTGCGTCCATGCTCTGCATGTGTACCAAACGCAACCTAAACAATGGTCATCAGTAGCATCAGTACAAGGTTGATAAAAGAGTTCAGTATTAAGCAGTCTTTATTTTTGCATCTTTTTTGAAAACTGTGTACTACCATAGGTTACTGAAACAGTAAAAGAGCATTTATCTCTTTCTCAGATTTAAATTTAGAGTGAATTTGCAAATAGCAAGTGCTATAATACCTTGCCTGTAACTTAAACTAGTCAATGACAATCAAGTTGGATTCACAGGAAGTGAAAGGAAAATGGTTTGCAACAGGGGACACATATACCAGTGTTTGAGCATGGCAAGCAGACACTGAAAACGTCTAGGTTTTCATAGAAACTTGGAATGGTAAAGGCTGAATATTTTGATTATCTGCATTTCAATAATATTCTGTGAAATCAGTGAAGTGGTTCCTAAACTATGTAAAGTTCTGTGCTCATGCGGTAGATAATGATGGTGTTCAAAGCAACATCAGTGCCATCAAGGGAAGAACTGGGGACTTTAAAAATTATGAGAATGAATGAGAATTTTATGGACACCTACTTAATTTCACTAAGCCTGAAAAAGCCTTTAGTAGAAAGAAAACCAGGGCAAGCTATTACCAAAAGTGTGCTAATTCACTCAGAGTGTTGTAAGTGAACTGTGAAGTTGAAATATAGTATCACAGAATCATAGAATGGTTTAGATTGGAAGGGACTTTAAAGACCTTCAGTTCCAACCCCCTGCCATGGGCAGGGACACCCTCCACTAGACCAGGTTGCTCAAAGCCCCATCCAGCCTGGCCTTGAACACTGCCAGGGATGGGGCATCCACAGCTTCTCTGGGCAACCTGTGCCAGTGCCTCACCACCCTCTCCATGAAGAATTTCTTCCTGATACCCAATCTAAATCTACCCACTTTCAGTTTAAAACCACTGCCCCTTGTCCTGTCACTACAGGTCTTGGTAAAACATCTTTCTCCACCTTTCCTATAAGCCCCTTTATTTACTGAAGGGCCACAATAACGACTACTCAGAGCCTTCTTTACTCCACGCTGAACAAGCCCAACTCTCTCAGCCTGTCTCCATAGCCAGCCCTCTGAGCATCTTCGTGGCCCTCCTCTGCACTCACTCCAACAGGTCCATGTGCTTATGTTGGGGAACCCAGAGCTGAATGCAGCACTGCAGGTGGGGTCTCACCAGAGCAGAAGAGCAGAATCACCTCCCTGGACCTGCTGGCCACGCTTCTCTTGATGCAGCCCAGGATATGGTGGGCTTTCTGGGCTGCCAGTGCACACTGCCAGCTCCTATCAAATTTTTCATCTACCAATGTCCCCACATCCTTCTCCACAAGGCTACTCTCAATCAATTCATCCCCCAGCCTGAACTGATACTGGGAATTGCCCTGATACATGTACAGGACCTTGCACCTGGCTTTGCTGAACTTCATGAGGTTCACATGGGCCCGCTCCTCGGGCCTGTCAAGGTCCCTTTCCTTAAGTGTTTCAACTGCACCACCCAGCTTGGTGTCATCTGCAAACTTGCTGAGTGTGCACGTAATCCCACTCTCTATGTGAGTAGGGAAGATATTAAATAGTATTGGTCCCAGTACAGACCCCTTGAGTGACACCACTCATTACTGGTTTCCACTTGGACATTGAGACATTGATTATAACTCTTTGAATGTGGCCAATTCCTTATCCATCTAACAGTCCATCTGTATAATTCCGGTCCATGCTGTTGTATGGCCAATCCATTTTCAGCAATCTTACACTTCAGTAACCTTACACATAGGATAAGCTTGAATTTTGAATGAATTTTTCATATGACTTGAAATGTGCTGTGTGTTTCTGCTTTGCCTTTGGAGATGAGCTAGAAGGGAAAAAATATTTAAAGCCCTATTTTGTACTTCAAAACAAACAGTATTTCAATGGAAGCTCACTGTGAGGGGTCAACAGACACTGTGAGTGGCAATAAAATGAACTAGGATCAAAAATAAGAAGTACTGACATTCCAGTCACCTTAATCTTCCTGAATGAGAGCCTTCACTGTTTTACAGAAGTGGTTGTGATTGAAGAAGTAATGACATTTCCACATCTGACGACATCATACTCTTGTGTTTTTGCAGCCTACATCTTGTGACTGGATCAGCTGGGTAACAAATACTCAGTGAGACCATGCTAAGGGCTCTGTGTGGGGCTGACACCATGTGCAACTCTATCTGAGGAAGTGAAAGACCTATAGACTGAAGTACCTCTTGGCATTTCCATGCAGACAGCTTACAGTAACTGTGGTGCACAATAATTCTTTGTAAGCTTCTCTTTTCCCCCTGCTTTTTCCTTTGTGGTTCAGTAGTATTCATCCGCAAATGGAAGAAGTGAGTCTGGGTTTAAAGAAAGAGAATTGCCTTTTTTGTCTGGAAAAGAAGTGGGTAAGTGATGGCAGCAGCCATAAAGGCAGCCAAAGAGAGTAAAGGAGGATGGGACATCTAGGGAGCGGAATTTATTCTTGTTCACTTCTTTCACACTTCAAGATTAAATGTGGTTTAAAATCTTATGAATGAGATGGGGGATTTATCTGCTGGTTGCAAAGACAGTAGGTAGCTTTGGAATCAATTAATGGCTCTGTTCTCAGAGGAGCAGGAGATAAAACATCATACTGACTGTTCCAGCAGCCCCACGGAAGGGAGACCTGTTCCTTCTGTATGTTTTTTGCGGACTAGCCATGGATGTTTTTTACTTTGTGATCTTCATTTGAATACTCATGAAAGGAAAGAAAACCCCAAAAGGATTATATTTAAAATTGATTGTGCATTGTTATGTTATTCTGTTATTCTTCTTTTAGTGTGGAGAAAAAAAATGGAAGAATATTTTCAGCTACTCTGTTTCTGATTTAGTGGTAAGATAACAGATTTCTGCATGCTGCCGAAGTCTGGAAATTCTGTGAAAGTGGGCACTGCAAAGCCCAGTCTCAGGCAACCTCAGTTATTGTGCGTCAATAGTAAGTCCAAGCAGTTTGGGATACACTTAGTGTACGCTTGCCCACACGTGCAGGTTATTTGCACAGTGCGTGTGTAACAGCCGTTCTCTTAATAATCCCTTTCATATATCTGAATGTTGACAGTTTTGAAAGCACAGGAAATTAATTCAGCTAATTACCGTGACAATCACCACTGTACATCAGTCCAAGCTTTGTGTTCGTTCGGTCCTCACCCAGCACTGACAACTCCATGAATTTGTGAAGGTGGATAGAATGTGTAATCACTTGCCAGTCTCTTTTTGGAAGATATTGGGAAACCCACATCCTATTGGCAGGATTCAAAGAAAGTTTAATGGGACTAAGATTTCACTTACCATCAGAATATTCTTCCTGGTAAAACTTTCATTTTATGACCTTCGTGAAAGTTCCAGTTCGGATGTAACCGTTGTGCCATGGGGCCGCTGTACTTAATACCATACATCCAGACTGCGATGTATCCGCAGTCCACAATTCCTCTGCGTGTGTGAAACATACCGTCTACATTTATGTAAACCCAGGAGTGTTTCCTTTTGAGCTTACCTCAGTTAAATCAACAATCTTGTGCCTGAGGATTGGTAAAGACTCAATAGCTCGTATTTGTTGAATTAGTTCGTATCTTTTCCTAAGCTTCTCCTCCTCTTCTTCTAAAGCTTGCCGAAGAAGTTCTCGATTTTCTTCACAAACTTCCTGAACTGGAAGAGAAGAACAAATCGCTGTTAACTGGTGGCATATTTTAACAAGTAGTGCATCTGGAGGCAAATTCATCTGCATTTGTGAATTACGATAATAATGCTGACCTAAAGGTACTTGAGGGAACAGTCTGGCATTGGTGGGAGGAATGATCAGAGAAACAAATGAGCACTTCCCACCTCCGTTATCTATCATTCTATTCAACACATAAACATACTGTATACATACATAAAGTAGACACTTTGGATTACTGCTTTGTAATGCCTGTTCTAATTAGCGCATGCTGTTTCATTATTTAATAAAAGGATATTATACAACAGCAAATACTCATCATTTTTCAAGCTATCTATATGGCAGAAATCATTGAATTGCAGAGGCTGGTAGGATTTGCTAGGCCATTTCGGAGTGGCTAACACCCTCTGCCCGCCTCAGCCTCTGCTGACACAAGTATGGAGGTACACAAGCAGAAAAAAGTCTGTTCACCAAAATATGCACAACTACAGGTAGCCTGCTCATACAGTAGATGTTAACATGGCGTTGCACTGGAATATGTACAGCCGTGCGGGGCAGAACAGCCTTCTCCCTGGACTTGGTTAGCTAATGCATTAGCTGAAGATTTTTCTTTAAGAATAATGGAAGACGATTATTTCCCTTTGTCCTAACGACTGGTCTGTCTTGGAGGTGCTGCATCCTTCTCCTTTGTGATACTGTCCTATGAGATAGCTTTTCTTTCCTTAGATACAGTCTTTTCCTTTGGACTGTCTTCTCTGGAGAAGACAATAATCTTGAGCCATGTTTCTTTCACAGTGGTTGCTAAGCAAATCCTCTCTTAATGATATGAATCACAAGAATCTGAGCTACATAACTTGATAAAAAGTACAGTCATTCACATATGCTACTTTCAGACGGAAGGGAAACTAGTTGCGGAACATTAGTGCTGTATTTCTCCCTTTTAAACAAAGAGTAATTCCCATGACCAGTAGCTTAGAACTTCTGATCTGCCCCTTACCAACTTATTCCTGGATTTCATCTTCATGCATTCATGGGAATGTAAGGCCTGGATCTTTCCCTCAACTTCCCTTTCCTTTCTGTAAAAACTGCACTTGGCCCTCTAAAAGCAAGATAAAGTAATGTGGGGACATTTGGCATCATCTCCCACTTGTCTGGCAATATACAAATACCTATCTGCTGCTTGTATTTCTGGAGCTTTATTTTTGCTTGCTTTACATTCTTGTGTCCTTCCACGACCTGCTCCACCAGCTCTCTCATTTCTTTCTGTTCCTGTAGACGTTTCTCTGCATACTGGTGCATCAGCTCTGCTTTCTAAATCCAAAAAAACAGGTAAATAAAATTCTTGATAACTGGCCTCAAATAATTGAAATAGTGCAAGGACAAATGGATCCAAAGTATTAAGTCATTCACAAAATTAGCAAAGGACACGGGCTGAGGACAACAAATCTGGGGTCTAAAGACGCAGATTTAAGTTCCCCTTTCTATGTTTTATTTACCCACAACAGCCATCCATAACATTTGCATTGCCATTTTCCAGGATTCCCTCCCACAGGTTTCTAAAAGCAGACAAAACCATCTCTGGATCTGGCTGTGAGATATCAAGAAGAGTGCCAATCTAATACACAGCTGGCTGCACGCCTGCAGGATCTTCTTGGGCCTAAGTCATGTCTCTGTGACATACAGAAAGTCCACTTTTGGCTATCACGTTCCTTTCTTTGTCAGAGGAATTGAACAGGAAGCAGGAAACTGGATTTTTCCCAGACTAGTTTCCTTACTGTACATTCTGTTTGAGATGGAAGACTAGAGTTTTAAAAGAAGGAGGGGGGGGGTCAGCATGACAGCTGTTGGTGAGTACTTCTGGAGATCTCCATATGGATGAAGTGCCCTCCTGGCATCTGTTGGCAAGTGAAGGGAGCTGCCTGGAATTGGTCAAGTTGGAGCAAATCTGACTTGCACATCCCCAAATCTATACGTATTGGGACATTTCTGTTAAAAAATAAAACACTTCTGCTCTGAAAGTGAGGTGAATACAATAATTACAATAATTTTGGAATGAATGTGAGCAATCACACTATACTCAGTTGTACATAGTAGGATTCGCTTTAAGTTCTTGCTGCACCTTGTCTAAACAGACATGAAGATTCAATGCCAAAAAAAGGTTGAGATATTTTTTTAAAGGACAGAGATGGAACCCGTTAAGTTTCCCTTTTGCAGCGTGGTCTTTAGGAAAATCTTGTACATTTGTGGTCCCATCTTAAGTTGCCGAGGTGCCGCAGAGACACCTGTGAGAGATGGCCAAGAGAAAAGTACTGGCTGGCCTACAGGGCATAGCAGCAAACTGGGATAATAGGAAAGTTTGTGACAGTGCCTATGAAAACTTTAATATCTATAGTAATAGTTATTTCTTGATCACTTGTTTAGTTTATAGGAAAAGCACTGGAAAAATGAAATGTGTGTTTGGGAAAAAAGGAAAAGTTCTAGCAATGTTTTTGGGAAATTGTGATTTACCAGATTGGAAATGGTGTGAAAATGCTTCTTGGCATAAACATTCAGTTTCCCATATATACATGTCCAAAGAGGGTTCTCTGACAGAATTTTCCCCTAAGAGAGATCTAAGCATGTCAGATAATACGAAGTAAATTGAATTGTATCAGTTTAAGAAAACGAATTATTTCATATTTGTGGCTCTCATTTTACAAGATAATGAAATTACTCATATATTGGTGATTTCATTGCAAATGGTGCTTCCTAGCTCAGTATCTGTTTAAAAAAGGCTATGCACAATGACATGAATATAGGGGAGAACGCTTTAACCTTCTGGCTTATTCAATTTACTTTGTAAGTGTTATCAATCAGATCAAACACCTGTAACAAGCATTGCTGTATCTGGAAGTTACAGTCCTGTTTTTCCATTGTTGGAAGACTCCAGTGAGTAAAGACACTGTACAGATGTTTTACACCTTGCAATAGTAGGTATCATCTGTGCTATGTTTTGTACTGATTGAATGTAAGCAAAATTTGAGCAAAGCTGTAGGTATTACCTCTTCTCTCATTAGATCAGCTTTCTTCTTATTTTCTTGAATTACATTCTGACGGGCTAGAATTGCCTCTTCATGACTCAGTTTCCCTTGAAGCCTCCTACACTCTATTTCAGCCAGCTGCTCTTCTAAATCTTTTCCACGCATCTGTTTTTGCCATTCCAAGAATTCAGATGGATCTCCAGCCCCTCGTAGCAGATTTTCAATTCTGCAAGAGAGAAGAAAGAGTATACTGTTCTAGGGATCTGGCTGTGCAGCCCTGCCTTGGTGCACGAAACATTTCAAGTAGTTTGTTGTGATATGAGGTGTTTGATCTCCACACAGAAAAAAGGCAGTCATTGCAAAGCCATTTGACAGATATAGTTTAACAGCAGTCTAGAAGGTGTTCCTGCTATGTGGAAAGCCTGAGAAAAGCAGGCTGGATGAAAGTGCATGAGGGCATGGATCTAAAAGTTTTCAGTAAAACAAAGCCCCAAGAGAGGGCAAACATTAGCTACATATGGATTCTCATGAGGAGCAAGGAGAATCAGGCTGAAGGTAAGTACATTTTCTCAGGATATGACATTGCTTAGAGGCAGAAAGAACCAATAACTTTTCTCTTTGGCAATCTTCTTGGCCACTTTTATGCAGAGAACTAAAAACTTTTCTGCTTAATTCTATTTCTGTTTTGTATTTTGTCAATTTTGTCAATTAAAGAATATTACTGTAATGAGGTAAAGAAGTATGCAGCTATTAAGCAAAACCACATTTTTTTTGCGCTTGGCTCAGAGAGAAAAGCATAGCAAAAGCCCATCAAAGTCCTGCAGCAGAGGATTGAATGAGTCAAGAATTAGGGCAGGCACAAAAACGCAGTTACTGTGCCCTACTGCTGCTCCCCAATGCATATATATATATATGCATCTGCTGTGTGTTAAATGCAGCTGAAGATTAAAACCCAATATAAAATAGTGTTAAATCACAGGGAAAATCTATTTCTTTGCTGAGTGGTACAAAATTCTGCCAGATAGAGTGAAAAGTATCATATGTTATATAAAAGAACCTCAATATACATACACAGCTGACAACAAAATCTGGGTGATGTGTAATATGTTATTGCTAAAATCTGGATCAAAATATCTAAATTGGCTAGGTCCAAAGACCAAATCCAACATTAGGCAGTCATTCCGGGACTTAAAATGCTAACAATATTTAGTGCTTAGCCTGCTAAGTCAGGTGAATTAGAAATAATACTAAATCAAGAAGACATGATACAGGTGTTATCTTTGTTAAAACTATTAGTGAAAATATTCTGCACTTCTAGTTATAGAACACACCCTTCAGTGGCCACTCAGGAGTCACCCTCTCTCTAGCTAACATCAGCCGAAAGCCTATGCGGCTGAATAAGGGTTCCTTGTGTCAGAGGAATCCTGTCAGGATTCCTTTGAGCCCTAAGTGCACCAAAAGGACTTGCAACCTCTTACTCTGCACCCCTGCCCAGAATTTAGTTGCTTGTGTTCAGAAACAGCTCTGCTACAGTGCAGCCGTGTAACATTGGATCAAACTGAAGTGAAAAGAACTGCGTGAGGAGCTATGAGAAGTCCTGTTGTGTGTGTAGAGATTCTTACTGGGAGCTGCATTTAAGCTGATGTTAAACAGCCTTTGTCCTTGCCTAAGCTATGCTGTAGGTATACCTGCATCCAGCCCAGTACCTTGCTGATCCTGCCTTGTTGACTTGGCTTCCTGGCTTGACCTTGGACCTGACTTGTCACTATGGACACATGGAGGAATCACTGGACCAATGGCTGACCCTGCTGTCTGTCACTGGATCCGCTCTGCTGCCTTGCCAGGGTACTATGGAACTGCTGTTGGTGAGGACGTTGTCCCTACATGCCTTACTGTCACCCTCAGCTCCTGGCTTTTCTTGCCTTGCGTAGCAGCACACTCTTAGTCCTCCACACCATACTGTGATAGAAATGGACAGGTATTTTTATACACACATAAACAAGTTTTATAAACATATAAAGAAGTTCAAGTATCAAACTTGGCATGTAGTTGACCACAAACCATTGAAGAAAAGGGAGGTATATGAAATGATTTAGCTTAATACATATGCATCTTTTATAATGGACACAGAAATAAATGTTTATTTGGGTCATTATTTACTCTGGACCATCAAAATAAATACAGCAAGTGGTCCTTATTGGACTTTACAAGTTGACACTAGCCAGAGTGCTAAATCAGAACACAGTCACACCGTATGGCTTCTACAGTACAATGACTTTAACCTGAATTTTCATTTCAGTCCACTTTTATCTTTGTCAACCGTGTTCACAGAATACCTTCCTAAGACCATACAACAGATCCATTACTTTAGTTTACCTGGAATTTACGGAATTATTTTGAATGTGCTTAATTGTTCTATGTCCAGGGATGTGAAAAGTAATCTGAAAAAGCAGCGTGATCGTACCTCTTGAGCTCCTGTTCCACTTTCCGCTGATAGAGGGCACCCTCTCTTAAAATAGCTGCAGCATTTAATTTAATAGGTACATTGTCAATCTGTCAGGAAAGGGAATGTATATACTATAGTTAGTAATGTAAACCATAAAACAGAGTATAAAAACATTTCAATGGGTTAAATAAATTGACCTAAGACAGCATAAATTTTGCTTAAAGCATTCATCTAGCATTAATCTGACATCCACAATGAAATTGCATGCTGTTCATAAACCACTCAAGCTGCTTAAGAAATCAGCAAAGTTCCCCAAGTGGATTATAAATTTGTAATCACTCTTGGACCATGTCAAATCCCATAGAAAGTGTTCTCTTCCTTTCATTTTTTTTTTCAGTGCCCATATACATAGTGTGCCGGGATTTCATCTTTTTTGGACAAAGAAAATAAACTGCTTCTCTGGAAGATGGTAAGTTAGCCAAAACCATTAAAGTAGAACATAAGCAGTACCTTTCATAGGAAGTTCTCAAAAGCGTTTTCCAAATAATCACTATTTTAACTTCAAAATATTTCTGAGACAGCTGGCATCGCCAACCTCCATATCCCTTTTCTAGCTAGTAGAAGTAAAGTTCTCAGTGACTTCCAGTTCTCATGGTGTAACTTGGACTAGATCCTGTGGCTGCTTTGCAGTTCTTCAAAGCATTGCCTTAGGACTAATTCCCAGACAACCTCTAAATACCAAGAGAGGAAGGGAACTACCTCTCTGCCAGTTGAAAATGCTCCCTGCACAAGCAGGCTATTCAGAAAAAATGTATTACCTTTGCAGACACAAATAATAGACCTGATCTGAACTCAGGCAAAGCAATGCTGGTGGGATAAGAACTCAGACCATTCCTGATGACAACAAGGCTTAGTCATCACACATTTGACCTAAATCCTGACAAGTTCTGTGTTCAGAATCCAGACATGTATTTAAATTCCAAATCAACGGCTTAATGAGTGGCTGAGAAACAGATGCACAGAATCACCCAAGCTATATGCAAATATTGTATGCACAAATATGTACTGCAGGCTCCTGAAATACATAAGCTAACTGGAACAAGGATGTTTTATAATTGATATTAATTAGGTAGGCTGAGGATAACAAACACATGCTATCACCTAGAAATTCACTAAGTAGAATTACTGTGTTTTCCACACAGATGGCACATTTTAATGGACAGAAATTAATTGCCTGTCGGTTTCTTGACAAAATGATGATAACTTGAAGACTTTAGGTAAAGAAAGCAATGTATTTTATTTCTTTTGTTTGGCTCACTACACTTACTCTTCTTAATGCCTAATGATGTCCTTCCTTGGTTTTGGCCTACTTCTCAATTCCTCTCAGTCTTCTGCATTACATGAACACTTCCTCCCCAGCCAGTATTTTATACACTATGCTATGTATAAAAATGTCTACTTAGAGTAGACATTTTCTCTGACACATGTAGAAATTTTCGTATTTTTGGCAATTACCTGTGTATACAGATTTCATGTTCTGTACTTTCTAACTACAGTTTGGACAGAGAACTTAACTAAGAATGATTATGGAAACACTTTTGACTGCAGTTTCCTGTATTAAACAGAAATACGACTGCCCACATAGACAAAATAACTAGGTCTCCCAAGATAAATGCAGACAGGTGTAAGTAAAGTAACTGAATAGATTCTATTTCATGTGGTATCAAGGAAGTTTTGAATTTTACTTGTTCTCCTTCTGTCATGAGATATCTTCCCTTTTTTCAAGATGAGAAAATGAATTACAGAACATTGTAATATTTGTGGGAAAAAAATGTATTCACTATTTCCACCTAATGAACAGACAATAGCTCATGGAAACCAATAAATATGTAAAGAGCAAGGCCTGATATGAGCAAAAGGCAGACTAAGACAGAGTGATGATGCATTTGTACTGTCTCATTCTTCCAGTGAAAAGGGCGAATAGATATTTTGTAACAGCTATGAGAAATAATTGCTGCTGCAGATATTAAATGTGTCTGAAATGAAAAACTGTAACACACTGTGGGTGTTCTAAAAAGAGGAAAGGAAAATACTAGTTGGTTAAAATATAATATAGTTTCATTAATTTGAGGACAGATTATAAACTTATACATCTTGGATAAACCTTCCTCTTAGGATTTGTCTGCTCAGAGGGTTGTGCAGGCAGGAAGGCAACAGGAATAGAAAGTATTGTAAAAGTCAATAACAATATGCCTATCTCAGCTTGAAAGTTATAGCAGCATCTTGAACATCACCTAGCCAACCTCTAAGGCAAACGTGTTTAGACGAGATAAAACTGATTGTGCCCCTAGAGGAGACAGTAGCGAGTGTTAGAAGTGGCCCCGATCAATGCCATAAGATGCCAGATCCCTATTTTTCTTTATGCAGTTTAGGCAGATGGTTTGACTCTCATTAGTCTGCACTAAGGTTTCAGTATTTTAAATTATCAGAAAAGGAAGTGCAATATACATAGTCTTGAACGAAGCCCCCATAATTACAGGTCGTGTGTTTGAGTTAACTATATAAATCTTTCCTGTTTGGGTTTTTTTCTCCTCTTTTGAGGGCAGAAGAAACTGGGACCTTACTACTTTCCTGTAATTTAAATCCTGCTGGATTGTAAGCAAGCAGTTTGAGTTAGTGATAGTGTTATTAAAGATTACTTTAGTATGTGATAAATGCCAGATATGCTTTAGAAATAGTTGCCAGATGCCCAGTTCCCCAAGCAGGGAATCAGTCTTTCCAAAGCGTGTATGAGCTGTACCTAAAGACATAGTTTTAAAGAGTAGGTAGACCTGCTCACAAGATATTTGAGGTCACAATACAAGCACTGCTTCCACGTTAATTATTCTGGATACGAAGGTGAAACAAATGAAAGGTGGCAGATTCAATGTTGTAAGGCTGAAGATTATTTGTATACAGTTATTGCAGAAATAACAGTGTGAGTTTTCATGTGTTAGACCGGTAAGGCTGAACAGCCCATTTTTCTTGTTTATAATTCTCCGACCCTTGGAAATCCTAGCAGAGAAGCAATCAGTATAGTGGATTTTATGATCTCAATATGTGTCTAAAGGAAACAGGACAAACATCCAGACTGTATACTGTGTATCAGACAGTCATTAGCTGGAACGATTGCTCAGCATTCTTTAGGATCTCATTTTGCAACTGATTTACAGACACAAGATTCATCTGTCCCTGTGCTGAGCTCATAAACCAGGGGTTCACAGTTCTATTTTTACCTGTGGACTATTCTCAATCTTTACTATTTTACATAAAACCAACTCCTTTTGGAACTGAAAATACTGATAAGGCAATACGGTTACATTGTGCAACTGCACACAACTTACCTGTCAGGGCCCTCAGGGGACTAACAGGTTTTAATTGCCTTGACCAGCCCCACCTAGGACCTCCACTCACACTCCCTGCTCAGTGGTCCAGAAGCCCCACTTAAGCTCAGCTGGGGCTTCAGTCCTTTCCCATTACGCTGGAGGTAATTCTGCTCCTGGTTGTCTCTCCTGTTTTGTCTCCTACTGCCAGGACCTGGGTTGCTGTTGTAGCCTTATCTTCTGCCTGGACTTCCTGGGTGGACCCCAGACCTGACTCGTTGCCTTGCTTTGCCCAAGGATCATTTGCTTGGTGATCACCCATCACCAACACCAACCTTGTCACGTTCAGATACTGTGGCCTGGGTGGTGAGGGCACTGTCTGTGCTTTCATTACCTTTGGCTCCTTGTTTCTCTTCCCTCATGGAGTAGACACACTCCTGTTGCTCCCTGACCATTTCTTTGTGGATTGTTAACGGTGCATAGGCCAAAATTTAGGAGCCACAGACTCAATCCATCCCATTCTCCTGGTCACAGAACTTGGTGTAAAAACATGGAAACCGGTAAAGCTTGCCTCACCATGGAATTTGCGTGTGTTTTTCACTCCCAAGTTTTCAAGTACATCTGACAACAGTACCTTAAAGGTTACTCACCTTGCTTTGGATCTTTTGAGCCTGGAACGCTGGTTTACTCTTCGTACTGTCATGTGTGCTCTGCAGTTCAAACCAAACTCATGTTATTTCATTTCAGAGACAGATTTTCAAGTACTCAGCAAAAAATTATTACGTATTTACCAGATATGTGGGTTTAGAGAAATATTATCAGTTTAGAGACTTACTAGAGTAGTATCACAGGAAGGCTGCTTGTCTTAAAATTAGGAGACTAGCAAAGCAGCACCAGAAGTATAAGAAAAGGGGGTTGTGCAATATTCATCCAAAAAGGCAAATGTTAATACGCCACATCTGAAAACAATAACATGGATGTGAAATGACAGTACAGCTATAAATGATAGCACATAATTCCTAACCCCAAATAAACAAGAATTTTCAAATACTTTGAGCTATCTTTAAATACTCTGGTCATTTTTCAACTTCATACCGGGGATTTTTTAGGTAATAAAGTATTTTGTAGCATACCTCTCCCGTTTTAGACTTCATGGTTGCACATCTGAACCGGTTAGCGTTTGCTTTCAGGAGCAGATCCTAAAATTAAAGCAATTAGCTTAAAGAGTACGGTACATTTAAATTCTCTGATCAGAATTTTCTGTCTCAAAAAGCCTTGCAGCTCAGACCTCCAAATATTCATTTGTTTCCAATGAATGAAAGCTTGACAATATTTATATGAATTTTCATTCCTGATTAAGACTCAAAGTTGGCAATTCTTGATTTTCTACATAGTTCTGCCTGGTTGTAACAGCATACAGCATCAGGCCTTTGCTAGGTCTGCCTATATGAAACATGCTGCTCATCCAGAATTCAACTTAAAAGTCTCATATTATGCCTGACACATCAGTACCATAGGTAGTATCCATTTCCACATAGCTAGCAAACAATGGCTTTACTTTTGAGTTAAATTAGAAGATGATGATCAGGGGATCTGAGCACCAAGGGTTGCTCCAGTAGGCACACCGCGAAAAGTAATTCCAACTGTCATGTCAAAGGGGGAAGTACAGGCAGCCACATTTCTAGTATTTGAGTATTTCTTTTGTTGTAAACAGTAATATCTAATCAAAGCTGTGAAACACTAGATTTTCTAATGGCTTTCTGGACAACACCTGTCCAGTCCATAACATCAGTGCTTCCAGAACTGTCTCGAATTTGGCTTCCAGTGTTCTCACTCCTTAGAGATGCCCAGACATGAGCACAGTAGTTAGTAACGACAGCTGTAGCTCCTGCAAAAGTACTATCAAACAAACGGCATTTTTAATGCATATTTCTTTCAGGGCCCAACGTTTCAGCTTGTTTAGCAAACAGTCTAGGGAACTGACCTTTGTGAATGCTTTGGATGCCTTTTATAACATTCCAGAGGCAACAAAAACTGCTGTTATTGCAGCTATAATTTCTGTGGTGGTTTTTCTCTGTTCTTTGTATTCATGTATTTTCTCCACTGAAGAATGTGGCTGGTAGTTGAATGATTTCATAGTTGTCATAGATTTTTGACAATACAGGCACTGTGATATCTTGCTTTTCCTCCCCAGTTTTTCTAGGAAGTTTGTACGTATGACTAAGCACACAGAGAAATAGGTGTGTGCTTTCTCAAAATATGCAAATAATAAAAGATAAAAAATAACGGGTTGTTGTTTTATAATGAAATACCAAGCATAGGTAATGTGATGGGCCAGCAAAAGGAATGAAACGTTTATCCCCCTAGAGTCTATCACATGTTAAAGCATTTACTATACTTTAGAAACAGAATCCAATCCCTGTTTCACAAGGACATGAGGAGAGCCCAGAACAGTGATAAATGGACTTGTACTGGCTAGTGAAAGCTAGAATAAGGCATTTTCAGAAGGGGGGTGGGAAAGTGCAGATAAAAAGGTGTTAAATAGCATGCCTTTTATCAAGCTTATACTGTTACTCGATTGGATATGGTGATTGCAGCGTGGGGAGGAAAGAAAGAGTGTGGAGACTGACATTTAATTAATTCCCTTCCGAGGAGAAGACGACAACGATCTGCTTTAACTATGACAGGAGCTAACTCATTGAACAGGATTCATATCAAAGTTTGGATCAAATAACTAGATCTGTTTCTTTGGTTTTTTCCAGGCCTGCCCTTCCCTGCTCTCTTAACACACAGACCATGTACTCTGCTTCTTTACAAACCATGATTACTTCCCACTCTCTCAGCCTGTTGAAGGAAAGAGTATGGAGTCTGCACAAAAAAGAAGGCAGAATCTGCCGATATTTTTAAACAGTGGGTGATGACGTGGTTATTTATCAGTTACTATAGAAAACATGAAAATATTGGACGTATTTTGTATTTTGAAGCCTTCATTACTAAATGAATACCTTAAATATATATGTCCTGTGGGTAAAAGAGCCATCTAACTATTTCAGGCTTGTGAAGAGAAGAAAGCAAGCATGTTTCTGCTACCTTGCATTGCTACTTGCATAATTTCTCACATAGTACTTGTATACTGAATAAAAGGCGGACCTTGTCTCAGACAATAATAAAATAAGGAAGATGATGGAAAAAGGGTGGTAGAACAGAATAGAAAATACAAACTTCATGTCTCTAAAGAAAGGGCCAGGAGCTATTAGATGCAAAACCAAATACGTTTCAGATAAAATTTGAAGACTTGTGAAAATGGAACACTACAGAAGAAACAGTTTAGAAGAAAGGGAAGACTAGAACAAGAACATAATACACTTACTTGTGCTTTTTGGTGATTTTTTGCTTTGATTTCCTCAAGTTGCTTTTTTTCCTTTGGAGGTTTGTAGGTGCTTGGAGGTACCTATATTAAAAGGCAAAGATCTCCACAATATGGGGTATAAAATATTCCAAGCAACACATTCTAGCAGGAAAAGAAATGCATTCACTTCTACTGTAGAACAGCTGCAGTTATTATTTAAATATTGATTCTTTCCTATTAGTGCCAGTGGACAGATGGACATGGACAGTCATGGACAGATTCCAATTAGCTGGGACTACCCAGGCTTTTCAGTCCTGTCCAATGTAATATAACCCCTGGACAAAAGACCAGAAAGAAAGAAAAATCTGAAACTAGTACAAGAAAGGCTAAGGAAATAATAAATCCTATAGGCCCTATGAAGAGGAAAAAGAAATTGCCAGAAGGGGAAAGGTTCTGTTTGGCATCTCATAAACTTCAGCGTCACAGTGTGTGGCAGTAGTAACAAGTTACAGAGACTCCAGGGAAGAGAAATCTTTTGATGACTATTAAATACCCCAGAACTTCACTGTAACTAGGGAAGTCTTTGAGTTGAAATGGTGGGACACTGAGCAGGCAGTTGGAGAAAGCAGCAGCTGTGCTTATCTTGTCCCTGTAGTCTTCCCACTACACTGGGAAAAATGGGCCTCTGCTCTGGTCTACTACGGCTGTCCTAACCTCTTTGTAAGGGAATACCACTGGGGCTGTAGATTAAATGCTTGGAGGCAGTGGACTGAGGGCACCCTTGTGGCATTTGTCAAAGATATGGGAAAACACTCACATGTCAGAAAGTGCTACAGATAAATGACCAGGAAAGACTTACCATCTGGCTGTCATATGGATCAACAGGAGACAAGGGGCTTGGGTTAGGCTGAAACTTTGAGAGTATTTCAATGTTTGCTTGAGTAAATAAATGAAATAAATAATTTTTGCCCAGAAGCAAACACTGAAAAAAGACTGGATGTCTCCTTCCTATGTGGGTGAGATAGTCTTCCAGTTTACTGGATATCTGCTTAAATATTTATCTTGCTAAATATGTTCTAGCTCAATTAGAAGTTACAGAATTAATTCAAGAATTAATGGGAAAAATCTCTATTGTACTGGAGGTCAGTTTGGGATCCCATCTAGCTTTACTGGACTATATAAAGAGCTATGCTTTGAAAAACTCATGAATCTGATGTACCTTCCACTGCCATTGCTATTTGACATCATTATCTACAGGCGAAACAAATACACAGACAGAAGCAGCTAGCAATTAAATGCACTGGTGAGACTGCCCAAGTATTTTTGTGAGCTTTTTAAGTGAAGCAGAACTGAAAGTATTTCCCAGCACTTACTAAGAAGTTTTATTATGCTTTTATGGATGGAGAAATTAAAGCCCAGGGGATTTGCAAAGGGTTGCACAGGCAGTGAGTATCAGTTTATTTCCCTCTTCTTCCTAGTCACGTGCTTTACCTGCAAAACTGTACTCATCTGCCAGTGTAAGCTGAAAATCGCTCCTCAGAAACTGCTGTGCTTATTCCAGGTAATTTAAGGAGGAGACTTTTCAATCAGCTCTGTTTCAAAAATGATCTTAGCCTTGTAATTTAGCCCTCAGATACCACGGTGATGAGTACCAGTCAGACAGACAGATAAACCATACAGCAATTATCCAGTTGCTGGAAGAGGATGAATAAGTCACTATCAGTAAATTGTCAGTTCCAGCAATAGAGAGATCAAAAAGGCTAAACTGTACCTACTTAATCGTGATGTGAAAAAAGGGTGCTGGGAGTAAGAGACACCAACCTTGCTCTTCCTCTCCAGCTTTCTGAATATCCTTTTACCAGAGGTTTATTTATGGAGTAGGTACCACATGAACAGTCACTTTGAACTTTGGTAGTCATCACTCTTCTATTGTTTTTTTGAGTTACTCTTGTAAGATGGACAAGGCCAAGATAATGCAATGCTATTGTATTAAAAGCTTCTATTTTTAGACATACCAATATCATAAAGATAAATATACTGTTGGGTCTCTATATTTTGCAAACAAAATCCTCTGTATTGGCCAAATGAATTCACCCATTTAATTATTTTAACAATCAAGCACCTCCATTCATAAAGCACAGCTGAAACAATAAAGAAAATATCTTAAAAATACACCAGATTTTGCTGAATGGTGTCACAATAACATCTCAGTGTGGCCTTTTTATTTTTTTTTAACTATGCTATTGGTTTACAGAAAATATAAAAATAAAGTAATTGCATAATTTTATTATTCTAGCACAGTGGGGATATTAAAAGAATGGATTCTATTTGTAACTCAAGGCTGAGATATCCAATGAAGGTAAATGTGTCCAAGTCGTTTTGCATGTTATCAGGTTTAAGCACCTGTCTCCATTTGTTTCCTTTGCAAACTTCAAGCTAAGCCCTCATTTTAGTTTGTAAAATTGTGTTTATGAAGCGGGGTATGCATATGTGCATGCTTGTGTGTGCATCCATGTGCTTGTGGGCAAAGGACAGTGAAGAGAAGAATTTATAATCTTTAGACCAAATATTTAGAGTGAAATGTTTCCTTATTAGATTTCAAAATGAAATTGTTTTTCCGTTGCACTTAGTGTCCCCCATTTCTGATGAATGTTTATGATGAGGAATGATTATCCTAACCTTCCAGGTCTACGTTACTCCAGCAAAACTTTCCGAGGTCAGCAGAGAGTCCCATGTCAGTGTAGATCACCGAGTAATTCAACTACCCTGACTCCTGCAATAACCTGCATCTCCAGTCCTCTCCTGTGAAGGATTCATGTGGTCAGTGTACAGGACAGCAGTACTATCCCAGCTCCTGAACTCAATGCATGTGATGATACATCTCATCTTACTTTGCATTTTATCTCTTGCTATAGAATACAATGCAACCTAGCATCTTCACTTCATGAGAAATTTCTGCAGCAGATTATGGGATGTAATCTGGAAGAGCTTTATTTCCGTGCATTCCTCTCAATTCCATACAACTCTCCACCACACGGTAGCCAAAACTATGGCCTGTTCCGACTTTACTAACTCTTTCTTGCCATCTGGGCTGTCTTTTCAGTCTCTGTTCATTTCAGGATCTAAAATGGTGATACTGGCCACAATATGGCAAATTAAAGTGAAGCTAATTTGCTGAGATAGGTACAGAAATGAGCACAACATATGTCACTACTACGCTAATGGTTTTAGATTCACACAAGCTTTTAAATTTGCAGACTTGGCCAGAATGTAAAGCAAATTTAGTATAATCCTAACAACACAAATGAACTTCAGTAAATGCAGCTGCATTAAAGAACATTTATTCTAAGTGGGGCTGCACAGCATAAAGGTACTAAAATGACAGCAATATGACTCATTCCTATACTGCTTAATTAGTTATTAAATGCAGTTTTTCAGAGACTGGTATTAAGCTGATTCAATGTAAAATCCCATTAACTGTATAACACACTACCATTAAATCGCTCTGCCATCCTAAGATGTAAATGGTTTCTAAGAGCATTCAACACATGCATTATTTAAAACCTGAAGTGCTAATACAAGGTGGCAGATAATGCCCAAAAGTATGACTTCCAAGCTCACTTCCCACTGCATTTAAATATAGAAGATTTTGAGTCTTTATTAAGTTAGTCTTAGCAGCTTGATTCCAAATCCTGTTTGCCTTCCCCCAAGTGTGCTAACTTAAAACCAATCAAGTCTCTGGTTTGTACCAGTGTAACTGATTAACAACCTTAGACAATGTGTAAAATGAGCGTGCAGCATTTCAAAGACAAATCTAGTCTCATTCACACATAAGCAATAAATTTAAATTGAAAAAAATTAATTTTAGAGATTCAACATTAATACAAATAGAAAGGAATAAAAACCACCCTCAAGGAGAGGATGCAAACCTAGAGTTCATCTCATGTCTAGTGAAATTACTTTGCCGTTTATTTTAATTAGGATTAATCTACAAAAAGTCTGTCTAAGTTTATAAAGCATTTCCGTTTGAATGTTCTTTTCTTACCTGCTTCAGTGCATTATCTAAAGGAAACATCTTACAAATCCAAGGTCTGGCAGAAACACTTGTACGAATCCTGGCATCAGTTTGTACCCATTGTATAGTTCTACCTCCAGAAGTCACAAAGCAACTACAAGAACTAACCTTTCCCCCCTCCTTTGCTTGACTTGCAATTTGCTTACAAAACATGCACTTAAAGAATTAATTTGGGGTTTTTTTAGAAATCTGACCTTCAATAACAGAGAATATTATAAAAATCCTTGTTGATCTGTCAAAGACTGTAGATTTTCTACAAGTATTTTGAAAGAGACAATTAACTCCCCTATCATGACTTTGTGCACATACATACATAAAACTTAGTATCACTCAAAGCATAAAAAACTCACAGGTGTCCTTTTTTCCAGTACTGGTATTAGCAGAGGTACAGGAATGGCACGTGGTCTGGGTACAGTCAAATTAAATTCCTTTGGCTGAGTGACCATCGAAGTCTTGACAGTGGTGGTACGATTATTTAATTTATCTGTGAGCTGTTCAATCAGTTGCTGTACTTTCGGTTGCCATCTTCAAAGAAAAACAGATTTATCAATTTTATTTCATTTTTTTCTTTCATACAAACTTACATGCAGTATATGAGGTTGGCATTAGTGCAAATTCTGTAATGCTTTCAGTCATTCAACTTTAATAAAACTGACCCATGAAATCGGACTCGTGATTTAGCTGGCCTGTGTTACTTCACCTCTTGATAGATGCTAGTCCATTGACACTACTAGTGGTGAAATAGCCACAGTTTTTATTGAATAAGCAACTATGTCACCGGTTCGTTTTGTATCAGGATCAGAGTATGAATCAGAAAAGCAGCTGTCATAAGCTAAGTACACACTTAACATATATAGATGAAGGGACTATGAACAAAGAGTGGTCTGAGTATTGCCACTTTTACCAACCGACAGAGCACACATAAATCAATCTCACAGCACAAGCAGTTCTAGCAAAAAATAGAAAGATGCAGGGAGTTTGTTGAATTAGCAAATGAATCTTCAATGAACTCTGTGGTGCAGCCAAGACGATTCTGTTTTCTTTGTGTTGGGATTTTGGCTTGTATGAAGGTTTAGACTTCTTCCAAGGAATGACAGGAAGGTGCAGAATTGAAAGTAAGACACAAAGAAGTTTTCACGGGCAAATTATGGTGACAGCTTTGTGTCAGTTACTCCTGCTCTATATGTGTTCTATCCCTAAGTATTACATAAGAAATGAAGCTTTCCTAGAACTTACAAAGCAGCTGACAATGCGAATTTACAGTAACTTGTTTATGTGACTGTTACCTTAGCTATACTGTCATTATGGCACAGGGCTTGCAAGTAACTTCTGCAGGCAATGCAGCTCCATTAAAATAAATAGGACCCTTTAGATTAACCTCATTGACATTAGAAAGAGGAATACAAAGACATATTTAAAAGAATTTAAGCTAGTAAACTGATGAAACTGATAAATACATGCTGAGACCCTTGAAGGAAGTTTCAAACCCAGAAACAAAACATGGTCTTTAATACTCTTGTACAACTCATATTTACTACTTCTAGGCAAAACACGTGTTTGTTATGTTGAATGTAATTGCCTGTGAAGGACAGCTCCAATAAGCTTAGTGTTAATGAAACAAGCGATAGATTAAGCATCTGCCCACAGGCATCTATACATACAAAAAGTGTGGATATGTGTGTCTATATCTATGCATCTCTATCTGTATCTTTATACTATTGCAAGCATACGTTATAATTAGAATTACTACACTGGAATATATTGAGTCAAATTCTGACTTCAAATATATCCCTGCAGTTCCTGTAGAACTGAGTGGAATTTGGGGTACTGCAAGCCAGATCTATACTATGCATTTGCTAATTTGGCATGATCTACATAGTATGAAAGCATCCATTCTCCTGACTTTGATGTGACAGAACTAGATGCAAACTCTTTCTGAGCTGATGTTTGTAACATATTTTCATCTAACAGTGGTTGCCATCATCTGGGTCAATCTATACTGCAGTGAGGAGGACGTGTGATTGCAGCCACATTGGTGTACCAACGCTGGCTCTAATTCATCTGTTCTGGGTAAAAACAAGAGGGGAAAAACTGGCACAATAGGCTGCAGAGCTACTGTTTCTCCACGTGAAAATAATCCAGTTTGGTAAGGGTACACATGCTACTGTAGCACCACTTAACCAACGTGTGGACACACCTGGCACCTCAGAGCATTCGAACTGTGAAACAATGCTGCAAGTGTGTAAATAAGTAATAATTTTTAAAGACTTGTTTACATGCTTATCTGATTTGCTTAGAAGGGATTTTATGACCATCGGCATAAAACAAGTGTGTGCATAAAGCCAAACACAGGGGAGTCAAACATCTTTTTTCATATGCTTAATATCATACAGACGTTGAAGTGACTTATGAGGCTCGAATCTAACTGTAAGATAATCCGAACTTTCTAAGTTTGTGGGTTTTAGTTTGGGTTTGTTGTTTTTGGGTTTGTTTTTTTTTTTTAAAGTATCATGTTTGATCTATTCAGGGGCACTGAGAAACAAACGTACAACAGCTGTAGAAGAACCTTTCTATGACAGAGACTCTGGGTAAGTATCTATGACAGAGACTCTGGGTAAGTAAAAGGGATTATTAAAGTCTCAGGAAGACAAGAAGGGTTCCAAGTGACTTCAACAGAAGAAACAATTTAGCAGCAAATTGAACTTTCAGGTGGAGCTTTCCCCAGTACTTAAACTTTGAGATGGCCACAGGCTACTTAAGTAGTGCTTACCTTAGCAGTGGGTCAATCCAGTTCTCTTTCACATACAGTGAATCGTAGAATCGGCTCCATTCATCTTTTATCCAGGTGTTCAAATACACGGCATTGAAGAAGAATCTAAGAAACTAAATAATACGTGATTTCTTTTAAATACGAATACTGAAGGTATGGTACATATAAGGCTATGAAAAGAGAGTTGCTTTTACCACAAACATTGCTGAATAACTTGCTTGTAGTTTACCCTGTAATTATAATCATCGGTGCTTGACATTTGTAGGTTCTTCTTAGTTCTGTTACGACAGCCCCATTTCTTTCAGCCCTACTCTGTGAAACACTAATAGATACTAAAATATTTTTAGGGGCCTAAAAAAAATTTAGGAACTACAACATCACGATTTGTTGATGCATCTTTAATTTGCTCCAAACACTGTGAAACAAAAGTTTTTATTCAAAATCAATTACTACTGCAACACACTGACTTTAGTATAACTATACAACAGAGTTTCAGAGTCTAAATACCCACAGTAAACTCCTGATTATGTATGGCTAGATGATCCATGGTGCCCAGAAACATGTGAGGCCTGGCACTGCGCTTGAATTACTTAGGTTCCTTTCAGCTCTCTGGGAACTGGACAGGGATAACTGCTGAGAACTACAGTAACCGCTATACCATACGGTTTCCTCTTTTATTGAAACATAATTAATTGGCATATTCCCATTAAACTAGAAGACCGAAATTTGGCACACTTACACACTATAGGGGTCTATGTGCTGGAGAAACAGCAACTAACATTTGAACTTTTGTTTCCCACTGGAGTTCAACAGAAGGACAAGAGCGTTTCTTTAAAACTTGAACTGCTCAATTGGCCTTTTGAAAGAGACTTTTGAAAAATGGCACTCAGATCCAGAATGTGATATTTACAGCAATCTAAATTCCAAACATGAACCTGAACTTTTTCATCAAAATTCTTGGAAATGAAAGTACAAGGAAGTATCTTGCTGAAATAATCCCCATAGTAGAAAAAAACACACTAAATAATATTGACATTATGAGTCATACTGGAAAGCAGTGTACAGTCACTTGAGAAGCTTCAAATGTAGACTGCAGAGTTTATTAGTTCAGATTTGGCATAAGCCTATCTTGGGGTGGTTTCCACAGAGCCATATAGGTCTGTGTGTTGAGTTTTTAGTTCCAGAGGCTTACCAAGGAGCTTCTTAATTCACATGTGGTGCCAGGCCCAGGGTGGCTCAGAGCTTTGTGAATAATTCAGCTATAAAGAATTCAGATTTGACTTCAGGTGTTCAACAAGTGTAGAAAGCCTGCTACTTAAAATCTATAGTCTTGGTGTGACCATTTCCAAGGAATTCACCTGTAAATTTAGTCTTATTTTCATTTATTGTGGTTTTGGTAGAGTCAAAAGACTGATCAACATCTGAAGGACTACATAAGTATTACCCACTTGCATTCCCATTCTTGTCTAGAAACTACTGCTCTTCCCCAAAACTGCAGATGCTGGCATATCAGCACACCACCCAAAAGAAGATATTTCATCCCTAAAGCCATGACTATAAACTATGCATTGAACTGTGTAGAAGTTGTTTTGGTGCTTCCAGATTCAGTGGAGTTTGCAAATAATATGGTAAGGGATGCATTTCATCCCGTTGGTCTAGAAACTCATTCATTCTCCTTATGGAAGATCTCTTCCTGTAGCGCATGCACGTTGGATTACATTTTTCACCCAACACAGTGATTGGTACTTACACAGTGTATAAATAAAATGCTCTAAGTCTAGACAGAGTTCATGCTCTGCAACAGAACTGATGCGCTGTATATACAATACTTCTACCAGGTATTATAACAAAATTTTACGTCCAGGTATCCCAGGTGTATATATGATTAAAGACTCAGTGAGCACGTCCCCTGCTGAAGTACTCTTCCTACCTTACGGAAGGCCCTGACTACACATAAATTTTGTAAAGAACATGGTTTTAAACCCCTGTAAGCAAGTGTGGCTGCTAGGAAAAGTGTCCTAGCATGGTCTCAGGTCCTCCTGTCACTGTATGAACCAACTTGGACTATTTTTACCCCGATGTTCACCATGAGGCTGATCTTGTCCTACTCCTTACTGATCTTGTCCTGCTATTCCTACCACATCATAACAGCAATTATAATACCCAGTTCTTATGTACTGATCTTCCTTTTCAGACCTCAGAAGTTGTTTATAAAGGACTTCACTGCTGTTAGAAGCAATCAGAACATGAAACACAACAAAACAGGTTCGTGAACACTAGAAAGAAAACACTACTTATTTGGCATTTTTTACAAGGCAATTATGAAATTATAAAGCTGTTTCCCTCAACTTTTTATTTCAACAGTGCATTTTCTCTAACACACAAACACATAAATTTTACAACAAATATAAAAGAAAAACATGTATGAATAACAGAACAGGAAAATAGGCTTGAGCTAGCAATGCATAGCTAAGATCTTAAAAGAACAATCACACTGAAGTTACAAAATAGGGTTTTATCCTATGGTTTTGTAATTATACAACCATAAAGAATTTTTGCAGGCATTCCTAACATTAGCGAATGAGAGCTTATGTTTTTCTGCTCAAGCAGATGAACATGTGTTAGTGAGGTAGCATTATTCTGCCTGGATATTCTGCCTAAATGAAAATTTTTGAACATGCATCAGTCATAGGGAAACGCTGTGACTGATTTGAATGGACTCCATCATGTGGTCCTTCAAGAGAAAGGTCTACTCACACAAGTTGACCTCATTCAACTGAATAGTCCATGTAGTTTCATGAAAACTACTCGTTTGAGTAAGGTTTATCTGCAGGATTTATAAAATTCCATTCAGCTTGTGATGTGCAGAAAAAAAAAATAAGGTAAATCTATTCTAAGTAAATATATGTGAATAATCTTTCTGCATCTCAGCTGAACTCAGACACAATAGTCATCAGGCAAAATCTACAGGTCAGCATCCTGAAGGAGAATCCCAAATTTCTGACAACTTCTGTTGCTAAGGCTGCAGATCTGCCTTCTGCTGTTTTTGTCTCTGTTGCTGGGGGGACCAAATGCTGCTTCTAAATCCTCTGCTGCAGGTGCGTTAATATAATCTAGCATCACTTTGGAGACAAAGAATCTCTTCTAATGCAAGAGAAGGAAACCTAGGTACCATGGTGATGATGATCTGATAAGATACTTAAGCAAACGAAGTTACATCTACAGGAAAAAAAGTAGCAGGTGCAGACCATTGCATAACGCAGCACTTCCCTATCAGAAAAGTGTTATTCCAGACAAGGAAGGAGAAATTATCTGAAATAGAACATCAGGGCACTGACACGGAAGCCACATAAAGCTAGGTGAATGGAATCAACAAGACATAACTGGCATGAAGTGGGAAAATCGTGTTGCTAACTGAATGAGCTCAAGATGCATCCAATCCAGTGGCTTGTGTCTAAGATGTTTACCAAAGAAGGGCTTGGAGAGCATTTCAGACAGAGTGATTTGTCTGTCTACCAGATTATGATAATTCTTCCAGCCACTTCTCTGTTCTTTCTAACAGTTAATGAAATATATCATTTTTGTCTCTGAATGGAATTAATAAAAACCATTCCATAGTAAGCCCACCACAACACAGTGCACAGTGTTTCTAAAAACACTCTGCAGACAACCTAACCTTCTCTCTCCCTATATATTACAGAGCAACCGTACTCTTTAACAAGTCGCTGGCATCCACATGAACATTCGGAGTAATCAGTAGAAGGATAAACCTCAGCCTTTTGAGTATTAATTACTAATACCTATCTCTCGAATTCCACATTTGTTATTGAAATGCGGTGTTTGGACTATGTTTTGAAACATCTGGATGACCGAAGTTTACATAAGCTGTGTCACAAGTAATTTAATTTTTAGCCTATTTTCCTGAGAAAACTAAAAACTAAAGTTCTACCTTCTCTGTAATATAAAATATATTTTGACTTGATCTTGGTCTGAATATGAGACAGTCACTGCATAAGTATAGAAATTAAAAATTTTTGTGATAACAAAATACCAATTTAATTTCTGAATTGAAATCAAAATAACACTGATTTCTTAATTTAAATTATCCTGAAAATTGAGAAAAGTAAGCTGATTAACCAAGCACAATGAAGATATCATTAATTATTTTTTAAACAATGTTTTGTACTTTCATTACCTTTTGCATTTTTGCTGTGTCCAGAGATTTCACGATTCTGCTGAAGTGCTGAAGACCGAGCTCTTCCAGTTGAAAAGTAGCCAGATAACAAATAACTATCAATCAAAAGATACATATATTTAAAATGCAGCAGGAAATTCTAATAAGCTTATACCCTATACTCGGCATACTCTGGGATTTAGACTGTTACTTTAATTCTACATAGACTTCAATGTTGTTTATCTAACTGGGCAAAATAATGCTTGACAATGAGAAATTGTAATATGAAGTTATAATTTAACCCCATGTTTATTATTAGCATCATGAGTCTATGTATGCTGTGGTTCATATCAGTTCTCTCTATCATTAGATCCAGGCTAGTGCAAATCTACACAATTTTATGGAAATTCCAACAGCTGAGGATCTGGTCACTTACACAAAAAATATAACACAGTCACAGCTCTCTGAAGTCATTCACAGAGGTCCTTTTGATGCCTGCAAATATCTGTTTGCAAAGCTGGGAGATCTACCACAGCAGCATTTGGACTCCCCTAAGGCCAAAGGTAAGATCTTGCCATGATTTCACAGTCATTTCATTATGCCAACATCACCGCTAAAACAAGCAGCTCTGTCAATCCCCCATTGCTTGTTCACATCCCCTCCTTTTATTTCCTGGTGTTTCCTCCCTTGGGCAAGTACAGTCACCACACAGCCAAGTTAAAACTTTGTGAATTTTAACCTGAAGCACTTTCTTGTCACTGGATGGCTGTTACACACAAGTTCTAACTCAAGAGAAGATAGGACAAAGGGGTGAGAATGCGTGGCCAGTGACGAGAAGAAGGGCAGCCTGTTTGGCAACATCGGCGTATTCCACCTGTGAAATCCTGTGTTAGTCTGGCTACGAAGCAGGGAGAACAGGAGTCAGATGGCTCCTGAGAGACATCACTGCACAGTTACACTGTTGGAAACAGCCTTTGTTTTTTTTGTGTAACCAAAATTTTCACTGTAAACAAGCTAATTCTGGGAAAATTTAATGTGAACAGGAGACATAAAAGGATGTTTTGACAGTGAATTTTTCAACATAATCTGTTTTTCATGTTTTCAGAAAGGGTAGTTCTTATTCTTCTGGTCCAAAATCTTAGATTATTATACATAACAATATAATACATAACAAAAATTTTAAGCATAAAATATCATATTTCTATTGTTTACTTTCCTTGGAGGTGGTTTTTTTTGCAAAAAAACACTCAGGAAGTGTTGTAATCTTAGTTTTTAGAATGAAGCCAAGTTTTTTAAATGGTGAAATTCTCTGGGAAATCCAAATCTGATTCTTGCACACCCCTCTGGCAAGCATGCAGTTCGATCCAGGAAGAGGCACAGTCAGTGCTGTGAGATTTTTGCAGACCAGAGGTCCTCTACCAGCTTTCATTTGACCACAGTCCCTTTGCTTGATCAGGCTTCACTTGCACTGCAGTATTTTAGCTACCACCAAATAGTAATGATAAAATCAGTAAATTCTTACCAACGTGCTGCAGGCAACTCAGTGTATCGTTAGGCTTCAATCTTGTGCTTTAGCATAGCAACATATTTAAGCAGTCTTAGTAGAATATACATTTATCTCCTACAAGCTTTATTAAATTCAAATCTGCTCACACATAGCAACAGCTTTTATAAGCAGCTTTGATCATTTAAGTGTCATTGCAGCTTGGGAAAGGGAATCACAAGCAGCTTAAAAAAATATAAGCCAATGACCTTAGACTCTCCACTTGTTGATAAAGGAAAATTTTCTGGGGTCTACCCTCTGCCTATGATTAATGGGGGCTCTTGAGTGGACCAGTCCTGACAATCCAATTATAGCCACACTCAGCTTAAAGGTATAATTTATGTGCCCCAGACACTGAAAAACACGGCTTTGGAGAAATGGAGACAATGAAGCATTACCATTTAGAATAAACTCAATATACTATTAATTTCATCCTTCACAGTTTCTGTTCCCTTTTGTTTGTTATTTGATTTAGATTTCTATACCTTTCCAGATTGTGACAGAAGCAACCAGAATCACCATCAAAACGTAACAGTTTTCAAAACATAAAATGCAGATATATTAGATACGTTTTTTGTATTTTTAAACCACTTTGAATTCAATTGACTGGACTTTTCAAAGTACCCACACAGGTTCAGAACACATCTGATTTAGAGAACCAATGCCAGTGCAATTTGTGATTCAACTTATTTAGGGACTTAATAAATCAACCTCAGTATACGTGTATTAAATGCAGCAGGAAAAAATATTTTTAATTACTTTTTAATGTACTTCTCAATGCCTGAAATAACTTCAGGAGTAGTAACTACTCTGATTAACTAGCTCACACTATCAGATATAGTTGTATTGTAACTGATTCTAACCAAGTAACTAATAAAAGTAAAGTAATTGACTTCACTCATGGAGACAGACAGAAATCTATGTCATTGCGTGATCCGTAATGAAGTAATCCATGTGTGGACAGAAACAATCCTGTCTTCATACTGTGAGACATGCTGTGTTCCTCAGCAGACAGAGCTTTGTTACACAATTTCATATGTGAATGGCAGAGGTACTAGATTGCACAGAAGAGAATAAAGGGAAACCCTTGGAGACCATTTTTTAAAGTAACGGTTAAACTACCAAGATACTTCTTCCAGTCACCGATGCTATTTTCCATCTGCATGTTACCTAACCTGCAGGCACAGTCTGCAGAATTTTCTTAGGTAAAATTCCAGTTAACACCTGTGAGAGTCCAGACTAAATAACAATGTCAGGAATTAGGTTTTACATCATAAGGCAACTGGAAAAGGTCCTGTAGTTCCTACTGCACTGGGCACAATGACAAAGCTTCAAATGTAATATAATATTAAGAAATGTACTAGTAAAACTTTGTTAAAGTTTTGTGCTAAACACATTTGGTGTTTTAAAGAAAACTTACCTACGTAGAGGTTACGCTCTGAATTCAGGCAGTATCTCCCATCCCGAACGAAAAAGGCATTGACCACTACATCCAATAATGATTTATATTCGATGCATCCAGCTAGTGTATCCAACACAAATTTTTCTTCGGTCACATTAAGAGTCTATGGAGATACAAAACTAATGATTAATGTGTTCTGGGAAGAAAATGTTAGTTGAGTACAAAAAGAAGTACAGTCATTTTGAAGTAACTGGAAAACATGAATAATGAACAGCAGTGCCTTTGGTAGGGCTGACACACTTCTAATTCTCTCAAATATGGGCAGCCCTAACAAACTAATGGCCCTTGTTAAGTAAAATGCAACCTTCCCCAGCGTTAAACTTTCAGTTTATTTGCATTTAGTTAAAAGGCCTTGATGTGAGAATGTCAACAGTTAATGCAAAGAAAATTTGAAGTCTTGGAGGTATGAAGAAGGATTAACTTAGTCAACAGAATGAGAAACTTTCAGTAAGGGTTTGTTTTTCCAGTAGGAAACCTGTTCTCTGCAGGTGAAGTCTGTGCTACTTAGAGAGGTTAAATCAAGGGGAAAAGGTGGACAGGAAATATGGAAAAGACTCTGTTGCTCTAACCTAATACTGGAAAAACTGACTATTATAGACTCAACCTGTGAATGCCAGGATTCTTGTTAATGCAGGCTGTGTGTTTCTTATCTAGCTGTGCTCTCAGTCACTTGCAATGTTCATGCAACAACGTAAGAGAACAGAAGAAGGAGGGTCAGATGCCCACTGCATGCCATCTGGATACTACCTCATAATCCCTTTGAGAAGCTTGAATGCTCCTGAACTTTACGGAGTTTCACTTGTGATAAATAACCTATGGAATTTCTGTTACTACATGAGATAAACTTATAGCATAAACCACCTTTAAACACTGCAATAAAACCTGAGGCCCGGAACAGTTTGTTATTACATGAATTGAAAGAGGACAGCCACACTATGACAAAATGACAAACAATAATGATTCTTTGACTTAAGGAGGTTAGCCAAGAAGCCAAAAAACCATGCTAAGTACATCTTCTGGAAACATATAGTCTACATTTGATATATGATCTTTCCCACAGCTCTGAGATGTGGGAACAATTGAACTAAAATAATATATCGGGTCAGAGGTTCACCTTGCCTAGTAGGCTATCTGCTAGCATCTCGATCGCTTTATTTCCCTAATGTGTTTCATTTCTAGTTTAAAAGTATTATTAAAGGCTGCTGGAAGGAAAGATGTGAGTCTTCTGACGTGTGACACTGTATAGGGCTTTGAGACTGAGCAAATACAAGGCAAAACTTTAAAATTACAGTTCTAACTTTTAAATGTAAAAAAATGATGCAGAAGCGTTCCAAGTGTATTTTCTCAGTCTGTCATTCAGAGTGAGCGTAATTCTTTTTTACTGCTTCTGCTCAAAAGCCAGGTTTCATTCCTTCTAATTTGTGCATCACCACCAGAAAAAAAGTGTCTCCATATAATTGTCTCCATATCCATATGTATTTATATATGCATATACACACGTATGCAGGCAAAATTACACCTACATACATCCTTGTGATTTCTTTACTGCCATTGGGATTACACTCATACTTCTGACTACCTCTCCAGCAGAACTGTAATAGACAGTATTACTAATGATGCACGCAGAGAAACAGAACAAGCTCAGTTTGTGGGTTTTAGGTCCTCAAGGCTAATAATAGTTAAAATGACAGAAAAGCTTTATTTTCAGATTTTATTTCACAAAATCTGATGGGCAGCACTAGAGACTGAGAGCAAATACGCAGGATATCACCTACATTCTTAATCAGGGCTCTAGAGAAAGAACCAACTGGTTGTGGGTGAGATGGGAGAAAGATAAAGCAGAAGGCATTTGGGGAAATGGAGCCAACTAGAGTGAGGTGGCAAAAGAAGCAGCACAGAGAAAGGAGTGAAAACGAAGGTAGGGGAAAACAGGAGATACAGAAGGGATCAAATGGAGCATGGATAGAAATGGAAGAGCAGAGGAAAGAGACAGAACACATCTGAAAATATGCAAAAGTGTTAATTTGATGGGAAGCATGGACTCCATCCTGCTAAGCACTGAGAAATCTTGTGAGGCACATAGCCTATTCCAGAAATACATTTTCTGGATGAAGATTTATGGAAGATCTTTCATAAAACTGACAAAGAAAATCCAGAAATCTAACCCCCCACTAAATGTTCAAATATATATTTGGATATGAGGTATGTGAGGATTGGATATGAGGTATCTGAGGATTCACCACAAATGGCAAAAGCAAACCTAAACACCTGAACAGCACAGTCAGAGAGGATGACATAGTTCCAGTAAAAGTAGGATTATGACATTTTGAATCTAAAACAATTGGTCCCATTGAACAATTGGTCCCATTGAACAAATGCTGTCGTTTACGAAATCAATCTACAGACAATAGGAGCTCGGATGATAAACAGAAAAACCACAGTAAAACAGGACAAGCCTGTTGAAAATAAGCCCAATTTACAGGTGAAAGTAACACATGCAGCTATCATCTTTTGCATCTTCAGTTGCACCAAAAATTATTAGAAGAAAAAACAGATCTTGAACAATATGCCTATTCTATGCTCAGGAAACAACCTCTCTGTCTCTAATGTTACAGCTTATTATTTGTTGTTTGGTTGTGTAAAGCATAGTAAGTTTATGATAAATGAATACTGGATGGTCCTATATTTTTAATGTTTGGAAGCCTATATATTGCTGTGTTGATCAATGGCTGCACTGGATATGAGTAAAATACACATATATATGTTCACAAGTAATTCCCATATACATATCTGAAAGTGTTCTCTTTATGACACTGAATTTCAGCTTTTTCTTACTCCCAAGTGTTTAAGTTGTAAAAGAACAATCCTGTCTGAAATTATCCTGAATGATGCTGTGAAAAAAATGCGACTCTTGTCTGACTATGTGCTCACTGGTGTTATCTCCCCCTTTTGAGAAATCCCTCATGAATGCCCTTAGCCTTCTCTCATGGACGTATCTTCCTCGCTCCCTGACACTTAGCTGTAGCTGGGAACAAGTCAAGTTTCTTCAAGGAGAGAAGGTGTAAGAAATTTTAAGCATAGGCCTTTGTACACAAACGGCTTTCAACGTGCATCAGTACAAGGAATAGCATGGATTAAATGGAGAAGTATCTGCAAAAAGCAAGCTTTTCCACCATGGTTGTATGATAATAAGGATGTTACAATGGGAGCTGTTTAAGGGCCAGAAGGATCAGAAGGATGGGTGCAAAGAGAAAAACTCTTGTTTCTGAAGAGAGAAGTATGGAAAGGAACACCAGCCATGCCATGTTTAAGACTGCTCAGGATAAGGATTTAGATTAAGGTGAAACAAACCTTTTAGAAGGCAATATTTGATGAAATGACAAAATAGCTTTCACCTCCTGAGAGAAATGAGTAATAGTTGTGCTGAACTTGTCTACTAGGCAGAATATGCACATTTTGCAGATGCAGTCTGATTAATTTATAGTGCTTGGGATATGAGTGCTAGTCCTCTCCAAGGGTCTAATCAAAATGCTGTGGAAATGAAAGAAAATATTCCTATTGACTTCACTGGGTTTTGATTCAGTCACCAGAACCCAGGCCTATTGCCCTCTGAAGTCAGTGAATATGCTTCCAGTAATTTCAATGGGGGGAAAACCCTCGGATCTTAGGGTTTAAGTAGGAGAATGTCCTGCTTCTACTATTTAGAGTCTTGTGTTGCAGTCACAAGCTAGTATTTTCATCTTCATGTGCTAATGCTAACCATCTTGACGAGGTACCGTGAAAATATGAAAAATCAGATTCCATCCTTCCCTTAGAAAGATTCTAATCTGCATTTATGTCAGTAACTAGTAATGCAAATCAGACTTACACAATTCAGTAGGATTTTTTTTCACATGTACTGCAAGATTATTTTGATACATTATTTTCATATTTAAAACTAAATCTATGACTTTTGACATTTGGGGATTTTACTCACAGTTGAGTGGGCATGTGTGAGACACACAGCTGAAGCAACACAAATGAGAACTACGAAGAGTTGTGCCAAATTACACCATGTTCTTGCGAAATGGAAAGCTCATAAACAGGTTCATCTTGCTATCAACATGAGAGGGATAAAGGAGTAAACCAGGGGATTCGGGGTGGCAGTTCTGATTTTACAGAAGTAAGCTTTTCAGCAAATGGGATTTATAAAGGTCAATGCGATGGGTCTGATCCTGCAACTCTAATTGTAGCAAGTAATTCCACTGAAAATAAAGTGAGTTATTTGCATAGAAAAAGGCACAAACATAACATGGTAAGTTCTGTGTTAAAATCTGCCTCTTGTTATCATAGCAAAAGCTTGATTCTAACAGTCACAAGGAAGAAAAAATGCCTGGGATGCTTCTGTTAGGTGCAAAACTTATTCTTTTCTCAAAATGAACAAATGCAGTCTGTTTCTATAAATGGCCTGATGAAACGATATCCTTATGTACAATATGCACTGGATGAAGGATCACTCTGGATATGGATAATTTTTGATAGATTTCATTGAAGAATACTTAGTAAAAAGAAGGGGGTGTAGTACACAAGAATGAAGATATTATCTGGAGGGCATCAGTCTGACGAAAAGGGTATTAAAAAGCATTTAGGAAGATAAACAAGGAGAAGTAGTCTGGGCATTCAAATGAAGAACAACAGACAGAAAATGTAAATCTGAATGTGAATACTAATAATTTAAAGAACTGAGAGACGTAAAGGATTATTTTAACTTAGTGTGTTATTCAGGATAATTCAAACTGAATTCTGTTTTAATAGCAACAAGGTCACAACATCAAAGCAAAAGCATTTATTTGCACTTACTTGTTTTGAGGACGTTTGAGGGACATAATATGATTCTTCATGATTGAAGGTGAAGGCTTGTTTGAACAACTAGGAATCACCCATCATACTACTAATGAACCGATGTTCTTATTGACAATATTTGCAGTGAAAAACAAGTCCAATATAATGATAGAAGCGTCCTAACTTGCAAGATGAGAAACACGAAGATAATGAATAAATGAATTACAAGTCAAAACATAGTTTTCTTCCTGGAAGAAAATCAAGACTGATTATTCACTGAGAACAACGAATAGAAATTATTTGTATGATGTAAAATTCATGTGTTGCAGGAAAAAATGTATGGAGTTTAACACAGAATCACCTCTAGACTAATGTTGATCGTAACATTCTAATTGGAGGAAACCGTGTTATTTATCTCTCACTATTCAAGAATTAAAAATCCTTACCATATTTCATTTGGACTTCTCTAAACCCAGGAGACTAATAATCACTGAGTTTCCCTAACTCCACGTGTATACACAAGTGTGAAGTAGGAGTTGGAAGATAGGAACTGATACTGGAACATGTCTTTCTTGCTTCCTGAGTGGCACTGTAGAGATTACGTTCTCTCTCAACACCTTGGTTTTAAACACTATTAAATACTTGACACTTAGGCAATTTATTTATACACCCCCATCACACCAAAAGAAGATTCTATCTTTGTACATACAGTGTTTCAGACAGACCTGAACTACTGTCAAAGTAATAGTATACCTGTGCTCTTTAAAATTCACTTTCCATTCCTTTAGTAGTGATTTTCTGATTCCCTATTTGTATACTGAAATACTGAGTGGTTGCCAAGTGCAGTAAGTGAAAAAGAAAAATGTATCTCAACAGTTATTGGACATGTTATCTGCTTGATCTCCCTCAATTACAAAAGTGCAGGGAAAGATGGGTGCTTTTTCAAAGCCGTACACAGGGATTAGATGTGCGGCTGCCGTTACTGTAAATGGACTGTGTAAAGCTGAATCCCACATGCAGCCAGAAAAACATAACTCTTGATAGCAGTATCTAATGCCATCATTTCTCTATAAATAGACGTGGCCAACTACTTATCTCATGTACACCAATATATGTAGAGAGAAATGCTTCTGACTTTGGGCAGTCATTCTGGAATACCCTTGGAAGCAGACTGAACACCCAAGTGTATTCCAAACAGATTACTGTCTCAAAGCTTGAGACGAGATTTCCTGCAGGGAGAATATGTTCAGATGGGAACCCTAATATTTAAATAATATTATAAAGATGCATTAGGTAATAAAAATGATAATAAGCAAGATGTTGCTTCTGCTTCTGTTGAAGTTAATGGATGCCCTCCTATGCTATTCAAGAGGAACAACATAAGAGTATCTCACGTGGTCTGATACAAAAAAAATTATACTTGATAGAAAAGTTATCAGATTTTCAGGGGTTTAATTAGCTCTTTGGAAATAGTAAGCAGTCACAAACCAAATGCAGGGAAACAGCTAGGGATGTATTTTCAAAGTGACACACAGGGGCCAAGCAGTGCCTTACATATTTGGTCTTTGAGTTTTCTTATGAAAATCCATGTACATTTTGCCAAGTAAAAAATATCCATTTGCATGTGTTTTGTGTGAATTTATACCGTAGCAGCAAGCTGCCCTGAATATTGTGTGCCCTTATCATGCTCAGCCCAGGACAGGGCACTATGCTATAGGATGGGACGGGGCTAACCATGTTGGGACAATCTGGGAGCTCAGACTAATAGAAGAGGGTCTGTCTCGCCTATCTTCTCCGGGACATCTGCCTTTTGTGGGCTTCGGTGGGAAGGGAGAGGGAGATTTTGGATCAGTTTAGGAGCAGTAGAGATTGGAACTGAACATGGAAGAACTTTGAGGTGAGCAGAAGTAAACTAAAGAGGCGAGCATGACTTGCTGGACAAGGACAATAGCACTGGAACCAACATCCTGAAGAGATGGAACAGGGACAGGTTAAAAGAAGAGACCTGGGCAAGTAAGTTTGAGGGTAAGTAAGATAAAGGACAGGGATAGAAAGATGATGGAGCTTAGAATAGCACCCAGTTTACCTTTCTCTTCCATCCACCCAATATTTGGCTAGCACAGTATTTCAGGCCTCTACAGTGCAGCCATTTCCTAACCATTGTGAGCTGCCAAAATGTAAATATTACTACACAGTCTTCATGAAGAGCAAAATATACTATTATTTCATATATTCATCTATTTTGGGTTTTATTTTAATTATTTATGTAATAAATTATTTTAATATATTCATGTTATTTGTATTCATAAATATATTTTGTTATTTATGTAAAATGTGATTTTCTTACCTGTAAGTAAAACTAGAGCATCTAGAAATTAAGAAGAAAAATCTTGCTGAAGAGTTACTATGCAAACCTCTGGATTGTGTCACCTTGACAGCAGCACAGTGAAACCAACGGAAATGTGTTGGATTTTGAGCAGAATATTCAGTAAAGACCAATTCCATACTTAGGAAAAGATCCGGTATGGAATTCTACCAGTTACTTCTTGCTATCATTTGCAAAGCAGGTGTATTTTCACCCTACAGCTTCGATGGTTTGGATTTTATGCCTCCTTTGTACTCATATTGTAAAGTCCTTAATTTTAACATATATTTGCTTGCCCACTTTCACTTCTCCTGTGCCTCACTTCGCCAGCCATTGTTACTGCTTTAATTTGCAAGGATTCCCATAAGAATGGTCTTATGCCCCTGATAGAGGGCTGACAGGGATATTTTGATCAAGACAGATTGTGCCTTCCAGACTCACTCCCTTAGGACTAAATCCAACTTCCTTTCATAGCATATTCACATGCATCATGTACACAAATGAGAACCGTAAACTACAGTCTGAAGTGCTTACTTCTTTCTGTGACATTTCCTTCTTCTTGTTGTCAGCTTAATTTCCACAATGCCAAAACAAAACTTCAAAGCTCTCACACTACTTCTTTCCTCAGTTTTTGGTACCATTGCCACCTTGCTTGTCAGCCAACCCCTTAACTTCAGAGGTCATTTTTTACGTAGGCTACTTTCCAGTTTATGTGCACATCTTCTTCACTCTTTTTTTGAATGGGAGGTTTCAAGTAGTATTTTCCCATTATTTCATAGCTCAAAATCTAAGGTAGTGTCTCAAATTTTTCTATTTTATTGTAATAAACATATTTTCCTGGGTTTAACTAATCCAATCTTTCTCTAGCAAATCAACTATCTGGAATCCTATCGTTAAGATCCTGAGAACGTGAATCACCTGTGTGTGCTGTCTTTTTAGCTTGAAAGAAATAATCTAGTCCAAAACTGTTGGTTTCACCAGGAATAACTGCAAACAGCTGGACAATAGGCTAACAAGCATATTTTATGTAGGCCATCAACAGGTTATCAAAGTACTAAACAAGACACCTCAGATATATTAGAAGGACATAAAGACTGTAAAACATCCAAATACAAGATATAGAATAAAGGAAACATACAGTGTTAATAATGACTGGAATCTGATTGCACTTTTAGGGAATGGAAAGCTAATTAACCAATTAGAAAAGTCTAATAGCATATAGTAACTTGTAGAAAAGTCAAGCCTGATACTCAGCATACTTGTGTAAGTAAATAAATATAGAGCGTTGTGTCTTGCAGTTATTTAGATTTGTGCTCTCGGAATCTGACCCCCCTGATTTTGGTCTGGTCAGTAGTACACAATACTAGGTTTGCTATTTGTCATGCTGCTAGCATGAGACATACAGGCTTTAACACAGTCTGTGATTTAAAGTGATGGCCTTAATTAGGATACAAATTGGAGGTAGTTTGTGCATGGGTCAGTTAATATTGGCTAATTGGCAAGTGGCCAAGTCCAGAAATCATGTACACAAAAATGCCACAATATTTTTAGGATCATATGCCTATTAGAGAAGAAAGAACTGAAGTGAATTTTCCATGATGAAGTATAATCACCCGTTTGGTACTGAAACAAAGCTGAAATTTATATAAACGTAGAACTTACTTTTCAGCAAAAATATTATCTAGTAAGTGAACTGAAACTATCCCAGGGAAAGATTTCTGCCTTATCTTTGGCATCGGCTACCCTCTCTGTTCTTCCTCTTTTGAAAGGGTTTATTATGGAATGAGGTTCATGTTTCTCGAATGGAGTTACTCCTTCTTTTGTCTTTGTATCACCTTTCCCAGGCTGAGAAGAACAATGATCTGAATATTTGTTTTTACAAGTATTTATTTTGGCAGCTGTCAGCTGAATTTACCTGCTCTCTGTCCAGTGAAGAATGATTATTTTGAAACTGGATGTAATTCAGTACATTCAGATGTAATTCCCTGATGTAATTCGGCATACAAATGCACAGTTATTCCAGTACTACAAGGCAGGAGGGCAGTGGCAGGAACTAGGAGCCCAAGTGGAAACCGTTTAAAAAGCAAACAAACACCCAAGAGATCCACCCAAGGATCCACTGCCTCAGCCTTTAGACAACAGCAATCTAAACAATATTACTGTCTTCCCTTAGTGATTTTCTAAAGTTGATTCAATCCAGTAGCGGCATCAGCACAAGTCAGGGTGGCACTGGGAACAAAGAGGTGGGAAGAGGTAACAGACTACGGTCAGGAAAGGACAGGAAGTGTTTTAACCAGTATAGCTACATATTGGCAAATGTCGGTCTGGTTACTTGCAGTATTAGATTAAAATCAGGTAGGTGATTTACTGTCACTTCCCTTCTGCCCCACCGTTCTGGTTGTCACTTATGTCCACAAAGCAAGAATACCTGATCCTGTGACTCAGCTTTTGAACAGCATTCATGCACACAAAATGGGTGCTGCTGACATAAACTTGTATCTGGAAAGAGGAAATGAGACAGGAAACTACAAAACAGCTTAGGCAGAATTGGAAAAGAAGCTTTGACTATCATTATCAGGTCCGTTTTAGGAAGCTGTTGCTTCCCCTGTCTTTTGTTGCTACCCAAACAGTTACTCAAGAGCAAAGATCTTTACTTCCTTGTTTTCTGGTGATAAACATAAGAAATTTGGATTTCAGTCATGAATGAAAAACGTCACTGTAAGAAAAATCTATGAAAGTTACATCAACATGTTAGAAAATAGATATCGTTATATTTAAAAACACATAGTAAAACACAGTAAGCTGTGCAAGACAAACAAAAGCTTTATATACCTGCAACTTCTTAGCTGATTCATTCAAGAAATCTTCCACGCTCTGATTTTCAGGGCTAAATTTGTTAAGCTGTTGGACTATTATTGTAATATGTTTTCTATGGCTGACCATCTTCACCATGGAGAATCCTATAAATATAGTAAATCATTAATTTTTCATGCCTCCTTCAGTTGTAGCATAATATATGTTGATAGGCTTATAGAGAAAATATACCGCAGTAATATAGAAGAGAACATTTAGGTCAAGCTTTCAAAATCACAGTTACTCAGAACAGCTAAAAGGACAAATGAGAAAACAGTAAAAACGTCAGTAAAACAGAAGACATAATTACATACTTCTTATTCTGCAAATGTCTCGAAAGATCCTTAGGGTAATACCTAAAATGGTTTCTGTATCAGGTTATTTGATGAAATTAAAGACAACACAAGAGAAAGGCATCAACTTTTGCATGTGTGTTATATAGGACCTACTTAATACACTACTTTGCCTGGTGAGATGCAACTGAAAGCAAAAATTTTAGTCCTAAATCTTACCACATGTTGTTAATAAAAGCCTATTTTTCCAAAACAACAGAAGAATAGGAAGAGCGAGATGGGGAATATAAGGAAACAGTGAGACAGTATTGCTCTGCAAAGTAGACAGCCATCACAACAGTGGCCACCATCAAGGCTTTTGAAGGCGGTTGGGTATTATTTATGCTTGATGCTTTGCTTGTGAAGTGACTGGATTATCTCTCTCTTGAATGATGTCTTACTCATATGCATGAGTTTGCAGAACTGCATAGCTAGATATTAACGTTTGCATGACAAGAACTATAATGTGTTTATACACATGCACATGTTGCTGTGTATGAAAGACCAATGATAGTAATGCTCAGGGCTGAAAGTCATTAATACAGTTTAGAAACAGGAATAAATGACCGCAGAAGTAATTTTCCAAAAAATTAAAAGTACTTATTTAACGATCATTTCTGCATTTTATGTATCATCGTATTCTGATGTTAGAAAAGAATGCTTGATCAAGATAATTCATTCCCACTGTGGTAAAGGCAATTCATTTTTTATTGTAAAAGGATATTGTAATATTTCCAGATACAGTGTTTTTGTACCCTGCCTCTCAGCACTATCATAATCAATAATAATTGCCTAAACAGCACTTTTAATTACTAATCTCAAACCACTGAGAAAAAGAGTTTGTTTGCAATTATGTTCAATATAGGGATTTAGCTACCTGGTCTGATCAAGACAAAATGTCTAATTAAAAAACTCTCCAGCAAAACAGGGTTGGATCATGACAAGTGATGGCAAATCACTTGTCGTGAAAAGAAAGAGGTGCTACTGTGTCTCTGTCACAGGGGGCATCACTGTTTCTCCACTCCTCCAAGAATCATGATCTGTTTCTCTGTACCTGCCAAGGTTCTTACACACACAAGGAATTTTGGATAAGGAAGAGAGAAATACCTTTGTACTCAGTGAGGCTGAATCATAATTCAGGCTCCAACAGTTCTACTAGTGACAAATATTTTTCCTTCTGGCATATTAGAAATAAGCTTGAGCTCTCATGCTCTGTGCATGCTGATATTCACCCCACCCTCCAAATAACAATCATTAAACCCAAACATTGGAATATGATAAATAAGACACACAGTAGCGCCTTGAGAACTCTGGACATGCAGGGGTTCTCACCAGAAAGAACTTCACTTGTGATTGTTGTATTTAAACAAACTGTTATTATTATCATCAATGTTTTAAAACACACACATCAGGAATAAAATGCTTTGTGTTATGACATGCACCCTTATTTCCACCCAGCCATTTAAGAGAATATTTTAATTGCTAGGTATAAAAATGAGGTAAGAACCCAACTTAGCCTTATTTTAAAATTTAACCTGGAGATATGTTGAAAGCAGTTACATAGGATAAGGCTGGCCACAAATGTAGGGACTGGTTTCAATGACCTGAAAGATTCCTTCAGGCTTTCCATTTGCTCCTGTGCTCCTAGCCCAGAAAGACTGCGATTGCCTTTCCTCTGATGAAAGCTGTCCTTCTGAAAAAGAGGGCTGAACTAAGTCTCCCTGCAATATTCAGATCAAGTGGCAAAATGGAAAAGGCGTTTCTCTCCGCTGTGTGCTAGAAAAAGAGCCACTGAATACAGCATACAATTGTCCCGCTGTTTATGTCCTGCTACCCTCATTTACTCTGGACTTTTCTGCATCACTGACTGTCACCTGAGTGTAGCGGAGAGCAGTTCTGGGCACAGGTCCTCTTTTCAGCAGATTCTTCCCTTAAGGCAGCAAAGCAATAGATGGAAAACATCCATCCTGAGCAGCTATAGCCTGGAGCCTCTGTTTATTTTTAATTTCAAAGTTTTGCATACTATAACAAGTATGCTTGACACGACATTGTATTTTTTTTAATCTAATATCTCGTGGAAGTTTACAATTAAATATTCATTGTACGAAACCTTCTGCAAAGAGGTTGTATTACATTTACGAGGTAAGTGAGGCAAAGGACACCAAGGCCGGCTATTTGCTCGAAACCACAGCAGTTAATGGAAGCCCTGGGAGCAGAGCCCAACCACCTTCTCTAGGCCCCGTGGATCTTTTCTATTGCATAGATAAATACATAATAAACGAGTGAAGTATTTCTAAGCCTGCTCAGGGCACCTGACACCTCCACACACCAGGCATCTGACCCATTTCTGTTTTAGGAGGTGTCGTACACAGCTACAACTCCCAACTGACGCCCGTGAGGCCGCAGGGGTGCGACACCTCGGGCCGCCGCCTGAGGTATATGCTCCAGCGCGTCGCGGCCCCTGCCCTCACGGGCGGGCCCCTGCCCTCACGGGCGGCCTCTCCGCCCGGCACTGCCCGGTTCCGTACCTGGCTGCCTCCGCCAGCCCGGGCGGCCGCCTGCGCCACCGCCGGAGCCCGGCGACCCTCTCACAGCGCAGCGGGACTCTCCAGCCGCAGAGACGCTGCTGCGGCCGCCAGCGGCTCGACCCGGACCGGCGCCGTTGCTATGGGAGCGCAGGGGCTGCTGGGAGCTGTAGTTCTCCCGCGCGTCCGCCTTCGTGTTACATAACGGCCCGACCGTGCGCAAAGAACTACCCGGCCGGAAAAAAAAGATGGCGGCGACTGTTTGCCGCCGTTGCCAAGCAACTCACCCCCCCCCCCACCCCCCACCCCCCCTCCCCCCTCGATTTTTGTGCTCACGGGGGACTGGAGATCACGGAGCCGATTCCCACGCACCCGAGCGGGGCTGCGTGTCACTACGCCGAAGCGGAGGCGCTCGGCGTTGCCGGCGGAGAAGACTACAAGTCCCGGCACGCACCGGGCCACGGCGCTGTACGCGGCGGCTCCGGCCGCGGGGCGGGGCGTGCTGGGGCACGTGGTCTCTCCCGCCCCTGCCCCGTGTGACGCAAACCGGCCTCCGAGTGGTGGCGGGCGCGGGCGGCGGTGGGGAGGGTGAGCGTGGGCCCGTTCCCGCGCATGTGCGGCGGGGGGCGCTGCTGCCGGCCGTGCGATGTTTTGGGGGCTGTCAGAGAGGCGCGGAGCCCGCGGTGCCGGCGGCCGGTCCCTGCGCTGAGGGAAGCGTGCGCGACGGCCGCTCTCCGCAGCGGCTGTGCGGTCTTTGCTCGGAGGGAGAGGAAGCGGCGGCGGCGGCGGAGACGACCCGGCGGAGCTTCCCGGCGGCGGGCAGGGCTCGCCCCGGTCCCCCGAGCGGCGCGGGCGAGGAGCCGGCAGCCCCTGTGGCAGCGGCAGGCGACGGCGGCGGGGTGGCAGCGGCCGCGGGGATGATGAACAGGTTCCGAAAGTGGCTCTACAAACCCAAGGTAAGTTGCGAGGAAGCGCCGGCGGCTGGGGGGCGGTTGGCCGCCTCTGCCCGGTGGCACCTCGGCTCGGCTCTCCGCCCCGGGGTCACCCTCACCCCGCGGTTGCGAAGTTGAGGCGCGGGCGGGGGGACGCGCAGCCGCGACGGTGGCGGCCGCGGGTCGTTTCGCGCTGGTGCCTCAGCCCGGAGCCGCGGAGCGGGGTTGGGTCGCTTGCTTTCGGTCACGGTTCCGCGGGGGAAGGCGGGAGGCGCCGCGGTGTGCGAGGCACCGGGGCGGGAGGACAGCCCTTACCGGCGTGCGCCGAGCGGCTCGCCCGCCGCGGTGTGGGGGGGGCAGAGATGACAAAGCACAGCGTGTGCTGTGGTGCCGCTTGGACCCGGCGAGAGCACGGCCCGGGGCGGGCGGAGGGCTCTCCCCGGCGCCGGCGGGCCCGCCGAGGGGCGGCGGAGCTCAGCGCAAGGCGGGGGCTGCTCTGCCCATCCTCTGGTCAGTCTCGGCCGAACCGCTGGCGGCGGCTGCCCGCGGAGCCCGAACCGGGGCAGGCGGCTCAGGCGCTCCTGCTCCGCCGTTACCGCTCTCTGCGCGCACCCGAGAACTTCGCAAGTAAAAAAATCTGCTGAACGGTGCTCTGTAGGTGTATCTTTTCTGCCCTTTGCCTCGCGCTTTGAGGTTTTTGGAAGGAATCCAAGAATCATAGCTTGCTTTGTAATGAAATTACCGTCTTCTGGCACGAGTTAAATAACAACTGTCTGGAGAGCGATCTTGTCTCACGTGTGATGTTCAGACCGTGTATGAAGGGCATTGCTGACTTTGAACATCTACAGCATCCTTTTTCTGTCCAGGCGTTACAGCAGTCGGTGTAGTTACTCACTTGATGAAGTACTATATTTAATTTTAGTCCCTGGTTGTCACTACCTCCCGTAAGAAGTTACGTTTTAATTTCAGTAATCGTGTTAAGCCTCATTTTCTGAAAATCTTCTATGCACAGAGTTCAAATTACAGCCAGTATGCTGGGGTTTAAAAAGAAAAAAAAAAAAAGTCGAGGTGATACTGGAAAATCAAAGTTCAGGTTATGCTGGCTTTATGGATTTTGAATGTAGTCATAACCCTGGTGAGTACTGTTGAAGGACACCTATTTGTCTGATATAACTGAAAGGAAAACGATTTAGAGATTAAGTAACTGAAAACATAGTAGTTTCCAATAAAGTTTTTTATTTGTTTTATACTGAGAAGCAACTGAGAGAAATGGTGAACACAGAAATATTGGTCATCCTAAATGCAGAATAAGTCATTGCAAATATGGATTGTCACTCTTTTTTAATCAAAACCAATTGGATTACACATTTTCTTTCTAATGGGGATTTCATCTTTTTTTTGATAAAGCTTGCAGCATACTTATTAATACTGTTCCTGTGTTGTATGTTCAGTGTCCAAGGTCTATATCAAACAGTGTATGCTTATATTTCTGTGGGACTTCTCTGTGGTAAAGGAACTTTCCGAGCCTGTCACATGGTATGGGGCCTCATATATAAGTAATGTCCATTGCTATTAGTTTAAAACCAGCACCCTGTCCTTGTATGTTTATATATTGTGAATAGTCTTTGTTACTTTAGGTAGCTTACTGCATTATATTTATACTTGTGTTCAGAATGGGCTACTGGCGAACAAAATAGCTTATGTTCCTTCAGAAACAAGCATTTTTTTCTGATGTGCCTATTGAATTGGTATGAATAATATAATTGAATACACAGAAATTTGGATAGAACTTCTTTGGTAAAAGTAAGATGAAGGAGCCCACATCTAGAGAGATTAACTTTCATGGTTGTACCACTTGCTTTCCTGTCTTGTCAAGCAACCCTTAGGATTCCTTCCCATAATGTTAGTGGGTTCTGCAGTCTTTTTTGAAATGGTTTTGAGTAGAATCTATTTTGAAGATGACTTTTTTGAATATTCTGGTGGGTGTGTCCTCACTGGTGACTTATATTGCTTAGTTATAATCCTCTGTCAGGTACTACGAGTGCCAGGTATGTTTATCAGCTACGTTTTGCTACTAGCAATGATGGGGAATGCTTGCGAATTACTCCAGATCTTAAACCATATAATGGGACTTCTATGTGACAGCAGATTTTGATGTTACTGAGCATTTGGCCTATGGCTTTGATTGCCATTCAGAGATACTTTTGAAAGTTGGGATGGGGCAGGGAAGGGGCCACACACATGATGATGGATGGATGGAGGACATATCAGAGTGCTGCAAACTTACAGAACAGCCCCTTCAGGAACCTGAATATATAGTTTAGCTTAATACCTGGGGGCCATTTAATAATTCTTCCTAAAAAAAACCAACCCCAAAATATGTGAATTAAATCAGCTTCATCTTTGTAAATGGGGGAGAGGAGGAAATGGAATAGAACAGGTATTGCTTAACAAGATGGAATTACAAAATCAAGTTACTGTAAGATGCAGGGACCTGCAGCAAGACAGAGATATTTACTTGGTAACTGCTGCATCTCTGTTTGAACGTACCAAGGATAGGAGAGGAAATGTGGGTGTAGGAAGTGGAAAGCCTTGACTGATGTCGTGAGCATGTCACGAGAAGGGCACAGCTTTCCTAGATCCTTGTTCAGTCAGTGCTCTTCCTGTCCAGCCCTATTCCTCAGGCATGCTGATATACCGGATTTTAATAACCCAGATCAAATGCCGATGGTAGAAGAAACCAGAGAATGAAATAAATAGCAGTGACGTGATCTGTATAGCTGGTAGGAGGCAGACTTTTAACAAATGTATTAGAGACAGACCAGAGATTTTGTTTCTGGCCTCCTGTGCCACATTGCCTGTTACTTAATTTTTAAATGTCTTCTGTAAAATGTGTTTTCCTTTTGGAGACTGCAGATTCAATGTGTGAAGTTTTTTTGGAGGTGGATTGGTGTTTGCTTTTGAACCAGGAGAAAATGCAGGGGAGTGAGGTGAAGCAATGGTGTTCTTGAATTGCAGCACACTGGTGGAACAATGGTTACTCTGTTTGACCTCCTCGGGACACTGCAGGCTTCCCAGGCACTGCCAGTTTTGTAAGGCAAAGGATGACTCCTTCTGAATCAAAATATTTGTCTGTATGTGCAGATATAATAGAAATATTTCCTGCCACTTCAGGGAATTTCTTATCTTGTACCTTGTGCTGCTGGAGCATTCCACAGGTGTCAGGTCAGAACCTGCTCCCAGGCAGATCTGAGCGTCCAGCAAAAATATGGAACTGGACTGGCTTTGCAGTTTTGAAATGCTTTTGATATCCAAAGTATTCAGAATGATTTCTGTGAATGTTGCTGCTTGAGACTAGAGACGAGCTTCAAAAAGGCGTGGGTGACTAGCTCACCGGGGTAGTCTTCTGAATTGAGCTCAAGTTTATTGATATTTTTAAAGAACTGTTTAGTGTTTGACAGGAAAAAAAACCCCAACAGTCTGCCTCTAACTACAACTTCAAGATGTTTTTTATCTGTGTAGCATAAAACTGAAACATCTTCAGACTATGTTTATTTTGCTTATTTTGTGTTTACATGTATGAATCTGAATATGTTTTTACCTGGGAAACAAAAGACAAGGAATATGGTTTCATGAGACCTTACCCTTTTGATCTTTATTTCACTTGTTCATTTACTGACTTGGGTTTTTTTGCTCCTAGTTTCTTTTACATAATAAAAGAATGCAAACTTCTTGTGATAAACATTGAAGAACTTATGTTCCTATAATTTACATGAAATTCACGGTGATTGGTACTAAAGGTACTTTTTTGCAAATGCTTTGTCCTACTTAAAAGATGCTCACAAGGCTTGTATAAGCCTGGAGGTTTTGTATGAATTTTTAACACCCTTCTTTATCTAAGGCTGACCAGGGAGAAGCTGTGCCCTTAGTTTATGCTTTAAAGAAAAGGCTGCTCTCCCATGGAGGGAGGTTTAGGGAAATGACCACAACTTGTAGCCAAGACACTGACAAGAAGTGACAAGAATACTTACTGACAAGTAGGTAGTCAGCCGACCTCTTTCACATGCATCAGAGGTAGTATTCTCCCCCTGGAGTGCTTGGAGATGCTGAGAATTGTAGTTGCTAGCTTCCTGGGTATTGGTTTTGAAATAATTTTCTTTGGTTTCTTTTTTTTTTTCAGTCTGATCATTACATTCTACAGCTGGATTAGCAGATTCATCTTGAAAACCTGAGTTTCTTGCGTTCTGTTAACGCGTTTCTGCAGTGGTGCTTTCTGACCAGAAATAACATTTAGAGATAAGTGGAATGGCTGGTACTTGGGGAAGGCTGGTTTCTGGTTTTGTGCATTGTGCCTTTCTCTAACCTAAAGGGTCTTCTTACTAAACTGTGTTTTACGAACAGTTGCTAATAATAGTTGTTAAAGGACTTTGAACAAAAGATAAGTATGCTAACTTAAAGGCTTTAACCAAGAGATAGTAAATGGCTATCTTGGAAGAAGATCGCAGGCAAAGTAAGAGAAAGAGAAAGCATTCCCAGGGGATCAAGAGCAATCCCCTAAAGTAGAAAATTGCTTAAATATTAAAATAAAATTACCTCTAGAAGTTTGAGTTACTTTGCACAAGGAGAAGAGTTTAAAAAGTCGGAATTGAGTGCTGAACATGAAAAGCTACACATAAAAGCATCTTTCTCAGCAGTGTTGTCAGGGTTGCGTAGTGTCAGAGCTCACGCAAAGAAGTAAAGGATAGGAAATAGAATAGGAAATAGTCAAAACTTTTTTTAAGGAAGAGAGGAAAATGTTTGTAGGATAAAATTGGTTGCAAGTAGAAAGAGGAAGGCATTTTTCAAGTTTAATAGGAGTTTGAACTTTAGAAGAATGGAAGATAGTAAAATTTAACACAGTTGACTGTGTTTAATATACTGCAAAGAGTGTTTTAAAGTTGGGTCAGTAGGAAGAGATGCAGGAGGAAGGAGGATTATTTTAAGCAGTGTTTTAATGGATGGAAATAATCAAAAATGAAAAAGGATGAAGCAACTATTGAGACTAGTGTGGGGGGCATGAACGAAAAAAGAACCATGATTTTACAGAGTGATAGGTAGAAAGCAGTTAACATCTTACTTTAGCTATGATTTCCAAGTCTGAAAAGTTAAGGGTTTGCTCTTCACAGAAGATAACTAGAGTGAGTTCAGTCTTAGGGAAAAATGTCTTAGAGGAAACTACTTGAAAGCAGAGAGAAAGACATAAATGCTGCTTGTAGCATGAAGCTTCTTTTTACTGGTGCCACACGGTAATCAAAAGCTTTGGGCACAGCAGTTTGTGAGCAAAGCTTGCTATTTATTGCAATATTTACATTAACATCTAATGACTTGCAAAGACAGAAGAAGGCGAAATTTTTATTACTTGGGGAAGCAGCAGTTACTGGGTTTTTGGAACTATTTTTCCACTATTTTCATGATCAGCTCTTTGATCTCAACTATCTGCTTAATTATTCGTGTTGTTACTGTCTGATCAGAGACTGTGGTTACTGAACCACCTTAATCAGCATTATTGGTAACAATCCTGAGGAAGGCAACTTATAAATCAGCATATGTTATTCTGTTTTAGAGTTTTGCATACTGGATTGCTTCATTTTAGAAGCACCATCTAGTGGTTTGAACACAAGTGCAGAGACTAATAATTCTCTGCTGTTTTATTCTGGCTCTGCAGCTGATTGAAGAAAATTACCTGCAGTTGGGCTGTTACTTAGCTTCTTCCCTTTTTCACATACAGGTAAAAACCAAGGCTAACTACTGCAGTTGTCTCTTAAGAGAATTGGTTGGCTGGTCTCAATTACTGTAATGTGAGATAACCACATACACCTTGCAAAATGTTTTTTGATGTGGGTTACTCTGAGAAGAGTCATAGTATATCAGATCAGAGGTCCATCTAGCCTGGTGTGATGTCTGGTGGTTATCTCTTTCTCAGTGTCCTGTAACGGGTGCCTAGGGGAAAAAAGTTGACATGAATAGAAACTGATATTTCCCTTGGGGTTTCTTTTAAACTTACGGTTGTCTGCAGCATAGGGGTTTGCTGAGCTGCAGACCGTACCCTTATAATTCAATAGCTTGTGAATATTTTTCCTTCATGTCTAGTCAGTTTTCAATTCATTTATATTTCTGGTCTCCATAATGACTACTGACTTCTCGGTGCTTAACGCTGAGTTTTGTTCTAGTGAGGTAAGCATTTTCTTTATCAAATTTCTCAAGCAGCCTTTGATGTGGCCTAATGTGTCCCTTGTCCTGCAGACTATCTTCTGCTCTTTTTCTTGGAAAATTGATTTGGATGTTAAGATTCTGCTCCCCTCACCTTTCCTTTTCCCTTCCCCCCCCCCCCCCCCCCCCCCCCCCCCCCCCAGTTGTACTTCTATCAGAATTTAGGAAAAAAAATGCTCTTTGAAGATCACAATGTATTCTTCTGAGGTTATTGGGAAGAATAACTAAATAAAAAAAAAAATCCCCCTAAAGCCCTCACCAAAAATAACCTCCACATTGGACCACAGAAGAATATGGTTGTACTGAACCAACCAAAATATAAACAGTGCAAATACTTCTGAGATGCTTCATTTAACTGCTTCAACAGTTATGATGATCTGCTTTCATGGCAGTTGTGTTAGTGACATTTATTTAAATGGATTCAGTAAAACTATTTTTAAATAAAGGTATTAAAAAGGCATTAATTTTAAGGCTCATGTTTGAAGACTGACCAACCTTCATAGTGCATGTGAAAGAGCAAGTTTCTTGAGCTTGGTTGTTTTACTGGAGGGTGCTGCTAAATTGGGGTTTTTCTCAGCTGAGTCTTTGTTTTCGTCTCAAAAGTGCAAAATACTCCAACTCATTACGGCGTTTAAAATTACAAGCTGGGTATCATGGGTGTAATGATGATATGCCCCTGCTTGCATTCAGGGGGTAAACTGCCGCATTCCGTACTAGCCGAAGTTGTTGAATCCTACAAACTCAAGCTATCCCTAAGTCAGCTAAAGCAAAGCACTTAACCTGTGTCTGATTGATAGGTCAGTGTAATAGAATATGGTTTTCCCCTGAGACAGGGTCAGCTGCCTGCTGTTTGAAAACAGGTGAGTGACAAAGGTTGTAATGCATTTCATAGAGGTCTAGATTTGGGGTATAGGAGAGTTTGTTTTTTTTTTTTTTTGATGAGAGAGAATGCTGGAACAACTTGAAGATACAGCCCTCCTGTCTCAGTAGACCTTGCTACTATAACTGGAAGGTCTTGCTCTTATTTATTTTGATGATGTGGGTCAGACTTACTACATATTGTCTGTGTACTTCTGTTCTCCCTCGCAGGCTGTTGGATTTTCCTTCTTGTCTCCCCAGTAGTCAGTGACTCTTTTGCATTACTTCCTCAGGCCTCTAGCCTGGCAGTTCTTCTTGATCCTTCTGATTCTATTGATGGTGGTTCTCACTCCAGTTCCTCTACATTCGCCACTCTCTTGTCCCTGTAGTATTACTGCTTTTGATCCTGTTTAGGAATAAGATGCCCTGAAAAGCCAATTGACAAGCACCGAGTTATGAAAAGGATTCTGCTGTGAGGCTATGGAGGTGTGTAGCACTGTATGACAAGGACAGTTGACCTCTGAAAGCATCATGTAGGGACTGCCTCTACTTTGTAGGCCATAAACTCTTTTTTTTTTTTTTTCCCCCCTCTTGCGGGGCCTGTATCCATACTTGATAGCCATTCAGAATGCATGAAGTGAGAGTGAGCATCATGTCAATTCCGTGTGCACCACACGGGATGAATGAATTAAAGGAAGGTAAGGGGAGACAAGTGGAAAGGATAAGGTAGAAGAAAATGCTTGGGATTAGAATGTAAGAAAAATAGTTTGAGAGAGGAAAAGGGGATGATTACTATCCTACCCTTTCAAAATTCCTGCTCTTTATTTTCAAATGGGACACAGGTTAATTTAAATTGTGGTGATGTTTATGCTGGAATGTGTTAATTCCTGCCACTGTGTGGCTCTTTGAGAATTATAGGTGGTTGAAGCTACACTAACCGGATGCTCAGGGTATTCTGCATTTCTGCTTTGCCACCTTCTAATTCTCACCTTCCTTTGTGAACCTTTTAATGTAGGAAATGTTTCCCAACATTCTGAAATTCATCACATGTTCAAAAACCCAGTCTGAGTTTATTGTTTCCTCCCCTTAAAGGAGCTGAGTATGAAAGGGGTCTTGCGTGTTTGTCATCCAGGAATCTTTTTCAGGAATGGTATGGGTGCTCATATTGGTGGCTCTCTCTCTACCTCACCTTCTGTAAGTCCCACTCTCCTGGCAGAAATTTCACTGTGCTGTCTTAGTCCAGTTGCTGTAGTTTGTGCTTTTAGTGTACAAATAAGAATGGCATCATCAGCATGCATCCTATAAAACTCTTCAGATCCTCTCAAAGCACTGTCCACTTTTGCTTTATTTTCAAGATTCATATATATGTAGAGAGAGTGCCTGCACTGCTGAACATATAATTTAATTCTTTTTAAAAGAATTTTTTATAAAGCTGGACCAGTATACATGACCTAGTCAACAGTCTTACAAATGTGTTGATGCAACTGAAATGTCGTGCATGATGATGGAAGCTTTTGTAGAATAAGGAAGAGTTAATATGACGTGAAGAGCAAGGAAAAAATGCAAAGGACCATCAAACAAACCTCATCCTGAACCCATGATTTATTTTGCTCTGTACTTTAAGGAATCTTGCACGTCCTTGCTGAGGCATAAGAAGTAGAAATGGTAACTAGGGATTTGTGTCCATTGGTGCTGGCTGGTGCATGTTTATCCTTGAACAGGTTGGTTGTGTGGTTACCTGAGTGTAAGGACGTGTGGGTGAAATGTATTGCATTCTTGTAAGCGTAAGCACAAGCTCCACTGGGTAGCTGTAAAGAGGTATTGGCAAGTTCTGCATTGATTTTTCTGTAAGTTTGGTATGTGTGCTTCTGGTAGTGAGTTTGGCCAGATGTGGAGGTCTGTTTTGAAACCTATAGCTAGCAGCGGGTTGTACCACAAAATGATCTTCTTGTACACCTCATAGCCATCTTGCAAATTCTGTATAAAATGGAGCATAAGAATGTTATGTCATGATCAGCAGCAAGCAACTGTAGGAGGGCAGGTTGGTTGGTTTGCCTTACGTTAGAAAGTGCATATTGTTTATGAACAGGTGTTAACTGGTGTCATTGTGAATTTGGCTAATATTTTACTTTATACTGAAGTGATTATTGACCATTTTCTTCAGAACTGATGTGTTCATGTTGCAGACTGATTTCAGATATGCTGGGGAGGTGTTTTGGAGGTATGTTATTGGAAGGGTGTTGATTGAGTTGTACTGCATTTAGGTTTTTTGCAAATTTTTTGTCTAAGCAGTTGATTGAATATATTTGAGGAAGACAAATTATATCTAGAGTAAACTTCCTCAATTTCAGTAAGGCTGGCTTTTAATTTTGTGGGGTTGGTGTGTGGGTGTGTTTTTAGTTGGTTTTGGAGGTGGTTTTTTTTTTTTTGTTTAGGCTGTATCATACTTCACTGTGTCCAAAAGTTTTGTTTGCTGTTTGTGATGGTTTCAGTTTCCCTAACAAAGACACTAGTTCCCCTAATATTTTTCTTTTGTTTTGTACATGCTTGTGGACTTGTTACAAATCTGACACATTGATTTCAGTCAGTGTATGTGACAAATAGTATACCTGATATTCTGGTGACAGTAGGAAGACAGGTATGGAAGTGGAAAGGCAGTAGGCTCTTTTCTCCAATTACTAGAAGAGGCAAGGAACCAAGGCTTGTTTTTGTGTAGTATTCTTTATTTCAGAGCATATATTCCCTTGACACTTGAAATTTTTTTTCCATTTTATTTTTAAATGTGTATTTTCTCAATTTATCAGCCACAGTGTTTCCTTTAGGAATTAGTTTCTTTAAGAAAGCCTTAGCTTTAGGTTGTATCTATTTTTCAGTTGATTTCTTCTTTTCCTATTGAACTTAGTTTCTTGTTATCAACTACACACAGCACTGTATGCTATGAAAGTGCCAAATAGTAACTCTCAAAGAAGTTAATGTTAAACTAACTTTTGCCTCTGAATTTTCAAGTAATTTTAGTTATGTAATTGGGATGCAACTTTAAAAATAATGAATACATCTTAAAAAGCCATGACATGCTTTTCAGGGTAAAAAATTAAAAATTCTACTCTACATTAGAAATGTTGTGTTAATTGCTTTATATAATGTGTATATTAATCTATATGTACATGTATATACGCAGATTTAATGTTCTGTTCTGATGTTAACAGTAAATGTAGCTGAATTGAAGGTGCCTGGTTTTTTTTGTTTCTTAGGTTAAACAAAGCCATAGTCCATTCAAGTCAGTTGATTTGATGGGTGCTTAATACACATTTTTTTCTAAACTAACTAAAAAGTTTATCTAATAGATATCAATTCATGCTTTAAAAAAAAACAACAAAGAAACCGTGTAAGAATATCATGAATAACACTTCATGAGTGCTCCTGAAGAGTTAATAGGTGACAACCTTTCTCCTGGAAACACTAGTTTTAAGGTAAGAAAGCTAAGTGCAATTTTTTCTTAAGCACAGAGTAATTTGTTATCAGTCAGGTCAAGCAATGAAATGCTGAAACCAACCTCACAGCTCTTTTTATAGTTACTTCTTTCTCTCACTATATATACATCTCTCTAAATATATATCTGTCTGTATGTCTGCATGTTGTGTGTGGTCCAAAACCTGTGTGTCATCTATGCATCTTTCGAATACAACCATTCCTCCTGGCTTTTCAAATGGGGGACTAAGGCATGAAAGTGAGATGAGGTTATTGATTGCTCTTAAATGTAAGCCAATAGCCAAACTATCCAGAAAAGCTTAATTTGGGTGTTTCCTAACCATTTTATTCCTCATTCACCATTTCTCCCTGTCCACTTCTTTACGTGAGGTTATTTTTCCTTTCAGGTTACACTGCCATAACAATTTACAGCTGAAGCAGCAGCCCAGATTGTATGTACTTTGCTCTTCAAAGACTGGAGTGCAACTTAGTGTTGCCATATGTTAGGATTGACTGTCCAGTCCTTGCTTACAAATGAGAACATATGGGAGATAGTGGTGATTTTCAACTGTTAATTAGTCATGTTTAAACCAGTGCCTCACTAACCATGCCTCCAGTCAGGTCTGTCTCATCTCCCCCTTGTGGTAGTATCACTGGCGTATGCTGACAAGCAAAGCTGCTGGGGGCGGGAGGGGGGCGGCATTTCCTTCCATTAAAACGGTTCTGTAACTTGGAGGGTGGCGCCTGTCTTCCAAATCCATGAGTCCTAAGTGCAAGTACAGAAAATCCATTTGATGGAAAGGGGGGTGGGTGTTTTGCTTAGAGAGGTTATGTTTTGTTTGGCTTGTGTAAAATGAAGTTGATGATGTGATAAAACCCCCATAATAAAGTAGGAATTAGAAGTGTCTCTTATATACATCACAGCTACCAACATTTAGATTTTGCTGGGTTGGCTAAGTTTTATCGGTAATGACTAAACCTTTGAACCTGTTGGCTGCTAACTCTTGTGATAGAATGAGTTCTGTCTTCTAGTTACTCCGTATCACAAGTCTGGTTGCTTAACTCTGTTACTGTATACTGTTTATGGCTCCCTGCTGTTACTGCTCATCAGGCAACTTCTCAGTTACAGTGACATAAACCTTCTCTAAAGTACTGTAAGGTACAGTGAAATGTATTAGTGCAGTAGTGAACCCTTCAGAGCAAAGGGAGCCGTATTCGCTCTTCTCCAGTGTTTGCAATATGACTCCTATCAAGAATCTTTCTTGGTGCACTCCCCTTGTGAATTTTAAGCTAACCAGGAGAGTACAGTGAGTGCAGAAACGCTGCTGGTGCACTGCTGGTGCTGCAACTTACAGCCGTGGGCTCCTGTCTTAAGGCCCTGCTGATAGTGTGGGAAGGTGTGTGGCTGTGCTTGCATTGGATCAACTTTCTGCTGCAGGTGGCAACTTGCTTGTGTTGTTTCTGATTTTTGCAAAGGTAACTGTCAGCTTAGTCAGAGAGGCAGCATGAACTGCTCTTCTGTTGACAGAAGAGCCTTTGTATTACCTTGTGCCAAATATGGAGTTGCATCAGTGTTTTAGTGCCTCTGTCTTAAATAATAGAATAAAAAAATATGTATTCATAGTATAAATAATGGCATAAATGAAACCCTAATTCAAATTTTACCTATTCTATTGCTTTCTTTTGTATGAGATGTTGATTCCTGTAATGCAGAGATCTGTCTGAAACCCAGGTGAAGTCACGTGAGACTTAGAGTTGGACTTTTGTTTCAGTTCTTCACTGTAAAACAGGCTCAACCAAAGTTATTTCTAGGTGATATTAAGGTGCAGACCATGTGTAAAATGTTAACGCAAGTAATCTTGCCATGACAAAGGCACAGATAGCGTTTGTTGGAAGCAGAACTCTCCAGAAGCAGTGAGGCAAGACAGTGAGCTATGAAAGGTCAGGGTTTTCAAGTTCTTGAAGTACTCGACACTGAGCTAGCTATTCTTTTCAAAAATAATTGTGAAGGTATTAAAGTATTTGGTTTATGTTCTATTGTGTGTTTGGCATATCTGTTCTCTCTTTCAAGTTCATTACAGGAATTGTCAAACCTAGAACTTGCTAATTTGGGGCTTGGAGCCAGTGAAGTGAAGGATCAGTAATTACACTATTTCAGCATTTAAAAGAAAAAATGAATTTCAAAGCTTTTAAAAGCCTTTCCTCTATTTAATTTTCATTAGCTGGCTCAGAATTAATATATTTAAATGGCAGTATTGTCAGATAATGTTACGTTTTTCACTGTGTGCTTACTGGAATGAGATTGAAAAAACTGTAAGAAAGGGGAGAAGTGAAATTCTTGTTAATGTAGGAACCAAAGAGAGGTTTTTAATTGCAATTTGCTTACTTGAATACTAGAAAATAGAACTTTAGCAGTGCTAAATACAAAAGTACAATCTGTGTATACTTGTGTATCCCACAGAGGTACTCTCTTATTTTGTGAATTCTTGCCCTTCCCTTCCCTGCCCCCCCCCCCCCCCCCCCCTCCCCCCAAGTAAAGCACTGCTTGCACAAGCCACAGCATTCTGCAGTGAGAGCTTTGTGGTGGTGTTGAGCTGTCACACAAAGAGCTAAATAGCTTTGCTGTCTTTGAGGAACTGCTCTTAAAGCAGCAAAAATTTCTTCTAGGGAGGTTATTTGCTTAAGCAACTTAGGAGTATTATGGTTGATAGTATTGCAGGGTGTGTTTCCTTATCTATGTACCTGCTTTCCCCACTGTGCAGTCCATTAGATCCATGTGAAGCAATTAGGTATTGAGTATCTTGGGTGCAGGAAAAAGGCAATGTTATGGAGAAGTGCTGCCTTCCTAGGTGTTATTCCCACTCAGAACAACTTCTGGGAGAAAAAAAAAAAGGGTAATTTTTTCAATTCATACCACCTTTCTATTTGGATAAAACCAAGTGTTAGGGGGAGGCTCAGCTTAACCTCCTGCCTTTTTTTTTTCTGCCCAAATTTTAATTACTTCTGAAAAAAACAATGAGTGATTTCCTGAGGAATGTGGGGATAGAATAGAAACTGTCTATCAGCAGTGTTGGAGCACCCTCTGCAGCCTCATAATAATATTTAAATGAGCTTTATACATTTCTGGTGATAGACTAGTGGTTAGAATATCCAAAAAGGAAAATTAACTATCCAGGTGCTTTATAGTGCTCTAGAGACCCATCAAAGTACAATGTTAGATGCATAGGGAAAAGAATTAATTAGTGTGTTGTAGACCCTTTGTATCTATTATCCTATTCTACTCCTCCTGACAAGAAAAATCTCAGTAGGTTCACTGTAGTTCAGACTGAAGAGTAGAGAATAGCATGTCCAATGGGAATTGCATGAGAATTAGTTCTGTATGATAGGCAAATTATAATGCTTTTTTAATAAGGTGGGGAGAAAAGCTTAAGCAGCCTTCCTCTGTTGAACTGTCAGTTTACTGCCTTGTGATGACAAGTTTCCAAGATTTGGTCATTTGAGAGCTCCATGGTCAGTAACAGACTAATTACTGGTGTCATGCTGGGACATTGGTTCAGGTCAGGTTGGGAAGGTGTGTGGCCAAGTGTATTTCCAATGCAGTGGGCTCTTTGCAAACTTCTGGGTTTCTCCTAATTGGCTGTTGAACAGCCTGACCTTCCTTAAGTTAATGAGCCCCACTAGGTTCCAAAATAATGTGTTGTAAGGCATTGAAAACTGCATAGCTGAGTTAACGACTTATGACTTGATTTCATAGGTGAATGCTGATTTTAACATTCAACAGTTTTTTTTCCTATAATGTCTTATTAAAATCAATGATAATATATTTTTAAGACTTGTAGGTGTGGTGCTTAGGGATATGGTTTAGTAGTGCTAGGTTAACACTTGGGCTCTATCTTAAACATCTTTTCCAACCTAAAAGATTTTAGGATTCTATTTACCAGCATAATGTCATGTTCTTTGTGTTTAGTATCTTTAAATGATTTGTTCAGAATGTTGTAATGGTAGTTACTGACAACTGATGAAGGACATGAGAATTTTCTCTGCTGTGTCTGTGTAGAATTGCCTAGAGTTGGGTGATGCTATTATATTATAGCTTTCTGTACATCATAGTTGGATTTGCAGCTGCAAAAAAAAAAAGAAAATCACAGAACTGTAGAAAGTCTTCACAGATCCCTTCCAAACTCATCCTATCTATTCCATCCTGGTTTCTTAGAATCATGTTTAGTCAGGGTTTGAATGCCTCCAAGGATGGAGACTCCACAACCTCCCTGGACAACCTGTGCTAGTGCTCGGTCACCCTCACAGTGAAAAAGTGTTTCCTGATGTTCAGATAGAAGCTGAAATACAGGAAATGGTATCTGCTTTTGCTTTCACTGGACACCACTAAGACAAGTCTGTCTTCTTTCCACACTCCCATCATGTATTTATATGCATTGAAAAAAATCCACTTCTGGCTGTCTCTGTCCTAGTATGACATGTTCTGAGACTGAATTGCCTCTGTGGCCCATCGCTTGACTCTCTCTGCTATGTTCATTCCTGTCTTTTTTTACTGGGAAGTCCAGAACTGGACCCAGCACTCTGCCTCACTAGTGTTGACTGGAAAGGAAGGATCACCTCCCTTGTGCTGCTGGCAACGCACTGTCTGCTGCAGCCCAGGATACTCTTGGCTGCCTTTGTTACAAGGGGTCATTGCTGACCTGGTCTACAAATGTGGCAAAAATGGTTTTCACCATCTCTTTGGACAATCTATTTGTCTTCCTTTGAAATTAGCCACCTTCCAGCTCTTCCAGCCAATCACACTTTCCTGCAAATTAATCTAATTTCTTCCTTTCTTAATCCCAGAGAGACATGGAAAAGAGATGTATTTTTAAACTTATTCCATACCAGAATAGCAGTGTTTGTGGTTTTGTATTCTGTGTGCTTTTGTTTTTTTCCCACCTCTCTGCCCTAAATGATCTTTCTTTTTTATATTTTAAGTACTTATATAGACTGTGGTTTTTGAAACCACCTATTCTTTTCTGTTCCTTGTCTAGTCTGAGATTTAGATCTTGTATAAAACTTGATAGGCAGGGCTTTAAGACAGCCAGAGTGCAGTATGGACTAGAATGCACATCTGTGGTAGCTCACATGTGATCTTGTTTTTATTGGTGTTATGATATTGACTTACATTTGGTTGATGATATGTTGCAATTAACTGATCCTTCTTTACATTCCTCATTGATTAGAACCTGTTCTTTGTGAGTACTTTCCACTTTGCAGTTTTGTAGAATATGGGATTTTGGATCATGTTTCTTAAGACGATGAAGTTGAGGAGACGAAGCAGTTGACCTAATCTTAGACTGTGCTGTGACTGTTTCTCACCCTCTGCCTTGGTCCCACTGTTTCCCCAGCTTGGACTTTGGCATTTGTCAGAGCCCTTGCTGAGCTAACTCAGCCTAGAAGAAAACAGTGCAGGGATGTGTAAGGAGACCTGAAGTGACCTCTCTTCCACATTCCTTCCTACCCCTTGGAAGGCTTCCCCCCCTTCTCCAGACTTGCTGATTTAAATCAGTTTGACAATGAAAGGCCAGATGAGCTGTATTTTCCTGGGAGAACTGAATGGTAGCCAGCCAGGTATGCATGAGTGGGGGAGGAGGAATGATAACTGCAACAGTTTAAGTTCATCAGTGAAACTAAGTCAGTTTATTCAAATGTAAATTCCTTTCCTGCTTTCTAAAGCATTTTTCATGCCTTAATGTAATTCATGTATAAGTAGACTATATCCATATTTTTTCAAGTTGTATAGCACTCGACACATGCTCAGATTTTAACAGCAAATAGTATATAATTCAAGGTTACACAAGAAGCTAAACAGTCTTTAGCTCAAGGCAACTTGATCTAGGTTGTGTTCCTTTAGTTTAACAAGAGTGTCACACAGGTCAGAGTGAGGTAAGGAGGTGGTTCTTCTGTCTTCATTAGACCAGCCTTCTGGTAGAATGGAGTTGATCTGACTTCTGTACTTACTGGAAGAAAATAATGTCAGTAGTTTAGTAACTTACAGTCCTTTCGAAGCTTAAAATTTGCGCTTCCTGTGTCTCCCCCCATGTCTTTCTAAACTTCTCTGAATCCTCAATTCATCTCAGTAAAACAGTCTTTTTGTTTTGTTTTGTTTTTACTTTTGTTTTTGGTCCTCCTAGTGTTCTCTGCTCTTCCATGAGGTGGTCTTTGGCTCAATCCTGAAGTATTTTAAAGGAAACATTATTTGGTACTACTGACAAAAATATTTAGGTTTTAAAGAGCTGAAGAAGGTGCATTTCAGTACCAGAAATGCACCTATCTATCAAATAAAATGTTAAGTTTCTCAACAGAGGTAACTTGTTAGTACTTTTCCATTGTAAAATTGGAGGAATTAATGTTTTTAAGCCCATGTGTTCATTGGATTCTTACAAAGCCCAATTAAAACCTTTGCATTCTTCCGTATGAATGAGATTGTCTTCTGCTTTAGGTCTGAGGCAATGAAGATCTGAGATACTCTAAATACATGTTGAAGTAACCAAAGATAATGAATGAGGCAGTAAAATGAATATATTGTTTCTTTATTTTCCAAAATGTCAGGGGAAAAAGAAGGCCAATTGCTTTTTTCAGATAATTTATTGGGGAGGGGTGGGTTTTAACAGAGCTTTTCATGTTCCGTAAATGGTACTTGATTATCAGACCATATACCTTGCAAAAGTGTTGATTTTGTTTGATTCTAGGCCTTGTTGCTAGGCTTGTGTGTGTGGGGGTTGGGTTTTCTTTATGATGAATATGCGAAGTCATCAGTTTTGGTGGGGTATATTGTTTTGGGAAAATAGCGTTTTGACTCAGAAGCTTCAACTCTGGATACTTTGAATATAGCTGCATTTGCTGATTTTAATTTGTGGTCTGCTTTGGCTTTAAAAATTCCTATTTTGGCATCCTGAAGGGTTTTCTTTTCCTGAGAAGCTGCATAGGCTTTAGGCTGTTTTTTAAAAAAGTCTCTACAGAGAAAGTTTTTCCTGAAGAGAAAGTGTTGGCTTGCTTTCTATAATGAAAGTAGCCAAAGTCCTGAGTGGAGCTATTTATTCTTATGAATTATTGCGGTAGAGGTTTCCACAAGGTACCTGTAAGTTGATGAAGAAGGAACACAAGTAATCAGCCTTTTTAGAGGCAGTTCCTTTAGAGATGTTTGTGTGCAAGGAGAGCCTGGGGCAGGGTTGCTGCTGGCTCTGCCAGTCTTGTGTTTAATATTTGCCTGCTGCTGCTGTAGAGCACACCTTGAGCAGCCTTATTTTCTAAAACCATAAAGGTTTTAAACAAAACTATGTTGACTTTTTCTGTCTCTTTCATTTGCAAACAGTCTGAGAGTATTTGCAGTTGTGTGTGCTTTAGAGTTGCAGGGAGGGAGGAATGTTGCCTCCTTTTCCTAAGGGAAGAGGTATTGCAAAGCTATTAAAAGGCTAACTTTAGCTTAGTGGAGCTAGCCTGCTTCCCCCATCAAGGAAGTGAAAGACGTTTTTGCGGGAGACAGTCTGTAGCATCTGCAGTCAGTTTTTAGTGTGACTTGCCACCTAGAAGAGCTGTTCTGTCTGCTGACTCTTAAGCAGGGCAAATCATGTTCCTGCAAGTTTAGCTTCTGTGAATACTCCTTTTGGAATTCCTGGTGAGCTGAGGAGTCTGCTCTTAGCATTTGAAGTAGTGTTATTTCCTCCATAAGAGATACTTTTGTGTTTTGCACATAGAATAATTCTTTAAACTTTTAGAGGTGTTGGAGAATGCAAATGAATCATAGAAATCAGTTAAGAGTTTCCTCCAGTTTCTGACCTTTCCTAAAGTCATATTCGTTAGGAAAAATCAAATAAGCCTGCAAGACACTAGAGGATGACATTAAAGATACGGATCATGTTATTTTAGTCTGTTTTTTCTCTTCTGACTTAGTCCTTTTATTTCATGAGAGCAACATCAGCTATCCTGAATCTTTGTTTTAAAGGTAATATGGCTTCCAAGAATAAAAAGAAAATATTTGTTAGAGGAGCTTTTTTAGTAAGCTTTGCCACAACTTGGTTTGTTTCTGTGCTTCCATACAGCTTTTGTAAGTGGAATTTTGGTTGGTGCCAAAATGCTGCTAATGGTAGCAAGTGCCTCAAGGTGAAATCCAATTGCTGTCTCAGAAAATTCACTCTTTTTATGGCTTATTCCTTTGGTTTGAGGACTGGAAAATATTGCATCTGTTTTAAGGTAACTTGTTGGTTTAGTTGGATGGTGTGAAGAAAATACAATATCGCAATCCTGGAAAGTTTGTTTAAACATAATACTTAGAATATATTTCGTCATTTACTTTTGCAGGTATTAGATACAATTTTGTTGGCAATTTAGTCATGTGTGCAGGGAAAGTGTGAGAAGGGATCCTTATCTTTGGTTTTTGTGTCTATGCATTGTTCCTCACCTGAACTACAGAATTGCAGTGTTCGAGGTTGGAAGTCACCCCTGGAGGTCATCTGCTGGTCAAACAGGGCTGTCTAGAGCCAGTAGTCCAGAACCGTGTCCAGATGGCTTTTGAGTATCTCCAAGGACAGGCGCTCCACAATCTCCTTGGGAAACCTGTGCCAGTGTTCAGTCATACTCACAGGGAAAAGTGTTTCCTGATATTTGGAGGGAACCTGCTGTGTTTCAGATTTTGTGCACTGCCTCTGGTCCTGTCACTGGGTACCACTGGTAAGATACTGGTTCCATCCTCTATGTCCCTCCCTTCAGGTATGCATATATATATATATATATATATATAATGTGTGTATATATATATATCTTATATATGTTAATAAGATTCCCCTGAGCCTTCTCTTCTCCAGGCTGAACAGTCCTGTCTCTCTCAGCCTTTTATCATAGGAGAGATGCTTCAGTCCCTTCATCATCTTTGCAGCCCTTTGCTGGATCCTCTCCGGTATGTCCATGTCTCTTGTACTGGCAAGCCCAGAACTGGATGCAACACTCCAGGTGTGGCCTCACCAGTGCTGAGTGGAGGTATGACCTTCCTTGCCCTGCTTTGTCTAATGCAGCCCAAGGACACATTGCTGGCTTGTGTTCAACTTGTCCACCAGCACCCCAGGGTCCTTTTCTGTGGATGGCAGCATATCCCCTGGTATATCAGCCACTCCTCGCAGTTCTGCGTCATCAGCAAACTAGCTGACGGGATGTTCTGCCCCATGATCCAAATCATTAATGAAGGTGTTAAATAGGACTGGGCCTGGTATTGGCCCCTGGGGTACACCACTAGTTACTGGCCTCCAACTGGACTGTGCCACTCTTCATCACCCTCTGGGCCCAGCTGTTCAGCCAGCTCTGTTCCCCTCCCTGTCTGCTCATCCGGGCCATACACTGATAGCTTGTTGATGGCAATCTTACAGGTCATGGTGTCAAAGGCCAGACTGAAGTTCTGGTAGACAATATCCACTGCTCTCCCCTTGTTGATTAGCCCGGTCACCTCATTACAGGAGTTCATCAAATGGGTCAGGCATGACATCCCCTTTGTGAATCCATGTTGACTATAGGTGATTTTCTTGGTGTTCATATGCATGAAAGTGCATCCAGGCTTAGCTGCTCCATCATTAAATTAAAAAATATTTGTGACAGATTCTTCTTAATACCAGGAACTAGCCAAAATAACTTTTTTGAAAAGATAGTTAGGGTTGTTGGTCCCCATTCAGCATGCTCTTGGTTGTGATCTCTCATAGTTCTCATCAGAGGAAAAAAGTCATTGTAGTATTGTTTACATCGAGTTGACGTGGGTTAAAGTAGTTATGGTTTCCGTTGCACTCCTTCTGGATTTTCTAGTCCTCAATAGCTTCATTTCCATTGCCTGTGCCAGTTTGGCTAAAGTGAGCAAGGGTCTACCAACCTATTGCATTTACCTCTTTGATCATTATCTGTGTAGGTGAATGTCACATAAAAGACACTTTTAGACATGGCCAGCTCAAGGCTCCTGCATAATTTAGGTCCTTGCCTAAAAACAAAGTGACCTGAAGTTGTCTTGATTTCAGTATTTTACAGTACTTGGTATTCATGTATTTAACTTGTAAACCTTGAGGGTAAAGTAACCACCCTGGGGAATAATTCAGATTATCCCCTATTTTATTCTTCCAGTCTCAGTCTTCTGAAGAGCAGCAGTGTTTGAGTTTTAACTGATACTTCTAGCAATTTTTCCTAAAGAACTGTTGGACTGACGCAAAAAGTCTTATGAGAATGAGACACAAAACTTGAGTTACAGTCTGAATTAACAATATGGTAAGGCAGAGTCCTCAATTTGTCCTATGAAAAAGGCAGAAGTTGGCCTCTTAAATCTGAATTAATCTGATTATAGAGTACTAATCCCAAATTTGAATACCCGTGGGTGCTGTACAGGTAGCAAGGACTTCAGAGAATTAGATCTTTTCAATATACAGATAATCTATATACTGCTTTGCTTACACAGTGTACAAAAGAATTGGGTAAAATAAGGTTTTTAAATGTATGAATTTGTGATGAAACTGATTTCTACTAATCTCTTCTTGAATTCTTCTTTTTCTCTGAAATGTTTAGCTGAGCAGCAGATGGAGATAAAGAGTACTCATAAAGATAAATGGTCTCTTTTCTAGTGTTTTTTGTCTGTTTAAATAAGCAGCACATATTTTTTGTAGTTGCTTAGGCTCAAAGACCCAATACATGTGCAGTGTTAAAGGCCAGGTGTTGACAAGGTCAGTCTATAGACTGACTATATTTTTGTTTTACTTTCTGCATAATGATTTTTTTTTATAGTGAAATCAAAGAAACCAAAACATCAACACTCTACTGACCCAAATCCTTCAGTTGCTATTTCTTTTTCTCTCTCATATTTTCCTTTGGAGGCATAAATTTGAAGTTTGATAGCTCCAGAGTCTTCCAACCGGGCTCTACAAAGCTTCATTACAGGCCTGACTGGTCCCCCAAACCCTGCTGCCACTAGGGATAGGCAAGATCACAAATGACTAAAATAATACCTTATTTATTGATGTTTGAAGGACCACAGTATGTCTGGAATTTCCAAGCACGTTGATACTGTGTGACTTGTAGCAAATGTGATGTTAGATGGTGGATGCATCAACCTTGCCACATAGAAGTGACTTGGTCACAGTGAGATGTATCATCTGAAGTACATGTGGTAATAAAAAGCTGCTAATATCTGGTTCTGTTCATTGAATGCTATTTTGTTTCTGGAAAAACAATTCGTCCTGTGGTGTTTAGGCAGCATCTACTGGGGAAATATGCACTGCTTTGTATGAATTCCTGAAGGGGTTTTTGTTGCTGTTTGAAACCTGTAGGTAGGCAATAGTTTTGTACACTAGCTGAAAATGCTACAAGAGGGTATGGCATCAACAGCATTTGTGTATAATACATAACTATTAGGGTTGCCACATAAGTTTGAAGTCAGGGGTTTAGGGATTGAAAGGATTTGTAGCTTTTTAAAGGTAGAGTGCATTCTTCAACATCAGTCTTTTAAGTTCCTTATTTATCTCTAGCAAAGAGCTAAAGCTAGCGCTGGGGCAGGGTTTAAAACTACTGAATTTGTGCATGGGACTAGAAATCAGAACTGTTCTTGAACACTGATGTTGGGTCTCAACACATTTCACTACTTGTGGGCAAGTCACACAGTCACTGACTCATGTGTAGGGATATGGTGATCAAGCACTTGTGGCAAGATAGATCACTAAAAACCCAAGCCAGTTGTTTGTACTTCTCTCCTTGACATGTTCTGAAAGTCTGAGTAATACAACCCCAGAAGCAAGATCTGTATTTCAAAATAGGTAATATTGAACAGGGGAGAATCCTAATTCTGTGTATAAACTGATAAGTAATTTTTTCATACATGGTTTCAGTAGGGAAAAACACAAAAATCAATTTTGAGATGTGGGCATAATTTTTTTCTTTATGTTTTTTGAATGTTATCTTTGCTATTTTCTGTCCATGCTTAATTAGTAATTAAAGTTTCTACTTGTTGATGGTCAGTGTTGCACACACACAGAAAAATCTTGATATTAAATTAAAACCACTGTGAACATGCACAGCATTATCAAAGCCATTAATCTTCAAATTGGTTGAATTTCATCTCAGGCATTTGCTTGGGTGTTGTGTCAAAACCACTTGCAATCTCTTCTGATAGCAAAGAAAATCATTACAATATTCTCATTCATTGTTCCTTTTTTCTCTGGATTTAAGTTCAGATTATCTTTGTGCTTTGTGGAGCACAGTCAGAAGATGATAATTAGTTATAATGTAGTAATGGGCTATATTTTTGGCACAGCATGCAGGAGCTGTGTATGCCACATGAAATAATTTGTGGGAACTTGTATTTCAAAGCACCTAATGGAGCACCTGTCTGAGCCTGTGCTTAGCAGACCTGCTTAATGTGTGATTCACTAACTTTTAGAGTAGTTTCAGGTATGTTTAAACACAAATCTGACTGCTGGCACTCTTGTTTGTGGCTCAAAGATATGTTTTGTAAATTTTGGTCTTAAGATTTTTAAATGGACTAAAGAACATTTTCATTATAACTAATACAATTACTTTTATGTAAACCATTTCAATGTTACCTTGCTCTTATTTAATGTTGCTCATGCATAGTTTCTTGCATTTATAGTGTAGCAGTAACTTAAAGTACTTGGGTGTGACTGCTATGAGGAACTAGAGCTGTTGTCTTGCTGGCTGTGGCAGAATGTAGTTGGTAACTGTTTCCAAGTCTGGTCATAGTTGCAAAGAGAGCTTCAGTGTGGAGTTAGTGTGTCATAGAATAGTTTGGGTTGGAAGATCATCTAGTTCCAACCCCCCTGCCGTGGGCAGGGACACCGTCCTCTAGACCAGGTTGCTGAAAGCCTCATCCAGCCTGGCCTTGAACACTTCCAGGGATGGGGCATCCACAGCTTCTCTGGGCAACCTGTGCCAGTGCCTTACCACCCTCTCCAGGAAAAATTTCTTCCTGATACCCACTCTGAATCTCGCCTCTTTCAATTTAAACCCATTACCCCTTGTCCTGTCACTACAGACCCTTGTAAAAAGACCCCCTCCAGTCTCATTTGATGCTGGAGAGTTGTGTCCTGCAGGCAAGTCAGGAAACGAACCTTTGCTTTGCCGTGTGAGCATGGGAAGTGCTGCTCACATGGCGAGGTGCAGTGGTGCTGCACAGTCCTCTCTTGGAGAGTTGTCTGTGTGTGGGGTGAATCAGTTCGCAAAATTAAATCAGCCAATGGCTCTTCCAGGGAGTTATCTTTGCAAAAGATGACTTGAAGTAACTGTGGAGAGCCTACTTTCTTTATCAGCAGGACTAGTACTAACTTTCTGCTGTTTTCAGTAGTAGACTGCAAACCAGAACAATGTGACTGAACAGTTAAACCCAAGTCTTGTAGGAATATAGTCTTTCATTTGCAGTAGCTATTACCTACCTCTTTCACGTTGTGAAAAGAGTATTTTACTTTGTTCAGTGGTAGCTTAAAGGCTTTAAATATATATATTAGTTCTGAAATAAGTTTTGACACTATATTAATGTGTTTTTGCAAAGGTTTTGAACCTTCAAAATTTTTCTGCTACTGCATGTGGTGTGCTTTCAGCATTTGACAAATTTGAAAGACTTGCTTTGCAAGAGAAACCTTGGAATCAGCAGGACAAAAATAGACCTGTTATGTATCTGTTGGAAGGTAACGTATTTAACAAGCCTGCAAGGCTAGCCTAAAAGAATCCTGCCCGTCTGAGTTTTGTGTGTGTAGAAACTGCATCATGGAGCAAGGAGTAGCATGAGATTGGTATATTTTTTTCTTCACAGATAGACTAGGTGACTTAAACTTTATTTCTAGTTTTCATCCTTAAAAATGACATCGCTGAATTAACTTTGGTAAACTTTCCTGTTTAATAAAGCATGTAGATAATGCACCAGCTGAGATTATGGAAAAATTTTCATGTGGTATCTGAAGTACACCAAAGCATAAAACAAAATAACTGTAGTGCTGTGTGCACTTAATGGAATGTATTATTTGAAGCTTTTAGGTGTGTCAGTTTTATTCAGATCTGTACTTGAAATATCAGGGTATTCGATACCTCAGTGTGGCCTTCATTTGATTGGTTTTGGTCAGCTGTATTAGAATTTAACTTCTTAAAAGTGTGTGACATGTTTCAAATGTGTGAAGGGAAGAGCATGACATCTCACTGAAATTCGTGTATCTTAAATCTGGTGCAGAACTGTCAGGGATAAACTGATTTTGAAACCAATGTAAGTTGGCTTATTAAGGCCGAGAGTGCCAAAGAAACCATGTTATCCTTAGGCAAGCTGTAGTTTTGATGTGTTAATACTGATTCAAGTAGTCTAGGAGGTGGTAAACCTTCTGTACTAGTTAAAGGGAAAAAAAAATCATCATAATTCTGTTGCCCAAAGGCAAATAAGAGTCCAAGTAAGTTTTATAAAACATAAACCTGTGAATACTCCAAGAGGCCATGGTTAAACTTGTTCTTAAATCTGTTTTTGTTAAAAATAAGCACCATATGGTGCTCTAAACACTTGTCTCGTATCAGTTGTTCATCTGCATTTTTGCACTGCTGCAGAGGGTGTGAGGTGGGAGCTTCTAGGAGAAGGAAAGTTACAGTTCTTGAATAATGTGTAACAAAAACCAGTAGAGAAAGAGCCTGCATGTAGTACACTGCCTGCTGGTACCTGCGTGCAGGTGTTGGAGAAGGATGCTGCATTATCCCTTCCAGAGGTTTTTAACGTTCTTCCTGGAAGAAAAAAGCTGAAGCTTCTACTCTCTGAAATCTTGTATTTTCACATCTTCTACAGTTTTGCCAATTATTGTGTAGGTTTTTTTGAGATGTTAGTGCTCACTTTTTTTAATACCATTTAGTATGTCTAAGGGATTTGCCTATCCTGTCACGTTGAGAAGACTTGATACAACTGACTAAAGATGAGAAATTAATCCCTGTAAGTTAAAATACATAACTCCATTTGCAGAGGAGAAGGTGGCCTTCATTTGATTTTCAGGTTGATCTTCATGGCGGTTATGTCCTGACAAGAGTTTAACGTGCTTTAAATTGTGTGCTGATGTAATGCCTTTGGCTAACTTACCTTCTTTCTCTTTACTCTCCCTGGTTAGGTGACCCATTAGACATGCCCTCTGAAGGCCAAGCTCAGGAAAATCACTGCTTGCTTACCAGATATTTCTGGTATTTCAGTGCTATTTTTGGGACCTTTTCATTTACGCTTAGGGGTTTCTACACTATTTTGGTCAGTTCCAGCTTTGTTCAACGGGAAGAGTGGGAAAAGATGTGATACTTCCTTATGTTGGCCATTTATACTATAATATCTGATCTTTTTTTTTTCTTCCTCCTCATGTTTGTACAAGTTGGTCCGCATAGCATGAAGTGATGTGGTAGAAAAACTGTTTCCCGAACCGGGAATCTGTTGACAAACCTGTCATTTGCTATGGGAAGCTCTTTGTGGGTGTGACTGTGGCTCCAAGCAATAGCTCTGTTCTGCAAAACTCCACGAGCCCATGATGTGCAACTTCTCCCTGGAGCCACTTCCTTTGGTTGCAAATGGGGTATGGGTTAGTTGTGAAGCCTGTGCCTGCTGGATAGGGACCCTGCCTTTGGGAAACTGTGCATGTGCTGACAGGGATGCTAGAGTTGGGGTTTTGGTCTACTCTGTTGTTGAAGGAGGAGGCGGCTGTGTGTCACCAGCCAGTTGAAATCTCTGATTGCTGGTGCACTCTCACTCTGCAGCACTTTGTTTCTAACTCTCACTAGAGGCGCTTTCTGGAGCGGGTAGAGCTTGGATGGGGTGTGATCTACGGAAAAATTTGCTGATGTGCTTAGCTAAATATTGTAAGTATTTTTAATTTAGCTGTTTGCAACGTTAATCATTGCCAGTAAGAAAAAAAAATTTCTTTCAGAACTGTGGAGGTGATTGCTGAAGCTTCTTCAGCAAGTGAGTGACAGCACTAGGAAAAGGATGTTGATACCTTGGCTTTAAGCCCTGTGTCCTGCTCAGCAGATTTCTTGTGTTAAGGGGGATTAGAAACAGCAGAATATCTGTGCCCGTAAACTGTATAATCTGAGAACACTTCTTTCAAAATTGGTTTCTTAAAATCTTAAAAGAAAAAGGAAACTTGTAAAGAAACACGTAGCAAGAAACCAAAAGGTAGTTTGTCATGAACCTCCAGCATCACGTTGTGCACTTGTAGCTACAGCTGGGAAGGGAGACAGTGAGTAAGGTTGCAGTCACAGCTATGCTCCTTGTGCTGCTGTGTTACTGGCTGCTGGAGAGTATGTTTAATGAAGGTGTACCAAAGGAGTGCTGCTCTACATGGTTTGAGGAGTTGAAAGCTGTTGAATTTTGTGGTCTCTTCCTTCCATGAATACAAGTTTGAAACAGCAAATTTAGAGAATGTGTTCCTATCAACCACTGGAACCAGAAGTGGTGAGCAGAAAAGGAAATGTTCTGTGGTGTGCCCTGGTGTTCCTGTGGTACTGTGGTTTAGTCTTGGTTTATAATGTGACACTTCAGTATTATATTCTGTTGTTTTAAAAAGTGCGATGGTAAAGCTCATAGGAGTTGATTGTGTTTTCCTCTTTCTTTTACCTAAGATAAGATAAATGAGTAGTACAGCGTACTTCTGGAGTAGGATTTCTGATAAGTTGTAACTTCTTTAGAAGTGTAATAATGGTAAATTCTGGAATTTTGAATTTTGAATCCTTAGTATGCTAGCTGTATGTAGATAGTTTAAATCTACACGTGGTTTGCTCGGTTTGATCTGAAACACCAAATTCTACTTGCTGATGGACTATAGAGTGAGATCTGCCCCTTCTAGAACTTGTCTCCCATTCTTTAGTGACTATTAATACAGGTCTGTTAGAGATCTCCCTGGTTTCTTTTTGAATACTGAGGAACCTGAGTTCAGTGCTTTGTATGGCACTGGTCATTTTAGTTGAGTGACATTAATTTCGTGGGATTGCTGTACTGGGATGAGTATTGCACACTTACCTGAATATGGTGGAGCCAGGTCACTTCATCCCAACCAGTCTTTCGTTGGGTTAACAGTGCTTCCTAGTGGAAGGCAGCTGAACTCTTCCATGGGCAAGTTTGAGTTTGGGATGTTGTATTGGCTAAAGCTCGAGTGGCGGTTTAGGCTAGGGGATTGAGTTTGTCTTTCTGCAGTGTGGAAAGGAGTTGGAGAGTTACAAACTCTGATTTATTTTTTTTCTTCAGGTATTAGTATATCTTCAGAGATATTCAGAGTTTCTCTTCCTAAGGCAGTGTCAGGTTCATCATGACTATTTAACCTCCTTGCTTTTTTATCTTCCCTGCACCTCACATCTCTGTAGTGATGTTGCAGTTGAACTGTGCTAGACATTGAGTTGCACAGCAAAATAGTGGGTGTGGGCTGAGGAAGAAACCAAACAAGCAAATAGTGAGCAACCATGTTCCTTAACCTGCTACTAACTTTGAAATTACAAATTGACATTAGAATGTGAAGAGGCATGCTAGACATACCAGCTAGCTTTTTCACCTGTGCTCTGGTTACAATAAAACATTTTCTGCTCAAGTCTTAGTTAAAAAACCCCCTAAATCATGGATAGAAATGTGACAATCTGTTAATAAAATTTGGTGCAGTCAACATGCTGAAGATACGTACTTGAGTACTGCTGTTCATAGTAATTTTATCTATATTAATAACTTGTTATCTTTAGTGGGGCTACTTTTTGCATAACTTATGGCATGCTTTATTCACTAGATGCTAATACTGTTGTTAGAGCTGGGCACTGACATACACTGGCTCTTGCTGTTTTCTACTGGTTTCTGCTCAGTTGCAATAGGAGCTTGGATGTCAAAAGTAATAATATGTGACTAAAAAGCCATTCTTCCATTTTATACTTGTAAATTACAAATGAAATTATTAACACTATGTAACACCGCTATATTTTATCACAAAGCAGTACTTTATTGAAGAAACAACTTTTTTTCATACTGCATAATTGGACATGGCTTTCAGCATGGCATTACCACAAATCATGTGAACACAGCTGAGAAATGTAATCACTAAGTAGAAACAAGAATAAAGCTACTTCTAAGGCACATAGCACTGTCAGTATTTAGCAGAGAGAATCCAATATATGCAGATAACATTTTTAGCTTTAGCTTGAGTGATAAAAGGCAAGACCTTTATAGTTAGTGACACTGGAAATCAGAGGAAGAATAGTGACCTTGCTGCAATTGGCAGTATTCCTCTTAAGGAAGGAGAAAGATGAAAATGTGGTAGAACATATTTTTGATTGAATGTTTGTACTGTTACTATATACTTCTAAAATGATCCCTGGAGGAGAATAAATGCAGACAGTTGTACGCACCTTATTAGTGGTGCTTCTCTATTCTCAGTCCTTACAGAGAGATGTGCTTTGTGCATGCTGATCCCTCTCATGGAAAAAGATCACGGAAATAGTTTCCTAGGAAAGGAAATTTCATTGTCTTCTGAGATTTACTTCTTCCAGTGGAGTGTCTCTTAGTTGTGCTGTATCACTCAGTTCTGTTTCTGTGGGTTTGGGATGATCCATGGCATCTGTCTGCTGTCCCACTGGGAGGGCTGTTTTGGTTGGTCTGGTCATCCTTTCTTTTTTTTTTCTGTTGTTTGGACATACCATCTGAAGTGTTGCCTTTCTCTTGTGACTTCGTTGAGTGTATTTGTTTATAGATTTGTATGTATGTCTACGTAAGTGTACACATTTATCTATACCCATACATTGACTACATGGCTACAGTTTTACAACAAACAAATGAGAAACTGTGATGTATACTTCAGGTGCACTATCTACTCGAGATTTTTTCAAACCTTCCTTACTGTTAGCTAATAAGCAATTTAATTTACAGTTGTACATACTATGTGGTTGTTGAACTTTTGATTTCTCCTGACCTATGCAGTTACACTACTATCAGATGTCATGCTACACACAGTATTTGCACTCTTCTTGGTATTTGTTTTCAGAGCCCATGTTTTTGGGGAAGCTTAAGCAGAGAAGATTAAAACCCTTGGTGTATTAAGCATTCAGTAGTAATTTTTGTGAGAGGTTGGCAGTATGACTTAAAGCAAACTTGTTTTTAAAGGAAGGAGTTCTTGTTACTGTTAAGAAATTGTGTGAATGCAGGTGAGTACCTACTGGACTATTGCAGCAGTGGCCTCTTATTGTTGGGTTCTTCGTGGCCCACATCTACAACTAAAGGAGATGTTTGGCTGGGCAGTAGTAAACCTCACATGCAGGCGTGTGTAGAGCTTGTGTGGGTGGGGTGTGTAAGTGCTTGAAATCGAACGAGAGGGCATTTCCCATTGATGAAGTTATCACCAGCCAAGAAGGAATGATTGTTTCTTGAGCAAGAATAACTTTTTTTTTTTACATTTAAAAAGAGGGTTCCCCCTGCTTTTCAGAGGCCAGGTTATCCCAACAGGTTATTGCATATGATCAGATGTCTAGTAATTCTGGCAATGTTGAAGTTGATTTTCTTTAGCTTAACTGTCTTCTATTCAGTGAATCCTTAGCTCTGATGGCATTTGTGGCTGGTAAAGAGGGTGTACAACAGTCACTGTAAGTCAGATGACAGGCAGTAACTTGTTTATGTGCCTAAACTTGCAAATACTCCTTCCTCTCCTCTGTTAGCCATCATGAAGCCACACTGCAAAATCACTGTAAAAAATCCTGAAAAAGAAATGAACGAAGATATATTAACATTTTACTATTGAATTGGATTTTTTCTAGTCTTTTTAAAAGAAACTTAAAAAATAACAGGTCTGGGAATTACTTGGATTTTGAGTTTTGGATGTATGTATTGTTTAGAAGTTTTCATTTCCACTTGTGGAGTGTATTTTCTACAGACTGACGAAGTTAAATTTGCTGTTGGGAACTGAGAATGCTTCATTAAAGCAGGACAGGAGAACTACTTTAGGGTTTATTTGCGACTTAAAAGAATGTGGTTTGTGTAGTGTGTTGGAGACTTTGAAGTGGTGACTCATATTATGCATCATCTGTATCAGGAAAGAGTGCTTTATATAACATCAGGGTTTTTGTATCTTGGTTAAAAATTTCAGACAAGCAGACTACATTTAGAAATGGTAAATGTGATTGAAGAAACATCAAGTTGGAAGTTTAAATGCTGCACATTGCAAGTAACCTCAATAAGCAGCTTTGCAGCCGGAGGAAGGGAAGGGGGAGTTTAATATATTTATCCCAGCTTAGACTCTTACGAGTAATTTGTACTTTAATGATTATAATAATTTTGGAATGGTGTAAGTACAAAATGATGTTTTATAAGATTATTTGCTCTGTCAGATTCTGTATTTGGTTTATCATGACTGCTACAGTGACTATCTTTTGCTTAGCTTTCCGTATAGCATAAATAGTGCAAAGCTTCATCAGCTGGGGCTGTTTTGGGAAAAAAAGTGCACTATAAGACTGACACAGAAGACAGAAATGTTTTAATTGTGGAGTTGCCTCTGCTGAAACTCCAACATAGTCCCTAATATACTGCACATTTAGGTATCATCCAGTATGCTGCATCATCAGAAGGCTTTTTTCCTCATTCCCACTTTAGCTCTTCATATGGTTTGGGTTGTTCGTTAATATTAAAAAAAACCCCAAGCCCATAGCTGTGAGCACAAAACCCCAAAGCAACCAACACCAAACAAAACAAAAAACACAACCAGAAAAAACTCCATCCGGGAGAAATTTGGAAAGTTGGCCAATACTTCAGTGCCGTGAATACCTATAATGGATTGAATAAACACAGCATTTATAGGATCCTGAAGCAATCTGTTGGATGTGTTCAGGAAGTTCATGAAGAAACTTGTTGGGTCTTAAGCGGATGTAAGAGGGTAGTGCAGGAATTGTATGGCCTGAAAGGGAATCCACATACTGTGGTATAACACTTACACCTGTCCTTTTCCTGTCTTTCATTCACCTGCAGTTAATGTAATTGTTAATAAGGACTCCCAGGAGCAAATTCTAAAATAAAAATGGATTGCATTATTGTTGTAATGGTATTTAAACTTTGATCAGATTGATCAGAAAACAGATCCTTCAAGTTTTTCCTGTAGTTTGAGTATTTTTCTGACTTTACACCATTAAACTTCTGAGCATTTCAAGTCTGATGCTTGGGGGAAGGTCATGTGAGGTACTATCTCATGTTTTTCATTGCATTTTAGGTCTTGGGAAGGTCTGATGTGGTTCAGTGCCAGTTACCCCTTTCTCTGCATTTTGTTCTGGTCAGGCTTACATGTCACCCACTCAAGTCTTGTGCTGCCTCTGTGTTAAGCATTTGGAGGATTACAAATTTATTTATATAAACTGTTCATAATGTTTTTTAAAAGGAAAAGTTACCTTTTGAAGAGAAACAGATATGTAACACCCCCCCGTTTTTTAAAAATGAGCCTGCAGTAGAAGTAAGCATGTGTACAAAATACTGGAAGTTAAATGGTCTTTTTCAGGATTGATGTTAGCTTGCTGGTTTAGTTAATTGGTCTTGTGTGTGCCTCAAGGAAGAATGTAGTTGTTTGTTCTTCTCTTCCCCTAGTTAGTTGTCTGATTTAGCAGGCTCTGCTTATTAGGTAAGAGAGAAGTCGGCAGTCATAAGATTCTATTTTGTGTATTGAGACTTGGCTTTGACGTACAGAGGTATGCAATTAGATTTGAAGAACTGAACTCTTTTCTTGCGCTTTTGTAATGTACTTTGGAGAAATTAAGTTTTCAAATTGCATCTTATTGATTAAAACCTATGCAGTATGTCTTCTCTCAAGCGCTTTCATATCTATAGGTAAAGATAAACATGATCTCCAGTGGAAAATTGAAATGGAGGATAAAGGACTTGCTAAACGCTGAGCTGAGACTGTAACCTGCTTCTCTTAACCCAGTCTTGCTCAGTAGTTACTCTTGTAAATGGATTAGCAATCTGACCTCCTCCTCTGTGGGTTGACTGGATGAACTTTCTGTGGCTGCAGTCTTGTGTTGTTTGATAAGAAAAAGCTCTTTAAGAAAAGTTCTTTGCCTTGGAATGTAATGTTGGTATCTTACAATGAATTCTATGAACAGCATGAGTTTTTTTGTGGAACGTACACATTGAAATTCGTTATAGTAATCTCTACAATAATGTTGCACTGTGTGATCTTTTTCATTACATCAGACCGTTTTTATGGTTACCTTTTTTAATGCGTGCAGTGTTTTGAATAAGAGGTAAGTACAAAAAATTGACCCTCACTTTAGGAAACAGGCTGGTAAAAGATGGCAGCCTCAGTACTTTAAGTCCCTGACATTACTATGACCTTAGGAAATAAAGAAGGATAAGATTTATGGTTCCATTGTAAGTATTTAATAAAACAGTGTTTAGAATCATTCTAAGACTATATATTGAAAGGCTTGACAGTCTTGTTTTTCCCATGTCCTCGTGTTTATGAAAACTGGCAATGGTCACTTTTATCAGGAAATGAGAAGATTTCTGAATGTTTGGTTTTGTTTGCTGTTGTTTATATCTAAGTGTGAGAGGGTCTAGAAAGGAAACCTTTAGTCTACTGAATAGTCAAGGAGATTACAAAGGATTGTGAAAATTCAGGTATATTAATATATTGCATTGTGCTGGGTTCAGTCAGGAAAGGGCTAACTCCCTTTACTCTGGTTGCCAGGGAACTGTGTTGCTGGACTGTAAGTGAAAACATTGATAAGACCTCAGCTGGTGCTGGGGATGGCCTGTACTGAACTCAAGGTCTTTTGTCCGCTTCGGATACTGTAGCTGACCCAGACTAACCAAGGAAGTATTTCATCCCATAGTCCGTCATGTTCCGGTCTCTTTGGGTGGGGAAGAGGGTCCGGTAGCCATTACTCTTCCCTTCTCTCTCTCTCCCTTGCTCGTCTCTCCGGGCACTTGCCCACCCTCCTGCGTTAGCTGCTTTGCTAACTCCTGTGCTGGCTCCTTCGTGTGGGAGCTGGTGGATTGTTTTGACTTTTCTGGCCGTGTTATCAGTGATAAGGTTTGCTCGGAATCTGCTGCGTAGGCTCCCAGGCTCCGGCCTTCAGGCCGCGGCTCTCGGGCTGCGATCGCTCTCGGGCTGTGGTTCTCTGGCTCTCAGGGTCTGATTTTCATCCCTCGACATCTGGGTGTGCATTGGTCAGTGGATGGTGGGAAATTGTATCCTATTGTATCATATTGTATATATTGTACTGTATGTTTCATTTTCTACTATTTTAATTATTTAGTATTAGTAGTACCTGTATATATTGATTTAGATTTAATTAGTAAATAGTTCTTATCTCAATTTTACGAGCTTCCTTATTTCTTTTTCCTCCGATTCTTCCCCTCCACTGGAGGAGGGGAGGGGGATTTGTGAGAGCGGCTTCGTGGTATTTTGCTAGCCGGAGTTAAACCACGACATGCATGTCTGACTTTCTCTTAAAGATCCAATTCTCTAGATGTAAGCATTCATTTTGATTTGAAATAAAGTCCTTCTAAAGGCTTCAGAAGTTGAGCATCCAAAAATCAAGGTTTCCACTGTCACCTCTTCTTAAAAACTTTGCTCAATGTATTGAGGCTTCCACTCTTCCTGATTCCTTTATCAATTAGAGGTAGTTCTCTAAAGCATTCAGGAGTTCATTCTCATTCTGATATATGTTGATTTTTGTGTTGTGACAAAACAACCTGTTCTAGTTCATGTTTCAAGGTTTTGAATTTCATAGAAATATCTGTAAGGAAACCAAAATCATTACCAAAAACAGTACGCTAGGAGTGAACCTTGAAACCTCGTGGTTTTGGTGAAGTCCAGATACCAGGCAGGTTTTCCCTTGCAGGTGCAGTGTGATTAGGAAAGTTCCAAAATACTGTAAATATTAGTGTAAAATAAAGCTCAACCTCACAATAGCTTCTGTTCTTTGTTTTTTGAAAGCATACAGTTACAATGAGTTGTCATAAAATCATCATAGCTAGCAATAGGCTAGAAATGTTCGTGGAGCAATTTGCTTGTCTCTTGGCTTTCCCAGAGGTGGATATTAACGTGCCAGACTTCGCCTCTCAGATTTCAGAATTATTACTGCTAGGACTGCTTGTAATTTTCTTACATTTAAAGAACATTTTATCACAAAGGAAAATATTATATTTCTTTTCTCACTTGGTTTAACATAACCAAACTTTGTCTGTTTAAACCTTTAATTTTGAGGGGTAGAAGAAGATTGCTTACTGTGAGAGATGCTGTCTGAAAAATATTGATTTGAAAGCTTGCTCTGGAGAGTTGTGATAAATTGAAAACATCAGTATTGCAGTGGGCCCACTAATGAAATTCCTGTAAGGCTAGCAAATAGTGTGGTAGGTACTCTGTAGTGTAATGTAGTGTTAGTCCTTTTAGACAGTTCAGTTTCTCTACCAAAATATGATAGTTTCACCTTCTGTGATTTTTCCATTGGTGGCTCTGATACTATGTAGCATTGTACATGCCTTTGTAAAGGAACTATTGGTATTCTCATCTCTGAAGCTCTGCTTTCTGAGGTTTAGCCCTGAAGGCATTTTAAAAATAAACTTGGCACACTACACCCAGCTATAAGGAGGAATTTTCACGCTATTTAAAAAAAAAAAAATGAAATCCTCTTGTCTTATAGCTTTTTTATATATTCTTAAATGTGTTTAACAGCTCATATCACTGAAAAGATGCAGCTAAATTGCTTGACACTTGATTGGAAGTGAAGTGCTGGGGACAGCCTCTTCTGCAGGAGGAGTTGGTACTGGTATGCTTGCCCTGTGCTCTGAGCTGCTGGGAGAGGTGGTAGCTAGCCCCTTCCCATTCTGGGCTTTGGCCAGTCCAGGGAACTTGTTGCAAGGCAACATAGGCAACTGTGCCACTGCTAGGAAGATCTAGAGCTCAGATTTAGCAGATGCTCTAGGAATGTTGTGTGGCTGCAACTGTGCTGGATGTGAAGGCCAGAGATGACCTTGGGAGGAAGCAATGCCCTTGACTTGTTGTCTGTTGCCTGCAGCTTTTTCTGTCCTGGAAGAGGATGAATGAATACACTCTCCATAATGAAAAAACTTCCTTGGAACATTTCAGTTCAGGTTGAGTGTCTCCAGTACATGGCAGTGTTTTTCTGCATTAGCTCTTGCTTATCATGTTTCTTGATCTCTTTGGTTTTTTGCCTAGTCCCATCCTCCTGACTTTCCCCTTGAATCTCTGCTGTGCCTTTTCAGACTGAGGAGACTTCGCCTCTGATCTGTGTCTCTTTTTGCAAATGCTTTTGGCATAGCATTGGTATGACAACCTTCCTGTGCAGCCAACCAATATAAACCACTTTGAGCAGATTGCTGTTGTATTTTTCTCTCAATTTGGTACTCTCATTGCCTGTAACAAATAACTTTTCACCTTTTCACTTCGATTCATATGGGCACCAAGTAATATCTTAATTGGTTACTCTTACTGTAACCACGTATACTTATTTCGCACCATTTTCCACTGTCTTGCTCCTCCCTATTGTAGCTTATGTATCTGTTTTCTTTCGTTTTCTTTGTCTTCTTGCCTTAGCCACATACCCCAGCTAACTCCAGCATATGTAGGAGGTTTTGTTTAATATGGAAAGGTCATCTCTCTGCAGTTGGGCAGTAATACCCAGCTTCTGTTATTGGCTTTTCTCCCTGATGCTCCCTGATGGGAACTCCTGGTTGTCTGGTTTTTTTTCTCCTACTGTGTAATCATAAACTTGGCTGTAGGTAACTGCTCATGGGGTTAATGAGCATGCTGGGCATATCTTGTTCCCCAGTTTATGGGTGAAAATCCCAAACCTCTTTCTCTCTACACATATTTAGGAAGTTCAGAGCAATGTGCAATAGCCCTGAGGTGGATGGTAGATCAGGAGAGGAAAGGACCTCCTGAAGAGGTGAAAGATGAGCACAAGCACTGAGATCAGACAAATACTGTTAGCTGAGATAGGGAACTTATTCTGTGTTTTCATAAATTGAGCTAGGAAACAAACACAAAACCCTTGTCCAATTCTGTTGTCTGAGTGACCTCCAGTCTAGCTAAAAAAGTTTACAGTGGTGGTGTTAGGTTTTTTTTTTTCCTCTTTGAAGCAGTAAGATTCCATAGCATCTTGCATCATACTAGTAATACTGGTATTAAGATATTACCATTATGGTAGTTACTGGATGCCACACATTGTCCAAGTCATTGTTTAATGCCATTTAAAAAGACAAAACCAACCTGCTTTGCAGTATTACCAGTGCATAGTGATTTGTACCAAGTTTTGGAGCCTGGGAGATAGTGTATGGTGCTGGTTGTTCATAAAGGCAAGAATTTCCATCTTGTAATAGATAAATACACAACCTGTAAGTTCCCATCAGCACCTTGCTTCAAATGTCTAAACATGTAAAAAGGTAGCAAAGCAAGGCAACTCAGTGTTAGCTCTTTGTGTATGTTGCAGATGGTTTAATCTGAGTATCTGTATCCCTAGCTATTTGGTGGCACACCTGTATGTTTTTAAATGAGAAATTTGTCTTCCAAATATTATTTGGTGGCTTCTGCTTACTTCCTCAGTGACTCCTGACACCAGTTGCTGTAACCTAATACATAATTTCCAAAAGCAGCAGCACAATGGTTTGCAGATAATGAATCCCCTTCTCTAATCTTGGATGAGTGACTATTTGTGTTACTTAATGGTGTTGTGGAGTTTAATTCAATTATTTCATGTTGCTTTGAGTTGGTGTTTGAATAATTTAATTTTAATGCTCTAAAGTGACTTGTAAAAATATATTTAATGTCATTTTAGTTAGATGTGCAAGACAGAAAACTAACTTGTACATTATAGATACAATTGAGGTATTGCATTGCATGTAGCTGCCACTGAAATCTTGTTTTGCTGAAGAAACTTGTGGTATGGATTCTAGTTTCTTTCATTGTCTGTAAGGTAACTTGTGTTTTCTCTGAGCAGGATTGAATACTGCCTGTTATGACTTCAAATGATGTTTCTCAGTGTCAGTATAGGCCTGGTTCTTAGGTCAATAGAAGATACAAAATAGATTCAGTGTAAACCTCTGAAGATGAATGGAAAAAATTAATTTGTCAATATCTGCTATGTTAGTGGAAAACTGTTGATGCTATTTTTATTTTTACAGTGCCACTTCAAGGCTGTATTGTTTCCTGTGGCACTTCAACTAAAATAGCTTATCTTGAAGGTGAATGATGTTCAGAAGAGTGTTCTTCAGTAGTTCATTGCATGGCAGCCACAAGTTCAATTCCATGATCTGTATTTTTAATGTCAAATCACTGTCTTACTTCCCTCCCATCGCTCCTGTGTTGGTCTGATAAACTAGCAGTTCTGCTTTCCTCCAAGGTGTCAGGCAGCTCGGATAAGACTTTCCTTTTATAATTTAAATGGAAACTAGTTAAATTTTACTCATCTTGGTATTTGAGTAAATGGTATAAGTATGTATGAAGTCTTCAGTAACAAACCATCCCTTTCATAACCAAAATAAAACCAACAAAGGATATTCAGAACAACGGAGCAGCCTCTTTAATGTCACTCAGTCTTAAAAAATACAAAGTAACAATAACAAATGAACAAAAAAGTTGGTGGGCTTGTACAAATTTTGAAACATTATGCTTGAGTTGGTTTAGACTGACAGCAAAGGTAATTACTGTGTGCAGGTTCCTCCTGAGCATGTTGCCTGTCACCAGGCATTTGTATTTTGGAAGCTCCGGTTTGAACACCTCAGGTCACCCTGGTACTGCAGCACAGTGTGAGAGCGGTGGCAGCCTCCTGCAGTAATGGTACAGGGCTCTGTCAGTGGTTTGAAAGCACCAGGAAAGAAACAGCAACTTAGAATGTGTATCTGGGACGTAATTTGTTATGTGGTTCTTGTAATTGATGTTGCCAGACCTCTTCAGCTGCACTTGTCCACACACCAGCCTTGCAGGGGTCTCCTCCAGTTTCATCACCAGCTCTTCCCAGATTTCATGGCACTGAGCTTCTTTCAGAGTCGGGTTTCTGTGTCTCTGCAGAATTCCTGTGTCAGGTGCTTTGAGTATTGGGATCACACAGATGGCTTCTACACTGCACTCCCGTTTGGCTGGGCTGCTGTATCTGTTCCTCTCCCTGCCCTCGTATGATGCCAACCAGCACATCTGACATGCAGGGCTACAGTGCAGCGAAGAGTCAGTTACGCTGTGGCACTCTGCCACGTAGCCCCAAGGCTCACTCTGAATCGTTCCCACTATCATCCCTACAGTGTTATGCAGCCTAACATATGATATCACACGAAGAGAAGGCAATTGTGTGGGGGTTAAATTTTTTTTTCTCTCCTTGACTTCGATCTGGTATGTTTTAACAGTGTTCTGGCCGAAGGCAGAAAAGGAAAAATGTAGTTAAATCTATAATATAGAAGAAACTCTGATAAACACTGTTTTGAGGTACTGTAAACATGGGACTGTGCATGTTCAGGTTATTTCACTCAAGGCTTAATTTTTTTAGCTCAAGAATTCATGTTTTGAGTTTTTTATTTTTTTAATATGTGTTCAAAACCATTTTACTTCTACTTGTTATGGCTAGAAAAAGCCTTTTGAGTTTTTTTCTTGATACTGAAAGCTGAGACTGTCTCTTCTTGAAACAGTCTGGCTTTAAGTAATAAAATCAGGCTATTTTTATTGTTTGCTAAGTTTTTTTCCTTCCTGCTTTCTCTAGGAGTTAAACATTGTTTTAGAACTTCCTTTTACAATTCTACTTTCAGAATTTTACCTTTTTATTTCATGTTCCTGCCCCTCTGCTTATCTCCATTTGACCTTACAAGCCCTTTTCACTCTATTCTGTGGCTTTTATTGTTTGTAATATAATTTTTAAACTTGTTTCCTTAAGAGCAAAACAAACCCCCTGTAGAATTGAAATCTCTGGGAGGGCTCAGGAGATGTGAGCCTAATGGACAAAACAAATCTAAAGTGGAACTTGTGTTGTCCTTTCTTCTTCTAGAGGTTTGCTCTGTCTAGTTCTTGGCCTGTGAATTTGCATAGTGAACTCTCCAGAAGAGGATCAATTTAGTTTGGCAAAGCAATGAAGCTAGTCTAATTTAATTTTAAGATACAGTTATATATTCATTAGTAAAATAGTAATAAGCTGTAATGCATTGATACGGACTAGATAAGTTGTACCTCTCACTTACTTGGTAAACTTTAAGAAGCGACTGCTATATCCTTATTGCAAGCTTTTATAGTTCTTTGATTTAATGTTAAAGCAGTTCTTGCTTTACTATTTACGGCTGTTGAAGATTGTCTGATTTTGCTGGGCTGGAACTTTGGGGAATGCTTGGCTTGCTGCCTGGTTTTCAGCAGCTTGTCATGGACAGATGTTGTGCTGTCTCCTGAGTAGTTTAAAGCTGCTCAAGTGAATTCTTCAGGCAGCACTTATAAATCCACATGGAGGCTTTTGAAGGCTAATAATTTAAACTGTAAGGCTGAAAATTTAAAGTATCAAATGGCATATTTGACATGCTGTTCAGTGAGAACACACACACAAAAATCAGTGTTAGCCTTTGCTCGTTTAAAAATATACTTAGGGAAAAAAAAATACAAATTCTAATGAACTCTAGTGATTATGAAACAGGAGACTGTGTAAGTCCTCAGCGAGAGAAGAATGTGTTGGTAAGATATAACTTTGAATAGTCATCTTTTGAATGTGCAGGTGATTGTCATAGATTCACTAGGCCTAGTTTACCTAATACCAGATTCATAGATATGATCTAAAAATATGTTTTGCATGTCCATAACTGCTAGGAGAAATTTGGAGTATATATCAAGTCTGACTGCCATGCCAATCGTAAGCTGTCAGTATTCCATGTGATCATGATTTTGGACTGGAATGTTGATGTAAAAGGTACTCGAGTCTACTATTCTATACTATACTGGCATAGGCGTATTTTCAAACAGTACTAAGAACTCTGGTTATTAATGGGCTAAAATAAATTCCAAATAGAATCAAAAGGGGATTTTTTCATTTTATATCTGAAACTCTCAAGACACCAAGTGGAATACTGGTGTGCTTGATGTTCAGTTTTTTCCTAACCTTTTTGTTTTCTGCTCATCTAGAGAAATTGCTGTGTGAGAGGGATAAGGTGTGTAAAGAGCAATTTGAAAGAGTTGGTGGCTTTAAGAATGGAAAATTTCACTTAGCCAATTTTGGTACTAAGTTGTTTAGAAATATTTTCCTGTTCCATCTCTCTCATCCTTCTATTTTACTTTAATGGCATTTACAATCCTGGTAAGTTTCTTTTATTTTGGGGGTGGTTTGTAGTTGCATGTCTGCCACTAAAGCAAAGCTCTTGTCAAGCTGTAGATTGAAAGGAGCAGACCATTTAAGCTAATGTAAATGCAGAGGCTCCAAGAGAAGAGAGAATACTTTCATTAGAAGTTACAGCTGGTTTTTGGTTTTCTTCCTTCAGTATGCTGCTTAAATACATCTTATTTTCTGTAGTTGTCCCTTTCTTATATTTTTTTTCCCATCATAGGAGGTATAGGGATTTTGTGTAAATATTCTGTTCTTCAGAGTCTACTGCAGGCCACAGGCAGCAACAGAAGTGATCCCAACCACCCTTTATTTAGCTTTTTGTGTGTGAATAGACATGAAGGATGATCCTCAAGTTGAACTAAACTGTGCAGTATGAATTTGTATTATGTGGCCCCTTAGGGGGATTTAAAGGTGTTTGGTTTTTTAAAATGCGTTTATCCTCACAGCAGTTTTGTTAGTGGGCTTTTATTACCACTGTTGTACATAAAGAACTTATTTATGAAGCAGCACAGTATTTTAGCTTGCCTCTAGCAAGTTTTGGCAAAGTGCATTGAATTGCAAGGTTAAGCTTAGTGCTTTTACTAAGGAGTGATCCAGAGCTGCTACAACAACTTAGGCAGAGGCCACGACATACAGTAGCCTGCAAACACAATAAGCTGTTGATCACACGTTTGCACTGAATTAGCCTTTTTCCAGATGATCATGGTTTCTTTCATTTGTTTGTTTCATCATACCTAAGACTTAGGTCAGTATTCTCAAATACTGAATACTTGATGGTTTAAAGAGGAGATGCCGATACTTTGATACTTGAAATCTGGTAACAATGCTGTTGATGCATAAGGTGGAAGAAAATCTTGCTTCCCATCTAAGCACTCGTTTTCTCATTTCTTTAATAACATAGAATACGTGTATTTAGTTAACTTGTTCCTTACAGATATGAGTGTGTCCTTGTGGATATACCCATGGATCTATACATGGAGCTGGGAAGGGAGATGTGAAATCTTCAACTAATTTTTAAAAAGCTTGTGGGGCTCATGGGGTAACGCGGGGTGTGAAGGAATTTGGTGCTGCTCCTACCCCAGAGCTGGGCGGAAACAGCATGGTGATGTTATGACACTGTTAGATAAATCTACCTTGTTTTGCTACTTAATGTTTCTTTGTTTTCTCTGCAGTACTTCATGGAATTAACAGGGCTTTCATCTTTCAATGTACAAACTTGTGTCTGGGGCTATGCTGTTGATTAGGCAAAGATTAGTCTCTTCTATCCAACCTATAACCTTGGTAGTATTTTTGGTGTTTGTAAGTAGGCACTGCTAGGATAGGGACCCATTGTTATGGAATAAAATGTGTATCTTCATATCTTCCAAATTTTTAAACACATGAATTAAATTTGAATTGTCTCTTAATTTATGCATAAGAAGAAAGTTACAGATCTGAGTTAGTCAGTTTGAGTCATCCTCCACTCACTTTCTGATTTTTCCCTTAAGAAATCCCTTTCCCTGCCCTACTTCTTTCTGCCTTCAAATTTGTACAATTAGAAATTATATTGACGCACAGTGAGATGTATTAATGCAGTAGTACGTTTTCTTTTCCAAATGTAATCCACGTAGAATAATGAAAAGCACAGTCTGATCTCATTTATGATATATGTGATGTTAGCAAGAGATCGTTTCTTCTCCTGTCCTTGATGAAAATTAGGCTGTCAAAGATACTAGCTGTCTGTGTGTTAGCAGATGGGTTTCCTTGGCTCTAAATGTCACCAAGTTTTACTAAGGCAATGGCTCAAGGAAGAAACTGTGGGGAATAGGTTGTCATTAGTTAAGTAGACTTTAACGATGAAAAAGCATCCTGACGAAGTTTATTTAGAAAGATGTCCCATCATCTTATCGTTTGTCATCTTTAGTGTTTCACAATTCTGTGGAAGAAAACAAAAGGTACAAAGATGCAGATTAAAAAAAAGTCAAAGGCCTCCCCCTTGTACTTCATATTTAATGTCCATTATAATGAAACCTGCTTAAAGTTAGTTAGTTTTTGTAGCAGATAATTGATAGTTTTGATTAAAGTGGATTTGAAGAAATACTCTTTAATTAAAAATCCTGGGAGTTAATTTTGCAGTCAGTTAGCATATAGTTAATGTAATTGTTGTGGTTTAACTTGAATGTTGGCAATAAACAGGGTGATTCACTTTATGGATCTGGGACAGATCAAAATTAGTAAGATGGTAATTAATTTTGATCTCAGTGCATAAAGTCTCCCAAATTGTGTTTAATTTTTTTGTATTAACTTAGGAAAAGGGTCACATTAAGATGACTCTTTAAAATACATGCAGAACTCTGAATGTTACAGATGGTTGAGTCTCCGCATTCCTCCTATCACAAAGCAAGCACTAATACATGGCTTTAGTATTGAATACAAGTTTGGAATATCTCTTACTGAATGAACAAGTCCTTCAAGACAGTAACTGCATGCAGGGTAATTGAATCTGAGTCCCAATATGCTTTGAGCACAGTCTGTTCTTAACCAAGTAAGACTGAATGTATGCATTGGGTTCTGTTGAATATATACCTCCTCCAGCCAAGAAATGCTGGTACAAACTTTTTTCAGCATTTTGAGTTTGGCACCTAAATTGGCAACCAGATGAATACACATCTGGGGTACCCTTGCTTCCCAGACGTGAGGAAAAAACATGTTTCCAGCTTTATAACTTCAGAAAGCAAGGGATCAATGTTATAAAAGCCAAAATATAACCCCAAAGTTTTCTGAACAGACTTGCACAGGAGTGATAGGACTGGAAGGAATAAGTGATGAAAAGTTTACCAAGGACTGTCTTGCATATCTCTCTTGATTTTGGCCTTGTAATGCCTAAGTTTCTTGTGAGGAATTTCCTTTATAGTTTTTTGGTTTGGGTTTTTTTCTTAGGAAAACCTGACCAAACAACTCCTCCTTGAACAAAATAAAATACACATATTACAGATTTTATGTTACTGCTGTGAGCCTGCTTTTTCTATCGAGATTATTTGTGGTCCTCTGGCCTGTGGTAGGCAGGGCATGATGTGACTTCAAGCAACTGTCACGGAAGCTCAGTCAGTCATGCACAATTAACATGTTAAAAAAATTTCTGAAAATGCCAGTTTCAAGACAGAGACCCCCATTTAAAGGTCCCCATCTTTCTGTACCCTATTTTTCAAGGTAGTGATGGAAAGCTATTTTGTAGTCAGGATCCTGGGGCAGAAGAAACAGGTCACTTGGAACTTCAGAGTCATCTTGCAATAACTCTGTATCGGGTCTGGCGGGGATGGAGTTACGAGGTTGAGTTTCTGCATAGCAGCCTGTGTAGGGCTGTGCTTTGCATTGGTGGTGAAACCAGTGCTGGTAGTGCAGCAAAAAACACAAGTAGCTTAGGGTTGGCAAGAGGCTGGGGGGGGACACAGCTAGGATAACCGTCCCCAGCTGGCCAAGGGAATATTCCATGGTGTATGACACTGTGCTCAGCAGTGAAAGCTCAGGGAAGGGGGAAATAGGTTTGTGGTTATGCCTGCTTATGAACACAAATGTCATTACCGATGCTGAGGCCCCACTTCCCAGAATCAAATGGATAGCTGTCTGCTGGTGGGGAGCAGTTAGTGAATTCCTTTGTGCTTGTTTTATTAACCTGTCTTTATCTCCATCCATGAGTTTTTTTTGCCTGCCTTCTGTTTTTGACCCCATACCCTGGGAGAGGGGAGTGGGTAAAAGGCAGAGTGGATGTTTGGCTGCTGGCTGGGATCAAGCCACCACATACTTTCACAGAACAGCTGATGTTGGATAGGATCAAAAAGCTGTTGCAGATGGAGGATGAATCTGAGGCCAGAGCTCTTTTATGAAGGAAGAGGACATGGTCTGTTCAGAGTGAGGATTTTATGGAAAGTTGTAAGGTCACGGATGCTTAACCATCTTTAATGGGTTGATATAGGTGGTTAGGATGCTGGTGATAGAAATCAGTATGTGTGATAGCTTGGTCTGTGTTCCAGCCCTAGTCCTGATCAGACTGGAGGTCTTGAAAGCACAAGATGGGCTTTTAAACTAAGTTCAGGACCGCTGGGGGGGCTGGTGGGGAAAGGTGAGTCTGTGGGTTTTTTAGAGCAACTATGAAAATGGGCTGCCAGTGGTAGTGGTATGTGCTGTTGCTTTTATAGAAAGGGTTTGTGTAATGACCTAATGCCACTCAGTGCCTGTCAGACTGTTCTTGTGCCCAGCTGAATGGATAAACTGTCAGAGAGACTATGTTTGAGGATTTGGAAACTTCTGTCTTTGGAATATCGTGTCTGTGTAACCTGTATTTACAGTGTGAGGAGTTATAGAATGAAAGAATTCTGTATTAATTTGTCTGTGGAGGATGTTATTAGACTCTCATGAGTGAATTGGTATAAACTGACTGTGGAACTGTTTTTCTGCATGGGTAAGTAGTTGCAAACTGTAAGCAGAAATGTATCAGGGCTTCCATTTCATCAGAGAAGAAATAAAAAGTTAAAGCAGGTTCCATATTAAATAAAATGACCAGACCATCAGATAAATGTTTAATGCAGAATACATCACTCAGTGTCTTAATACCTCCTGAGATAAATAGGATACTTGATGCTTTTTAGTGCTCTGTTCAAGATCCCTTTAAAATGAACCAGATGTGACTTCATCAGTTTTTACTTGAGGGAGTTATGGTACCATATTGCTATGTATCAGCATAGCTAGAGATGTACACTCAGTGAAGTTAAAATTGCATATTTACGGGATGTTAATGCAGTCCTATAGTTGTGAAGTCCAGGAATTAAATAGCTGAATTAATCTGGCACATCCCAAGTCAAGATAAATTACTGAAAGCCAGAAAGGGAAGTCTGCAGTACAATTTCTTTACTGCTTTGGTTTTGTACAGTCTGTTGGGCAAACGGTGCAGTTACCTACCATGGGAAGGGCTGAGATACAGTGAACGAATCTGCCCATCAAATGAGTCCATAACAGCTAAACAATACCATAATCACTTTTCTGGTCTTTACCTTTTACATATTGATGGAAAAAGTCACTTTGCAACCCGTAATCTCTGGGAGGTTTATTAATGCTGTAATTGGGGTTTTTTTTAAGGTGTGTGTAATGAGAGCACTTTAGGATGCTGGGTAGAATGTTAATAGCCAGCTTTGACAAAATACCCACTATCAAGTGCAGTGTTCAACTATTGCATTTGTTTTATGGATGTAAATGATGAACTGGAATTTTATAGTGACAACTCTTGAATCCGAGAGTCTTACTAGACACTGCAGTTACCTGTAACACTTTAGCATAGTCTCAGATGAGTCTTGTGACAGTCTTATTCAGAATTCGCCTGTTTTGTGTATCCTAATAGCACACAGAATTTCAAAGTTTGCTGTGAATTAGGAAGATTGTCCCATCTGCTCTTGGTCTTTCTCTTTCAAAATGGTATTTATGCCATCAGTCAGCATTAGTTCTCCCTTGAAGGGTTCTGCTCGAGACTGCATGGTGACCTGTTTGGAGACTGTATCTTCCTTTTTTATATTTCAGTTCAAAACTAGTTTTGAGATATGTCATGTCAGTGGGTTTGGCTGTGTTGCTCAAAGCTGAAAGCCTTTGAAATGCACAGCAAATACCTAAACCCTATTTGATGTCTTAGGAAGGTACAAACAGCAACAGCTGGGAACTGATACGAACAAGGCTTAGTTTGCGTATATCATCACAGTGGCAGAAAAATCCTGGAAGCTGTAAGAATTAAGGTAATGTGGGAATCAGTTGCAAAGTATCTAATTTCTTAGGCTTACGGAAACAATCCATCTTAAAAGGTGGTAAAGGAACCCTTGCAGTTAATGTTGCATCTATGCACATGGTCATTCTTCTCCAAATGCAGCACTTTGCTTTCTTTCCTACCTGTTTCTTCTCTCAGAAATACTATTTCAGCTTATTGGGAAGACAGTATTTCTGTAAACTTCATGCCTTTGTTTTAAAACAATTTTTATTAGTTTTTTTGTTTATTCTAAACAGGTCAAATAGATAAAATACTACTTGTGACATATTTGTGATTTTAAAAGCTTTAAAAGGTGCTGCATACCTGTGCCTTATGGCTGAATTTGTAATGGTATCATGGTTTATAATTTCTAATTATGGAATGTTTTTATATATGCTGTACAAAGATACAAGACAGCAAGAAGGCACTGGTCTTGGCTGTCCAGTTTGAGACTTGGAGCTGCATTTTTTTCATCTTGTTTAACACAACTCCCAGAAGTTTCAGATAACTTCTGAGCTCTCAACATTCCCTGTTGTAGGTAGTAATTGTGTTGTGTGACCGGGAGCAGGGTGCTTAATGGTAGTGTGCTGTTATTTGTCTGAATTTGATGGCTTGACTTTTTCTTTAAATGGAGACCTGTAGGTTACAAAAGTGCAAAATATTATTTTTGAGGCTTTCATTATGCAGATGCTCTTCATTTTCTGAGCTGTTTTTTTAGAACTTTCAAGTCATTAACCAATTACAACAGAGCTTGTTACAGCTTGGCTCATTTAGTGTGTTACCAAGGAAGAAAAGCAAATTGCTGCTCATGCATTCAGCTGTGGTTGAGTGTACATTAAACTCTGCCTCACCCCCTGTATGCTGTTCTGAGCTGCTGCCTGCAGACATGTGCTGAGCTCGGCCAGGTATACCTGCACAGCCTTGATGTCCTGAGGATGTTGGCTGCGGTAGGATGGTATCACACACCTTGCTGTTATAACAAACATCAGCTAAAACTTGTAAAGAGTGTGAGGAGGGTTTCAGGGGAAGAGTTGTGTTGGTACAACACATGGTGTTTAGCCTGGGTAACCCAAACAGGGCAAAGAACATTTTTTGCTAATATAACTTGCACTTATTAGCAAAGGTGTAAACTCTGTTAGAATTCTTGACTCTGACTTCACTTCCTGCCAAAAGCCCTTTTGGGAAGTGTTATGATGCCACTTAGAGCCACAATTTAGGAGCTTTCTCTAGGAGGGTCGTGGATGCTAGTGGTTGAGCTGTGGTGGTGGAGGGCAGGTGCCCACCAAAGCTGCTCCATCACTGCCCTCCCCTCTCCTGCAGGGGAGAGAAAATAGAAGGAAAGGCTTGTGGGTCAACATAAGGACAGGGAGAGATCAGTCCCCAGTTACTGTCATGATCAAAACAGGCTTGACTTGGGGAGAGAGATTGGTTTAATTTATTGCCAAACAAATCAGAGTAGGATAATGAGAAATAAAACCAAATCTTAAGCCACTTTCCCCCCACCCCCTCCCTCTTCTTGGGCTCAGATTCACTTCTGGTTTTCTCTCCCTCCTCCCCAAGAGCAGTGTCAGGGGGACAGGGAATCGGGTTGTGGTCAGTCCATCACATGTTTCTGTTGCTCCTTCTTCCACAGGGGAGGACTCCTTACACTCTGCCCCTGCTCCAGTGTGGGTCTCTCCTGCAGGATGCAGTGCTTCAGGAGCAGCCTGCTCCAGCCTGGGTACCCCTAGGGTCACAAGTCCTGCCAGCAAACCTGCTCCAGCCTGGGCTCCTCTCTCCACGGGGCCACAGCTCCTGCCAGGAGCCTGCTACAGCGTGGGCTGCCGATGGGGTCGCAGCCTCCTTTGAGCCTCCCCCTGCTCCGGCGTGGGGTCCTGCCCAGGCTGCAGGGGGGTCTCTGCTGCCCTGTGACCCTCCATGGCTGCAGGGCACAGCTGGCCTCCACATGGTCTGCACCATGGGCTGTTGGGGAATCTCTGCTTAGGCATCTGGAGGACCTCCTACCCCTTCTCCACTGACCTGAGGGTCCTGCAGGGTTGTTGCTCTCACATCTCTAGCTTTCCAGCTGTAATTCCTTTTGTCCGTTTTGTTTCCCCCTTCTTAACAATGTTACCCCAGAGGAGCTACTACTTTTGCTGATGAGCTCAGCCTTGGACAGTGGTGGGTCTGTCTTGGAGCCAGCTGGCATTAGCTCTGTCAGAGGGGAGGCTTCCAGCAGCTTCTCACAGAAGCCACCCCTGTAGATCCCCACTACCAAAACCTTGCCATGCAAAGCCAGTACAACTGTGCTCTTTGATTGCTTAAACTGCTGCAGCAAATGAGTGTGTTCATAGACACAGGAAAGCCTGCTGCTAAGGCTGTGAAATGACTCAGAAAAGGAGTTTTCTCTATTACAAAATCCTTTCCAGGTGTTCTGAAACACTCCTATGCTGGCAGTAGGTTTTGGGTTTAGTAGCATTTTGCTGAACTTTGTTAGATGGGAATTGGTTTTATTTGCTAAGCATTTCTTCTATGAGTTTTCAGAAAGAAAATTTGGTTCTGCAAAAATACACCATGCAAGCTGCTGAATTACAAGATTCTATTTTTATGGCCAAATGCCAATTATCCTGAAATTAGGTAATTAGATGAAGTGTTTTCTAGTACTCCATGTGCCTGGCAGTAAGTATATAGTGTTTATAGGTAAAAGAAAAGAAGTGATGAGTCATGTTATAGGAACAAAATATGTGTATTTCTGTAGCCTTGGCCACTTCTTTTATAAGTATATTTTGTTCTTTACAAACAAACATAATTTATTTGTAACATAATTAATTTTGTAGTCAGCTTTCATAGCCGTTGTCACTTGAACACCTTGTGGTTAGTATTCTGTACGTGCTTCAACTATTTCCTGGTTCTAAGTACATGTAGTGCTTGAATGTGTAAATATTCTGAGTTTGAGAGAGTAGTAGTTAAAGCTAAACAAGTGAGTTGGTCTTAAAGAGGTAACACTAAAATATTTTTAGCAAGTCTGCTGTTTTTCTGAGAAGTGCAATGAGAGGCTATATGATAATGTTGGAAACATATCTGCCTGAAGGGATAGCACTGAATATACAGTATCCAAACAGATGCCTATAGGGGCAATAGTCATGTACTGTGCATCCTTTGCTATAATATAGTAAGTTCTGTTTGTATCTGAGGGAAAGAGACTGCAAGAGTAAATACCAACCAAAGCTGTTAAAATTCCTTATTCAGCAGTCTTTAGCTGGGCTTTCTCAAGTAGGTGTGGTTTGGGGGGTGTGGGGATATTAATACTCTGTGATTTAGTGGGACCCAGTGAACATGCACCTGAAATGATACCTGATAAAAAGAGAGAGTAATGAGCTTTAGGCTTACTGCAACAGGGAATATAAACTCTGTGAGTAGTTGAGACCCTGGCACTGAAAAGCTGGTATTTCTTTAGTGTCACTGTGGGTGTGGTTTAGGAAAATGCAAAACTGGAAGTTGCTGCCGGCGGTTTGAGTGCAATGGGATTGTCGAGCTTCCAACAAAAGCTTTGCTGTGCAGCCACATGACTGCGGCATCCAGAAATAATCACATAATCTCGCTGCTAGAGGGCCTGCATTAGACTCACAGCAGAACTCTCTATTTGCTGCCTAACTGATCTTTATTGGGTTTTTTTAGCTTAAGATGGAAGAAACTTTCCAAATGCACCAGGCCCCTCATATTACTTGTCTGGCTTTTATCTGTCAGACAATGTAGAAAGTGAGCTGTCTATTTACAGATAATTGAAATTGTACAAGTGCACAATAATTTTTAAAAAAGGACATTTGCTTTGGAGACAGCATCTTGAAATTAAGCATAATATCAGGTTATTGCTTGTGAAAAATAATGTATCTGTGAAAAATTATGGATAATTAAATTTCCATTTTTTTCCTATGGTTAAGGTTTTTTACTTCTGGTGGCATTTCTGAAAATCTCAGTAATTCTCTTATGCAACCACTGGCAGCAATAATATGCTCTGAAAAAGCACAAGCGGCCCAGTCAAGATCAGGACAGAATTTAATGCTTTAAGTAGGGAAATCTGTTGAACAACCTGATTTAGTGGAAGGTGTCCTTGCGCATGGCAGGGGGGTTGGACAAGATGTCCTTTGAAGGTCCCTTCCAACCCAACCTATTCTATGATTGTGTGAAACATAAATATAATCAAGCTTTTACCTATTTTGAAACAACTGCTATACATTCGCTACTTGCCTTTCCTATTTAGATGGCAAAAGGAGGAACATCTTATTCATAAGATCTACAAGGTTTTACCTGAAGTGGGTTTTTTTTCCAGACTCAAATGTTAGGTGATTGTAATACACATAAATTGTTTTGGTTTGTTTGGGTTTTTTTTAGTTCTGTTTTCAGCATGCCAACTTAGTTCCCCAACCTTTAGAAGACTGTTGGGAAGGGATGCTTTAGCTCTTGTCAGGGTAAGTTTCTCTTGTCAACAGAGATCACAAAGACAGGCAGTTTTCTTGGTTTGGGTAAGCAGCAAAGCAAGGAGGGAGCCTGGCTGCTGAGAACTTTGCTGTATAAAAGCAGAAGGTTGTTCTGCAAGTCTTGCATGCTTGTTTGGGGAGGGGGAAGTAAGAGTATAAAGGTTGGTTAGAATTGCCACAGTTTTATGTGGTGAGGTCTTAACCAGCTGACTGATGTAAATATCAGTATCTTCTGTCCTGGGTGGGTTTTCCAATTTTTAGCATCTAGCTTGCCCATGTCATGTGCATTTATGAATGTGTAACTACTTGACCCATCTGGCCACTGTTGAAGAATTCCTAATCAGGCATCCAATACTGTTAACTAAACGTGGTGTTGGAGTATGTTGCCATCACTCCCTAGGTGTGTTGTTATAAGTTTGCCAGCTTGTTGCTCTGGCTTCAAGCTTCTCATAAGCATGGAAGATAAACATACTGCCCTGTTCATTTCTGTGGTTGCCTGTAATGTCTTTACTGAACGGATTGCTGAAGCTGCTGTTTATCAGACACCACCTTTGATGTTAAAGGCTAGTTAGGGATAACTTTTGATGCTACCAAATTATACAACAGCTGATGTGTAGCTTATTTTTATGGTTGTCACTGTCCTGCCCATATTCACTAATACCAAGAGTCTTATTTTAAACAGAGTTGTAGTCCTCTTAGGACAAACCATAATATACTTAGTGATAGTTGCACAATAAATTCTTGATGTGAATGCCTTCCTATAGTGATTTTTCTTTCACTGTGGAGACCACTACAATGTGTTTGTGGATTTTAAGATGTAGTGGACTTTAAAATATGAAATATAGCTTTTCTGTTATATGAAATGATTGCTGTATACATGAAAAATTATTTCACTAGACTCACTGGTCTTTTTAAACTTGGTTCACAAGTAATAAAGCCAGATGATAAAAATCTTGAACAGGGATTCATGGTTAGTTTTATTTGAAGGTCTTAGCAACCTTTCCTACTGCTTAGTCATGATATTTTTTTTTGTAAGTATTGATTGTTTAAAGTTATAAAAAGTTATGATAGCAGTACTTTTTGAGCTCACTGAAGGGTATTGATTCCTAATCTAAGTGAGGCTGAACGTTTCAGATTTAGTGTGTTTCAGGCTTAGTTAAATAAGAAAGCTGAATTTCCTCAGCTTCCATAGTTTCAGATTTGTAGCTTCAGGCAGGGTTGAACTTTGGAATTAACTTGGATTCCGCAGGCTCTGTCAAAGTGGGGAGCATGCAGCAGTTTTGCAGTGCTTGGTGGTATGAGCTCTGTTAGGAAGGATGCAAAATGTTTCCCACTAGTTTAGAGTAATTTAATTTTTAATTATAATATGCCTTATCTAAGAATCTTCAAGTGCTTTGTAGATACTTATGGCTTTGTTCTCAGTGTTTTTCCATACTGCAGTGCTTTGCAATAAGGGAGTGCTGTGAGAGTGAAATGTTACCTTAATTTTCCACGTGCGAGATGGGCATGTTACAGGTCTAGTGCAACCAATGTTGATGATGACTTCTTGCTTGAGTCACAGGGTAGACCACGGTTTTAATAAACTTAGTCTTATGTTTGCAGACTAAAATTAAAGGCCTTAACCACATTGTCAGAGACCTAGCACTGTTCTGTGGTCAGAGGAATTCAGTGCTGATGTTGGTAACAGATAATCATACAGCAGTCAGCAGTGTTGCCAGGCCTAAAGCTGATCGTTTTCTCATCATGCACAAGACATGAAAGTTAAGATAGATTTAAGATCAGAGAGGTCCATTCTTTATTTAATCCATTTGTTGGCTCATTCCACTTTCTCGTCTTACTTTGATTTTTTTTTAATACTAGACTGCACAGCTTCTCAGTAATGAAAAAGTTGGTAAAATGGCTTTTTAAGAGCTACAGTGTTTAGTCACTTGAATAGAAATTAGAAAAGGGAAAGGAATGCAGTAAGAGAACACACACTAATTGAATAAGGCTACAAATCTCAGCTGCAGGAGTTAAGAGGATGCAAGTTCTGCTGTTTCCTTGGGGCTTCCTTGTTTGTTTTTCTATTTTTTTTTTTCCTTGTCTTATTTAATCAATATACTTTTCAGCTTAGTACTTCTTCATATCATGGTTCTCTAGCAAAATGTCACCAGCCTAGCAATGCTTCAGGTTACAGTCCGTATCACATCAGCAGCCTAAAATTGGTTTTGCTCATACCTCTCTATCATGACCATTTAATGATAGATTTGTAAAAAGCAGAAAACTTGATATGGAAACATTTACCATGTGTTAAAGAATTTTTTTTCCCAAAACTGCTGTCTTTGGAAAAAAACAATTTTATTTAAACAAGAAATCATTAGAATACTTTTTTGGAGACATGGTTTCAGCAAAAGGGGGGGTCATGTATAAAGCTAAGAACTGAAATGCAGTGGCTTATAAGCAAGCTTGTATGGAAGAGAGAAAAGCTTCCCATCAAATGTTCTTGACTGAAAGGTTCTGCTCTTCCTTAGATGCACAGGAACACTTCTATACAAATAGGAAAAGCCCATACCACTAACGCAACAAAGATGATATCCAACCAAGCAGCTTTCATGTTTGTGTTTTCTCTAGTCTTCATGCTACATCAACAGTTGTATTTCTGTGACATCTGTAAAGTTGACAATAGTGAAGAATTCAGGAAAGGAGAGACATGCAAATGCTGCAAAACATCAAAAATCTTTCACTGAGGATTCAAGGGAGGTTCTGTGTGGTCTTAGGTAGCCCGGATTGTTTTCACTTTACAAAGAAGAGAAAGTTACTAGTGGGACTTGAATTGATCCACATCAGCTGTAGAGTTGGGGTACCTTTTATTTTTACTTTTTACTTCTATGGGTAAGTAATTGAGGAAACTTCTATTTAGCATGTTGTAAAGATGAATTGTGAATTTGGTTGGTTCCAAATTCTTAGACTTTGGCTGGATAGTGACACTTCCAGATGAGTCTGAAAATAAGCTTTGTAATATGACAGAAATTAACTTCATTAAAAATAAAAGCAAAACCCTGTTTGGATTATAACTTTAATTTCCAGGTCTGGGGTTTGGCTCTTCTGCTGTCTTTAAACTTTCTCAAATGTATATACAGACTTCTCTTATCTTTTGCCCAATTTCTTAATTCCTCCTTTTTAGTCACATCCCTCAGAACGAGTCCAAGTATTTTCTATTTTTGCCTACAGTGAGGAAAATGGGATTTTCTAATTCTGCAGTTCGGTAATTCTCAGTTCCATTGCTTTCTGTGATAAAAATGCAGATTACTTAGAATATTAGTTGTTTTGAAGGTTTATTTCAATTCAAATATGATCATGAACAGAGATATTATGCACTAAATTACCACACATGAACTGCGAAAGTCCACTTCTTCATTTTCCTGAGTCATCGCTTTTATTTTGTGCTTTGAAGCACATAACAAATGCTACTGCAAAACACAAAGTATGATTGCTAATAAGATGTGTAAGTGCTACTTGGCTCCAAGGGTAAAATAAGCAAGGAGTTAGGTTTGCGGTGGTGCTTCTTGCTGGTTCATGCTGGTCACAAACCAGCAAAGGTTCTTTCCGTGTGTACGGAGGTAACAGTCCAGCTGTGGCTGCTCTGAAGGTGCCAGCGAAGTTAGGGTGAATGGGGGTCATTCCTTTGCCAAGGCACTCATTAAACTTGTCCCTGCTTAAATGAAGTTTGTTCATTGTGTGCCTCTGACTTTACTCAGAGTTGCTGTATGTGATGGTCCTTTGAGTCATGAAGTTTTTTCTTATATGTAGATAAAAATCTGAATGGGTTCTGTGCTTTCTATTCTTCAGTCCATTATCTTGACTTCTTGAGTTGTTTTCCATTTTTTCCCCATTTTTTTAAGTCAGCAAGTAAAAACCTATTGTAAGCATCAGTGTGTATTTAAAGATATTTCTACCTACATCTGCCTCTGATGCATCCTTTCAGTGTCCCCTTAGCAGAGGACATCAGCAAAGATTGGTTCAAAAACACTCACTCTAATTTTTCATTTTATTCACTATTTCCTGGAGAGGCCCATGTCCCCTCAATGTGTACGTGTTTACAGAGTATTTGTGACACATTTCTCAGGGATACTCACTGAGCATGCCAGAGAGCCTCCTTGGCTATCAGTAGTCACTGGAAGATGCATCTACCTCAGCAAGCATTGTTTCTTACCCCTTCCTCCCATCCCCTCTGGTGCTTGTTGCCTGGTTTAGTTTGAAGCGTACCTTCTTGTAGACCCTGCGTGTCAACAGGCAACTGCGAACACCTAGATGAGGCTAATTTTGTTTTATTGGTTTGTTATCAGTAACCATTTCAATCTGTCAGTTTGGTGCTTTATGTGAACCTTTCCAGTGGTAACCAGCAAAGTTGGGTTTTCTTCTTTCCCTTTGTAAATAAATCACTAAATCTGTCGAAGTCTGCCTTCAGCCTGGCTGTTCATCCGTATGTTGCAAAGTGCTGAAAGAACACGAATGTGGCTATTTCTCACAGTTAAGTGTTTTATTGTGCTCTGGAATACTGGATGTGGAAGCTAATTAGCGTTTTATTTAAAATTTCTTTGTAGTTTATTATTAGTTCGTGCAAAATTTAACCTGGATATATGCAAAGAAGTAACGTTTATCTTAGCAGGTTAGTGTGATGTTCAAATGGCAATGGCTAACAATAAAGGACAGGATGCAGTTTGTTTTCTAACATCTTACCCAACAGTTTCTATGAGCAGTTTAACCTTTCCTATGTAAAGCAAACAGTCGCTGAGGGACCTTATGTATAGTTCTATATTATAATATGTTCTTATACATAAACCAATTTTTAATATTGGGGTTTTTTGTGTGTGTGCTGCAGTGGTTCAGTAGTGGGTTTTTGTTGTACTGAGCCAAAATAGCCATAACAGCTCTTTATGGGTATAGACACCAGAAGTCTAGATTCTTGGAATTGTCTAGATGACCTAATACTAGTATTAGAATCCCACTGGTGCAGATGTCAACTGTGTAGGACTAGAGGGTGGGACTTGTCTGTACCAAACTGTATTTCCTTTGGATTGCTTGGCGTTACGCTTTTTTTGCTCTCTTCCTGGGGTGCTGTGGCTGGTTTTGCTTAAGTGAGATTTTTCTTGGCACAGGCTGACAGTCAAACCTAAGAAATAGTTTGAAAAAACTGCTGCTTTTGACTTTCTTCCCAGTGAGGAACTGAGCTGATTTTATGAATGGGGAGAAAATCCTTAGAGCGCATTATGCCAGTCTAGGTGGCAATTCTGGCTAGGGTGGATAAGGGTCTAGAATCCTCTGCATGGACTCAGTGAGTCAGGTGGGAATATGAAGCAATAAGCTACCGGCTTAGTCAGGAGTCTCAGACTTAATTTCTCACTACCAGGCATGTATTTTCGTATCACTTCAAAGTGTATAAAAGGTATCAATGAATGGGATGGTAAATATGTGATAATCTGTGGTTGAGAACTAGGCTTGTAGAGCACTGTATCCAGGCTTCCTTTTGGCTTAAGGGAAATCCTATGTTCTTTAAGCCACCAAAGTAGAGATAGTAAATTTTTAGCACTGCCTGCTCTTCTCTGTATGCCAGTGATGCTCTGACACTTTGGATCCCAATGAAGTGCTTAATTATCAGTTCCTGTGCTGGACATGTGTTGAGTAGAAGGCCACTTTTTTGAGTATTTAACTTTGATTATGTGTTAGGGGTTGTGCAAGCTGCTGTCTCTGGTTAAGGCTGAGTCTCCCTTGAAAGTCAATCTCATTTGCTTGCTTCTTTGTTTTGAGCCTTTGTAGTAATTTGGAGGTAACTGGAGAGAAGAATACAGAGCTAGATAAAACTATGTAGTGACATGTGATGGAAAATGAAAAGAACTATGCTAGTTTTTGTTTCATTGGGTTTCTTAAATTGCACATTATTGTGTTTCATCACTCTGAAATGTTGCCAGGGCCTTAGACAGCCTCCTGTAGCTGAGGTCTTCCCATGATAGCAGGCTTGCCTGTCTTTACTGAAGGGGATCCTGACAGGATAAGAGATTTGAACTCTGTGTGTTTGCTGTAGGATTTCCAGCCCCCTGTTGTGGGCTGGTAAGGAGAGGGTTATCCTTAACATGTAAATGCCTTATGCACAAAAACATACTGTGTTTCATTATGGTTTTATTCCTGAACTTTTCGGGTAAATATAACTTCTATCTAGGTAGACATGCTAGCAATAAAATGGCCTTGGAGATAATAGCAGGTTTTGGGGTGAATATCCTGAACTTGGCTATTTTGATTGCTGTGAATACAGAACATTAACCTTGAGTACAATTTTGGGTTTTAGCCTGATTTTAAAAATTGACACAGAAAATACATGTTAAAATTTAATTCTTGTGCGAAGTGCCGTGTCTGGTCTTATTTCCTCTGTAAGACATCTGATGTTCTGGGCCTCATCCTTGGTTGACATGTTGCTGCACATGAACTGTTGTTCTTAACATAATCTCTGTTTTTCAGGCAGTAACTTACCTCCAGATAAAAATACTCACTGCAGTATGCCTCCATATTTTGCTTTGTCAAGTCGTTTACAGCACAGATGCCTTGGTGGTTTGGTGAGGAGTGACATGCTTCGTATTGACAGGGCTAAGAAGGCTAGAAAATGGAAGAGTGCTGTGGAAAGACTTGGAGGTACAGTGCAGGCAGGTGCGCTTTGTATGTGTGGGGAGAGACGGTTCAGTGAGTAAGGAAGGCCAGTCTGCCAAAACAACATCTCATGTGCTGTGGCTGCACGTAGCCTAGTTGTGTCTGGTTTCTAGTGGCCCAGAAGAGAGTTTAGGGTAGTCCAGAGAATGAGTGAAAAGCTTGTTTTGTGTAGTTTCCACTGTTTTGCTATAGTGTTACTGTTAAGCAGTAAGTTTTAGGATAACTATATATTCTGGCTCCAGTGTTGTTCTGGAAGCTGTCATGATTGATTTGGCTTGTTAAGTCCAATGATAAAGGTAAAATTTTCCAAATCGTGGTGTCTTGTATTGGGTGATGGTTGTGGTGAGGGTACACTAAGGCAAGGCTTTATTGTGGTAGCATCCTTTGCAACTCAGAAAACTTCTTGGCATGTAGAATGAAATGTATGAGAATCATGTTGTTTCCTGCCACAGTTCATTGCTGAAGTGTGTAACAGTGGTCTACTGGAGAGCTATCCCCTATCCTGACTGTTGCAGAGGAGGATACATGGGTAAGAATGTTGAATTACTGGCTTGGGCAGTATGAAGAAAAAAGCAATGTCTCTGTTTAAATGAAGATTCTCTTCTTTTTTTTTTTTTTCTCTATTTTAAATGCTGTACAACAAGTTGTTATGTAACAACATGTCCAGAGAAATTAAATGTACAAGAGTTCTCCCAGTTGTTCTCTGGGAATAACAAGGCTTTGTTGGGTCACCTGGAATACTGGGATGGGGCAGAAACATGGAGCCACCTGTGTATAACATGAGTGAATGGCACCCTGATAAAGGTGGGATGTCAGACCATTGCCTCATTAGGTACCTTTGTAAAAATATGGAGTATATATGACAGGCTCTTTATGTACGTGTCTACTTTTTGCAAGTACTAACAGCTCTGTGGGAAGACACATATATAATCATAAGGAACTTTAGCAGTCTCCTGGATTTTCCATGTTTTGTCTAATGAAATTATTTCCTGGGAAATGAAGATGTTTGTGATGGCTCTTCTAGTGATTTGGCAAGTCTCCCTTCACAGGTAATGTAGATTTTCCCCTTATGGAATAAAATAATTTGCATAACTTTCTTGAAATTGTCTTTTACAAAGACAATGATATGTATACAAGAGCTGTTAATGTAATTTTCATAATTCAAATTGTCTCATTTACAGGAGGGTTTATCTTGTTACAAGGCCTCAATTTGTTGTAGCTTGAGAAGTTAGCTTTGGGATTTGATGCTTAGAAGTTACTAGTGAGAAGGGATGGGTTTACTGTGGAACTTGGAAGATGCTTTTCAAAGAGGAGAGGTGTGTGTTGGGCACATAAATAGAACTCTGCAATTATGAGTTTCCTGTATTTGTCCTTTTCTTAACACTAGTACTGGGTTTAGCTTCTGTCTCAGCCTGGGTGCTTTTGTTTGTGCTTTTTTATATCCTGCACTTCAGATTCTTAGGGCTTCCGTTGTCGCAGTACTTAAGCATTCAGTGATGTGACTGCTATATTTCACATGTAGCTTTGGTGTAATTTAAATCCAGAAACTGCCTGTCTCAAGTGGGTCTTTCTGAAACAATTTGCATTCACATACCTCCTGGAAATTAATTTTTGCCATAATTTTAAAGATTATTTTGTTATGTAAAGAATAAATATATAAATGCATGTCCCACAGATAAGTCACTATGTTGCAATCAGTCTGTACTTCTATCATCTTACTGCAATTATGCATATACCCCTGTGAAGTTAATATCCTTTCCTTTGTCTTAGAGTGTGTTGGGACCTCACTAGTGCTTAGACTGTTGTAGGTAATAACATGAACAATTGAGCAGTAGCTTCTTGGAGAGTGTAAATATAATGCTATCTTGATTTACATTGCTTTGTTTTCAGTCCATTTCCAAAACACAATTATGTTTTGCTGAATATAAATAATCTTTGATACTCCTCCAAAATATATGTATATCCCCAAACTTAATTCCAGGCTGTATTCTTCTGCCTGTCATCTCCAATTGATACATTCTGGATGACTTTCTTCACTGAAATAAATAAACAAAAAAGTAAATAAAAATTGTTTCTCAACACATACTGTAATTACAGATGTTAGTCATGATTTTGAATGGTGTTTGTGTTCACAGTCCAATTTTGGGATACAATAACATGGTCCTCTGAAGCTACTGTGTCTTCCTGAAGAGAGCCTTTAGTTGGGTATATTCTATGCTAACCTAACTTACAATATTTTCTATATGTGTTGTTGATTATTACTAATAATATTTAAAAAATCAAGGAAAACAAATAGCAGGTACAAAAAAAATCTGAGTAACATGATACTGACATGTTTATCAGCAGGTCAAAAATATCCCTATTAGTCTCTAAACCATCTTCTTTGCAAGGGAATGATTTATTTCACCTGTATTTTAATAAGGAAAAGCAATGTAGCTTTAAAAGCTGTGAAATATTCAGTCTGTCAGGAAACTGCTGCCTGTCTAGATAAGCTAACTTACCTAGTAAGACTTTCCAATTAATTGCTTTGAGAGTGTTTGCAAATCACCACAAAAGTGCATGATAGGGTTCTCCTTGAAGTATTTTTCTGCAGTTGTTTGGGTCATACAATACCAAAAGCTGTTTTTTTTTTTTTAATGTTAATGACTTGAGATTGTCTTTAGATGATCATTGGTAATCTCTGAAGTTCTGCAGGCATTTGCAGTCTGCAGACTTGCTTGTTTCATACATGCTGGACTTTGAAAGTCAAGGCAGAGCTGTGGCTCAGGTGACTACAGCAGGAAGGAACTAAACTGAAAAGGCTTCGGGTGCTAGGGCTAAATTCAGATGTAAGGAAGCTTGTGTTTTAAGGTAGCAAGTAGGGGCAAAAAAGAGATTTTTAGCTCAGGAGGTTTAAATAGATGTCTCGCCTTCAGAAGGAAATTGTACCACCATGCCTGTGGCAAACCTAGAGGGGTCTTTCTGCAGTGCTCAGCTTTGCACCCGTGAATGGAACAACAAAATATTGATTGGGCTGGAGGGAAACTTGTTTGGCTTAAACAAAGACCGCAGTGGGAAAGTACTTCAATGTTCTGATCTCCACCTTGTGTTTGCTGTACAAAACAAAGGCTTGAGCAGGAAAAAACTGGGGGGTGGGACATGACAACTGCTACTTTTGCCTGTTTTGGAACAAATTCCCATGTTTTAGTCAAGTAATGTGATCCCATGACTGCAGGCAAGCCAGCTGTGTAAGTCAGGCTGGATGCAGTTATTTCCATCTATTTTCAGGGTAGTCTTGAGTTTCCTGGCAATAATTAAGAACTTAGATTTCAGAAATGTTGAAATACTGTTTTGACATTTTGATTTTGTTTATTTTCTTCGGAGAAAAATATTCACTGTTTCCCAGCAATTAATAGCTTTGATCCAAGACTGCACGTATGCTGAACCTTCTGCCATAGTCAAACTAATTGAACTTTGTCATGGTTTAACTCAAGACAGCAAAATATCACGAAGATGCTCGCACACCTCCCCTCCTCCTCTAGTGGAGGGGGAGAACTGGAGGAAGGAGACAAGGAAGCTCATAAAATTGAGATAAGAACTACTTCCTAATTGGCTACAAGTGAATAACAAATATATTAACAATACTACTACTAAGTAATTAGAATACTAGAAAATAAAACATGATACAATTGCTCACCACCTGCCAACCCATGCACAGCCAGGTCCTGAGTAGTGAAAGCCGGAGCCCAAGAGCGATCGCAGCATAGTCCGAGCAAGCCCCACAAGCAACAGCAAAACTGGGAAAGTGAACTGAGCCCACCAGTTCACTGACGAACGAGCAAGCAAAGGGATTGGCAAAAGAGTTATGGCCCCCCAGCCCACACCCTGTTTATGTACTGAGCGTGACGTACTATGGAATGAAATACCCCTTCAGTCAGTATGGGTTAGCTGTCTGAACTGTGTCCCCCCCACACTGCCTGTAGTGAGAAAGTTGGGAATGCAGCTGCAGTATCAGAAGCTGAAAAGTCCTTGAATTTGGTGGAAGTACTCCCCTGCACCAGCTAAAAAGACACCTTCTCAGTAATATTCTCAGGGTGAGTCCAGGAACACAGCTTCCTACCAGCTACTGTAAAGAGAGAGAACTCTTGCCTGAGTAAAATCAGCACAACTTTTTAACCTGTTAGACCATTGACATGTAAGCTGTAGCTACTCCAGTAGGTTCTTCCCTAAGGTTTTTGAAACACTGGAATTCTTTGCACCAAGAAATGTGAAAAAAGCCATGAGTCTGCCTCCGATTTTGGGATCGTCCCTATTTAGTGTTCATACTGTTGTCTGCTGATGGATACCTCCAGGAGGTGTCTACACTGAGAAGTGAAGCATGCTTAAGTAATACAAAAATATTGACTCATACACTTAAAATTCACTCCCATTTCAAAGATCAGATTTATTTCTTGTTTTGGGGTCTCCAATGCAGTGGTTTTAGATGCTATTATCAAGTAACAAAGGAAAACTATTTTGAATCATATTCTTGCCAAAGAATTACAATAAGCATTACTGGTAATGCATTTGCTTGCTTTTAACAGCAGTTCTGCAATTAATGCCTTTGCTTCTTTTGTCATTTGGCATACTAGAGAAAATAGTTGGCAACCAGCAGTTTGCAGAATGTGTTTGGGGAGAATCTGAACTTGTATAGTTACAATGTGAAAATAATATTGCTGATCTATAAAGAGTAATAGGCAATAGGCTGTATGTGTTACAGCTTCTCTGAAAGGTGGTTTGGGGAATGTGGGAAAAGAAGCATCTCTTTATTAAATAGGTAATACCGTAATTGTGTTGGGTTTTTAATTTTTACTTAAACAGATCTGAGAAATTTGATCTTGCCAGAAGAAATATGTGATTTTTAAATCCTTGTATGAATCACCAATATGTAGTGATTTGAGGGATTTGTTTGGTTGCATGGTTTTTTCTTTAGTTTTCCTTCTCAATAAATGAATATTGAACTGTCCATCTTAAGAAAATGTATAACAAAAGCATTCGTGTTTTCACTTTTGCTTCATTTTTGTGCATTTTGTGCCTTGATTTAAAAGAAACTGGTTTGGGCAGGGGTTGAAGGGGGAATAGCTGAAGACTGATGCAGTTTATCCAACATGCATGCTGATAAGGAGAAATGATCAAATTAAAACTGTATGCTGAGCTAGCACATAAAACAGGAATAGCTGTACAAACCCATTTGTTTTCCAGGAGGGGTTTTCTGCGTGACCAGGAGACCAAGGACAGACCTTGAGGATATTGTCTGAAAAGACCTAGGAATGCCTAATTTAACAAAAAGATACAGTTCAGCAGGGTTTGGAAGCAGGGTTGCAGGTGATCCTTCTCCCATGTTGTCCATTTAGTTTATTGTCTTCCAACGGATATATGCTTTTTGTGTACTTGTATTTTTTTTGGTTGATGGACTGTTTCAAAAGTTTTTAGCATGGTTTAAAGTTCTGTATGGTCCTACTGTTGTCCTGCTATTAGTCTGGTGCCTTTCTCCTCTCTCTTGCCCATCTCCTGGTAACTATCAAAGGCATTATTTGTGTTCAAGCATGCTTGGAAATAGGATGCTAATCTCAGTATCAAGTCCCTAAAGTTCCTTAAAAGGAGGTGGGGTCTTTATGCAAAGAGAGATGTTAAACGTTCCAGCTGAAGATCTGTATCTTCAGTGCATTAGTTACTGGACATGGATGCATCTGCACAGATGGATGCTGTGGTGAGAACAGGATAAACATCAACTGAAGCTTGCTGTGATCTGGAAAACAGAATAAGAGACCCAGTGTGACTGATGATGGCACTCAAAGCTACTTGTTCATATGACTTAGCTGAAATAGTGGAAATAAGATCAAAAGATTTATTTACGCAGATGTTCGTTTGAAGTCATTGTCAGAAGGCAGACGCTGAGAAAAGTTTCTGTGCTGAGGGCCATAAGAGCGGTTTTTTTCATCACTGGGCTTGAACAGATTTGTTTCGGAACAAAGTTCTGATGAAATCTTTTTGTTGCAATGATTGATTGTGCTAGTGATATGATGCCAAGGTAGTAAAATCCTGAACATCTGGCAAGGTGTTCAACCTAAGCTTATTGAAAGCCTCCTACAAGGCAAATGAGGTTATGTGTGAGCAACTGTCCACATTTGACTGGGCTTTTATTAAGGTAGGGTACACCCCACACTCACCGTAAGCAGGCTTGCTGAGGCAAAGAAGAATAAAGATGCACTTTCAATATGAGGAAACCCAAGGAATGTGCTATGCCTGTTACTACCTGGGAAGGATTATGGAGTAACTCTTACAGTTAGCAGGCTTGAACTCGTTGCTGGGTCAGGTCTTCCTCTTGTTAGTTTTGTCTGTGCCCTGATTGGGGAAGACATTTATTTCATGATCCATAGTGAAATGCTGTATATGGCAGATTGTTCAAAACACATCAGTACTGAAGAGCAAGGAAAAATTGGGGTTCTGTCAGGTCTGCTCAGCATGAACAAGATACTGAAACTACAGACCTGTCTAGAGTAAAAAATCCTATTGGAATATGTGCGTGATAAAACAAGAAGGAACTGAGAAGATGCTCAAAACAGTTCTTAAAGTGGGTGAAGTGGGGGGTTTTGTGTGCCTTTTGTTTTTTCGTTTTACTGGTGTGTGTGTGTTTTGTTTTACAAGTCTGAATCTGAAAGGAAAAAATGGTACTGAAAACTAATAATTAGAAAGATATTAACATTGTGGATGTATCCAAAAGAAGTCATTGTTTGTCTCAGTGTTTAGGAATTGTTATAAATATTTAGACACATCCATAAACATGTTATCACATAAATATAGTGACTTAAAAGTTCTCTAATGCAGCAAGTTGTGAAGACATGCAGCACAGCAAGGATTTGCATTATTGGAGGAAAAGTATCTGGGTGCTGCTTCCAAATACCTCACCGTTCCTCTGTGTGAGAGGGGTCTGTAGATCTAGAATAGAATGTATTGAGTCAACAAACCCAGGGAACTACACTGGCTATTTTCCTCTTGATAGGTAACAAATCACTAAAAGCACTGCAGGATCTTGTTTGGTTTGAAAACATACTTAGTGTAATCATAGAATCATTTAGGTTGGAAAATGATTCCTTCCAGATCATGGAGTCCAACTGTAAACCTAACACTGCTAATACCACAACTAAACCATGTCCCTAAGCACCACGTGTACATGCCTTTTAACTACCTCCAGGCATAGTGACTCAACCACCTTCCTGGGCAGCCTGTTCCAATGCCTGGCAGCCCTTTTTGGTGAAGAAATTGTTCCCAATATCCAACCTAAACCTCTGCTGGCACAACATGAGGCTGTTTCCTCTTGTCCTATCACTTCTCACTTAGGAGAGGAGACCAACCCCGCCTCTCAGATATGGTTCTGAGCACATGCTTTTCTAGATTACCGTTATGAACACTCAGAAATAGAAACTGTGTGGTGACTTAATCCATCAGGAGTGAAAACAGACTGTGTGGCAGTTTCGGTTATTTGCTACTCTAGTTCAGTGTAACCACTGTCATATTGTCCTTTTTGGGGGGTTGGCATTATGCCATTCTGTAGGGGAAACAAGAGTGTGCTAGTGTTGCAAAAACTCATCCACCTGACTTGTGTTGCCAAATAAATCATTCCCACTGACTTTTTTGCTTAAGGGGTTGGTAGCATTTTATTGTGTTAAGAAAGGCAGGTGAACAGTTTGTTGCTTGTGTAATGATATTCTGTAGATAAACACAGAGCAGCTGGCAAAGCTTTAACCAGACTGTAGCTTTTCTCAGTGTTTGTTTTCTATGAATCCTCGTGACCAATTACAAATTGTTGCATTCATCTTGAAGTCCTTTTTGTTTTTATGCATGTGCAACACCACTTTAAGGCTTCATTATATTCTACAAAATATGACTGAGGAATTTTTTTCCTCTTTTCCTTAACAGATAGTGCTTCAGGTGGTCAGTAGATAAAAAGAAAACCAAACACCCATGCACACAGGGGTGGGGGTGGGTGGGGAGAAGCCCCAACAACAAAGTCCTCGAAACAACTGCATACTTGGAATGGCGAAGTTCCTCTTTGATTTAATGTTGAAGGAATATTTTTGCTACTAAAAATTATATTTGATTTTAACTGTCAGAAGTTTTGGCTCACCACCTGTTTGATAATGATTTTCTTGCTGTTATTTATTGGCATTTGGAAATCAATGAAGAAATCAAAGAACTTGTCCAAAGGGAGGGTGTGAGTACATATGCTTATAAGGGAGGTGAAAAGTGGACTCATATAACAACCTGCTGGTACACTTTCTGAAAGAAATACCTTAAATCTTAGGAACTTGTCATTTGCCAGTTAAGCCTACTAGTGCAAATGTGACTGGTATAGTCAGTTTTCTATGGGATAAATTTCTGTCACTAAGTCTGTTAGTTTTCACACTGGCAATGAATAAACTTGGAACTCTCCGCCAAAATCCTATTACTTTTGAATAAAATGCTTCTTCCTTCTTACAGTGTTATGTAAGTCTTAGTTAGGTTTAATTGACCTAAAACTAGTTACAAGCAACATCAGTTGTAAGCTTTAAAAATAGTATGTTGCCTCATTGCTAGCTGTATTTAAAATGCTTAGGACCTAGTTCTGTCTTGTGGTGAGCAGAACATATTGTCATCTCATGTGTGAGTACTTTTCCAAAATGTTTGGTGGTGTTTTCTGCATGCTGTGGAGTAGGAGCAAGTTCTTAACCTCTAGCTTTTCTCAATTCCCATCTGAAATGGAATGTGCTTTCACTTAAAGATGTCCCTTCTCTGATTTCTGCACTATGCAGTAGTTATTTGCATTTGGCGCTGTCTAAAGGCAGCATTTATTTCAGAATGGGAAGTTTGAGGTTGATCCTTTGTCTGGGTAAATGACAATGTGCTTCTTTACTTTCTCCAGTAATACAGCAGACACTGGATTTGGACTGAGAACAACTGGGCCCTCAGTAGTAGATGCATTTATATCACCCTTTCTGTTACCAAAAGGGGTATCAAAGAGGCTATGTAAATGAGAGACAGTTCCACTGAGGTGAATGCCACAAGCTTTCTTTAAAACTTTTCCCTTTTGGCTGTTAGAGTTGTAGCATCAGTTGTATTAGAATGGAAATTGTTGAGCAGGCTGTTGATGTTTGTGTGAACCCTCCTGGCTGAGGAAGGGTAGTGTCATGGGACACCTACAGCAATTGAAACTACCACACATAGAATATCACCAAATATGGTCCTGTGATTGATTGTTGATGCAGCTGCTGCAGAGTGTAATAAATTATGTGTACTTGTGTAAAAATACACCTTTAACTGTTGCCAAGTACTACTTGAAAAGTTACCCTGATGGATGTAGGGTTTACTCTGTTCCTTTATCAAAAAGCAATCGGGATTTACCACTGGCAAACTGCATATAATTAATGCTTTTCTGTATAGTTTCTTTCCGTAGGGATCAAGTTGGGGTTTCTGAACATGTGGGAGAGATGTAAATGCTTAGTGCTGGAAAAATGCCAGTGAACAAGGGAGATCTCGAGCCTTTCATCTTGGGTCCATGGATTTTATTTTAAGCAGTGTTGGGGTTTAGCTGTTGTTCTGAAGCCTTTAGCTCAGCAATTCAAAAATGATGAATATTTTCCAGAGGATAACTGACAGGCATCAGAAGATAATTATATCACTCCCTGGCATCTTGCTCATCTGTATGGTTCCCTTGCTTCAGTCTGTTCTTTGACTCATTTGGGATGATGATGTCCTCTGTGGTTTTTTTGGGGGGGCGGGCAGGGTGCACTCTGTTCTTGTTGTGATGTTAGTAGAAGAAAAAGCCTGAACAATATCTTTTCTTCCCTACAAAGGGTCACCAAAAACTGGGGGAAGGGTTCCCTTAAGCATTCAAATTAGGGGCTGCTGTCACTTATCTTTATAGATGCGTATTTTATGTGTTAGTTGAAGAGGCAGTATTGGTACTTGAAAGCTGTTAAAAATCACACAGATGTGATCTTGTTTCAAAAGGAGAAAATCCTCTCCAAGAAGAACCCTTATTTCTGGAAGTGTGATTTTTTTTTTTTTTTTTCCAAGACGATCCTTAAATTTCAGAATTACTTAATGGTTTGGGATGCTAGCTTCTCCTTGTAACATGAGGTTTTGGTCTAGCTGTTTGCTAGAATTTCTTCCTCTCCGAGTTAGTTGACGCTGCTTTTAAAGGAAAGCTTCTGGTTTTGATAGACCTGTTTGCTTACAAGATGTGAGAAGAGCATCTTTTCATCTGATAAGATGTAATAAGTCATCTTATAGACCTGTTGCTTATTTAATAACCTGTAGCTAACACCTGTCTTAGGTTGTTTTGCTTTTAATGTTTCTTATAGTCCATATAAATCCTGATTGAAAAATTAAATAGGAGTTCATTATGCTACAAATGGAACTAACCTAATCCTGGTCACTCTTCATTGGCAGGACTTCATGGGCAAAAGTGAATCCAACTGGCTCAATAGTAAATACAACCTTTTCCATGTGGACGGTTTTATGCTGACCTGTGGTTGGGAGGTAGTTGTCTTCTGATTTTGATCTCTGACCTACCAAGAGTGATACCTTACAAAAAGTGTAAGGCATTAAAAGAACTATGCAGTGAGTTACCTTTCATAAAAAAGATGAACAATGTGGTATTACATAACATGGCTAATTTTTGTTTTTATAGTAACTGTGATGGTGTGTTGTTTCCTGTTCTGGTACTGACTGAAGTGATAGTGTGTATCACACAAATTGGCGTAGTAAGTTATGACCCACGTATGAAGTGGTGATTTTAAATCTGTGGACAATGTGCTCCAGTGGATGGTCAGTTAGCTACACAGCACAACCTGGACCATATGGGGGGTGAATCCTTTTGAATGTCAGATGCGGAATATAAAGAAACATCAGACACGACTGCAGAGTGTTCTCATAGAATGAGACTTGAATAAGTGGAATGAGACTACCTGGACAGCTCACACTCAGGAAGGTGTTGGGATGATAACAGATTTAAAATAACTATATCACCACACACAAAAATCTTCCACACCCATCCAAAAATCCCTGCAACCAAACAAAAATTCCTGCAAAAACTCCGAAACCATGTGTGCAACTTACAGTGGTGATGCAGTTAAAGGGGCAGCTGCAGACTGTGGATACAGAGTTGTCACATAGAAGTAACTTTAAGGATTCAATGTTTTAGAGGGAAAGGGCAGAATAAGCACTACTTAGAAGTTCAAGTCCAGCAAATTAAAACATTAGATGTATTAAGTGGGTAAATGTGATTAATTGCTGAAACAAACTACCAGGATAAGCAGTAGGTTCTTTGTTAGTTGCTTACATATGAAGTATTTCAAATAATTTGAGCGGCTGAGGATGGGAATTACTAATTCTTATTCTGCTAAAGAATAATAAGTAATTTGGATGGAATTACTTGAATCATATTTTGCATAACCTGAAAGTAAAAATTGGCACTGACCATGGTGCTCTTTTTTTTTTTGCTACAAATTGGAACAAACTGAGTTTAGAAAGTTGTGGTTATTTGCCTTAAATGGCCTCCTGCTAAGAGATTTAGAGTTTCATGCAGCTTTGGGTTGCAAGGGACCATGGGTGATTGACACAATTAATCAAAGATCATGCTCCTAATCCACACCGAACATAACACAGTTGAGAGAACTCAATTAAAACTTTTGTTCCTCCAATTTAAAAGATCAGCCTCATGGGAGCTAAGTATCTCACCCTTACTTGTTTAGCTTGAGACCAGACTTAATAAATTGCCTTATTTTCCTTTGCAGTTGCAATTTAGATGCTTATAAATCAGCAGTTATGCTTTGCCACAATTCCACACATGAAATCCTGCATCTTTGGTTAACAACTTCACCTAGGAGGTTTTAATGGATGTAGATAAAAGCTCAAAGAAAATGTAAAAATCTGAAATAATAAAAACAAAGCAGGGGAAATGCTGAAAGTAGTGTGTTACTAACCCTTACTTAATAAATACAGAAATTTACAAGTAAACAAAATTAAATTTAGTAGTTAAATTATAGTCTCTCCCTCTTCTTAGCATTCATTTTGAATTTTGTTAACCTGACCATGTATCACAAGCTTTATCCTTCTCCCTGGGCACCTTTATATCAAGGCTGTAGTGAAGACATTATTCAAGATAGTAAATTTTTGACAGCTTACACTTAGGGTAATACAACTGCTTAATAAAAGATAACATTGAAAGGAATAAGGGGAAGAAGCTTATGATTGGAAAGGCTCTCTATAGAAGGGGACTTTTTAAAGAAGAAAAAAACCCCGAAGACTTTCGTTACTGCCTTAAAAAGTGTTTCATTTCTGGCTTGAGAATTTGGGTGGTGTGAAATAGTGATGTAGGAAGCTGCTGGGCACAGTGATAACTTACAGCAGTGTTAAAGGTAGCCTTAAATTCATGGTATTCATGCACAACTAAGGCATGTAGGAACAGGAGTTGGTGTCTGTTTTCAGGGAGGACTGTTGTTGACTGGCTAAGTTGCTGACTGAGAACCAATCCAGCACTAACACTGAGGCAGCATTTAGCATCACTTCCTTAGGTCTTACAGCAATAATATACTTGCAGTAGATAACTCTTTGATCTCATGTGGAGGATGTATACTCTTCAAAAGGTCTAATACACTGTTGTTCCTTTTCAGGGACTAAGCTGTGCAGGTTTTAATACTGTTGTACTATGAAGGCCTGAAAGGTTTTTTTTCTGTGGCATATGTATCTTGTGGAGATTAAAATAGGCAGTTTAACAATATGTTGTGGTACCTTCTGCTGGGGGTGGGGGGGGGAAATGTTTTCTGGTAGTAGGAAGCAAAAATAACTTTTCCAGGTAGTCCTGGTGGGCATTTATTTTGCTCCCACCACTTCTGAACCTGTGTTGCAGTTGGCAGATGTTTGCTACTAATCTTTTTTGTGTGGTCGCAAACAACTCGTGTCTTCTGGACGGGTGCTGCAGGACTGGGTGTATGTGAATCTTAGTGCTTTAAATGTGTGGTTTGCTAGCGGCAGCATTTGTGGTCCCACTGCATCTGTATGTCCATCCTGTAAGACCTTTGGTATTTTATCTTTTTACAGTAGTGGAACTGTTTTGTTTCAAATAGAAAATGTTACGGTGCACAACATATACTTCCTTATTGTATCCTTGGTGGGTTTGTCTTCTGCCACTTGTTGCATACGGTGGGGTTGTCTTTTAAGGTGATGTTATCTTCTGGTTTGCTGTTGACTAATTTCTTCACTGTGTTACGCTTGTTGGTATGCGATTTGCTCTCATGTACTTGTACATCTTGATTAGTTGTCAGTTGTGTTTCTTTCTTAGTAATATCTAAGCTTTTTTTTTTTAGTTTATAAAAGCAGTGTTTTCTTTTTACACAATGATTTTCTTTACCTGGAAGTTCTTCCTTAGGTTCATTTTCTCTCCCCCCCCCCCCCCCCCCCCCCCCCCCAATGTTTGTCTTATGTAAATTACTTCTGTGCAAACTGGTATTTATTTTTACTGATTGTATATATAATCTGGCCCTTCCAAAAGTATTTTTGTATTGTTTCATTTTTCAGTACACTAAGAATCCATTTCAGATACTTGGCAGCTGCTTGGTTTTGGTAGTATCAGGTGTCTTTTTCTTTAATGACAACTAATTCTAATTCTCAGTTTAAAATTAGGATAGTCTTAATGTTTCTTACACTGTAACTAAACCCAGTTGTTTCAACTTTATACACATCTCCTTTGAGTCTTGTATGTTTTACTGATGACTACTGTAGAATAAGAGGATGTTGTTCTTATCCAAGCCTGTGGATCTTATACCAAGTTGCTGGTACCCACAAAAAGCTACTCCCTCCCTTCTCCCATTTGTATCTCCACTCTCTTTTAGCAGTCAAAATTCTAATCATCTCCCCCTGCACTGATTACTGTTATTTTTCCAATATTTTGATGAAAGCTTTCATAGGGATCAGAATTTCCAGTTATTTAATATTTTTAAAAAAATCCCTTTTTATGGGGGAAACTTCTATTATTACTATGTCTCAGTATTTTTTTGATCATGCATTTCTTCAAAACAAAACAGCAATTTATAATACAACAGAAGAATAATGTGGCCAGAAATCCATTGTGCCAATTCTGTTCTTTGTTGCTTGGAAGACTTGTGGTGTGGTTTTCTCCCTGTAATGCCTTGTTTAGTCATATTATTTGCTCTGTGAAGTCTTTATCTCTATTTGGCCCTGATAAACCTAGTAGATTCAATACTATTGCCTTTCTGTGACTTGATTCTTGTGATCCTCAGAGTGAGAATTCTGACCAGATAGCACTGTGCACTGTTTTGCAAGGGTCACCAAAGTGCTTAATTGACTGTCACATTGATTGGTAGATTTTGGGGATTTTGTTTACTTGTTTTGACTTAGAAAGCAACTTTGTCTTGTTTTGCCTAGACCTGAAGTGTACTTCTGTTTAGTAATCAAAACTTGTGATTCAGTTTTTTGCTCCACTAGAAAATTATGCCACAAGTACTAAGAATGCTGGGATGGTTTTAGAGATACTGGTAGCTGAGTAATGCCCCAGGTTTGTTACATGAGATTTGTTTTCTTCAAGGTCGAGAAAATTTGTAGTGTGCACAGATATCTCACGAGCATTCTTTTCTGTGCTGCCACACTAGTTATCTAGCTTAAATGTAAAAAAAACCCCCAAACCTGCAATAAATATAATTAGCTGAAGGGGGGCGGGGTGTATTTGCAAAAATAATGTTGTATATGTGTCTGTCTTAAATACAGAGAACAGACCCACAGCTCCTTGCTCAGTTCTACTACGCTGATGAGGAACTAAATCAAGTAGCAGCTGAACTGGACAGTTTGGATGGAAGAAAAGACCCACAGAGATGTACGCTGCTGGTCAACCAGTTTCGCTCTTGTCAGGTAATCAAGATAAAATAGCACCTTCCTCATTTTGCTGACATTTTTTTGTACATTATTTCTTGTATTAATCAGTTTTTATTGTCAAATCCCTTAAAAATATATCTTTGGTGTATATATGTGCCTTTCCTTTGTGTAAAGGGTACACGTTTGAAGAATATTTTTTCATATAAAATACAGTGCTTACTAGAATATGAAAAATATTTCAAAATTTCAGGCACTGTAAAGTAACCATGTTATTTGTAGATGCTCAGCTTTTCTATATCTCGTGAATCTGATAGCTTTTCATTAGTACATGAACTTCGTGAAGACAGCTGGTAGCTTTGCTGATTTTCAGAAAATATATTGTTTACTTCATGTAAACAGTCTTGAAGATGAGAGGAACTGCTGAGGAACCATGCAAAAGAGGAGTTTTATGTGTAAATTACTGCAAAAGTATGCATCTGTTTCCAAGTCCTGTTGTATAATCTAGTTCACCTAAAAAAAAAAAGATTCCTGAGAGGATTTGCTCAATCTATGGCTATACTTTGAGCAAGACTTGAAAGGGCGAAGAACCAGAGACTGCAAAGATCAGTTCAGTTAAGTCTAGCTCTCTAACTTGGATGGTTTTGTGGTTTGATATATTGAGGAAAAACAATTCAGAAATTGAAAAACTATTGAGAAAACATAACTTCCTCTGTTACTGTGTGCCATTCTACACCAAATTTTTCAATAATAATTCAAATTTTTGGAGATAGAAATTACTTTTGTCGTACTCCTTGTACTTGCATGAACTCTTTGATACCTACTCTCTGAGTCACACCCGAGAAAACCATTTTAAACCAGAGTAGGCTCAAGTCCAGAATACACCATGCTCAGGTGGTAGGAGGATTTCTGTGTGAAAAGTAAACACTTGCTGTCAACTCAGGAGAATTATAAGTGAAAGACCATAGTAATAAAGATTCACTTACTTCACCAAGTGAAAAATGGCAGTTAATTGCAAAAGATGTGTTTTCATTCACCACTTGCTAGAATTCCTTACTGTTGCTAATGGTGAAATGTACCAAACTTCATTATGTGGAAAACTTTCATCACGAATCAAGTTAAGAACAGTGCCCTGATCATTCTAGCAAATGTTCGTGTTAAGTTAGCTGAGTCTGTTGAAAAAGTGCAGCTACTAGGAGCTTGCTTGCAAGAAAACTAAATTTTAAGAGTGCAGGTTTTTTTTGAAGAGTAGTTACAGTGAAAGTGTTGACAGCCAATGTATTGTTTGGTCAAACTATTTTAATGCTTCTGTCTACTTTGAATATCTTCACAGTTTCCTGCCGTGGTGTCACTAGAGAAAAATGGCCAGTTTAAGGGTTTACCCAAGTGGAAACTGAGTTTAGTAACAGTCAAAATTCAGTGACTTGGAGGGGAAAAAAATAGCAGTGACAGTTACCCTGAAAGATCATCACTTCACAAGTATTTTTGGCTTGCTATTATGAACCTCCAGTAATGGACATTCCACAAACTTCCTAAGCAGATTCCTTCCAGACTGTCTTTTTTCAGGAAAGGTTTTCTGATAATGTGGTGCAACATAATCTCCTTGTTTGTTATTTTATCCCCAGGAGGTGACAACTTACTCCCTGTTTCTCTGCAGGTGCACAGGCTTTCTGATTTGTTTCTTGGAGTATAGGGCAGACCTGAGGAGGTGTTCTCTTCAAAAAGTATCTTCTGGGAATGTTTCACCTGTAGGAATGCAAGATATGCAGGCTCACTTAGCTCCTTGGTCACTTTGCTGGGCTTGTGTAGTGACTCACCAACTTGTGAGTCTTAATACCTTCTCATGCCTCTTAATTTCTTCTTTTCATTTGTCAAACAGATTGCTGTTACTAAACCGATCTGTTGCTGGAGCTGAAAGAAAAGGAGATGGTTATATTTTTCTTCCTGTAGCTATTTTGGTCATTTCTAATTTTCAAAGTTTTGCAGATTAGGTCAGATCGTCAAATGTGTCAAAAATGGCTGTGCTAATTAGGATTTACATTATTTTGTTGTTATTTATGTAAAAGCAATGGGTTTTGTTTTTTTCCTTCTAAAAATGTCATGTAAATGACAAGAGAAGAATCAGTATTTTAGTAAGGATTTGAAATATAGGCATTTGTTAATCAAATATTGCATGGTAAGAGGAAATATCTGTTTTAGCCTAAAGTATGGTGGAGATGAAGGAAGATGGAGAACCAACAGCCAGCCTGGGCTCACAATGGTTGTCATGGAAGACTGTGCACATGCAAGTAGGATAGCAGTTACATTGCGCAGTACCTCTAATATCTGCAACAGCAATCACATAATTCTGAGATCTTTTCTAAGAAATGTGTTCCTTCTGACTCTTCCCGCAATCCTTTTGAGAAGGAATGTGTGACCACAGACCATATTTAACCAGACTTGCCATCTTGGTGTGATTTCTTTTTTTTCTTCCCATTTTGTCCTTGTTTTTCCTTGGTTATTCCCAATTTTTATTTCTCTGGTTATTCCCAATTTTTATTTCTCTAAAGTTTAAAGGCATAGTCTTTCTATCAGATGTTAGTGTTTTCTAGGGACAAAGATTTCTAACAACTATTGACGTTCTGCTTTTTCATCTGTGTTTGAAATTACTTAATGGTTCCTGGTTTAGTTTATTTTAGATGATTTACTGATAGTGTCTGATTAACAGGTGATGCTTTGAAATTTTATTTTGCTTTATTAACTAGGGGAGAGATGTGTCTTTTTCCAAAAGACCAACAAGTCTTACAAACTCCTTCTTTTTAAGGAGAGGTTTTATATCTGTATTTTCAACTTCTGATCGTATTGTTAGAGCTCCAAGTTTGCCATCATATGTGAACAGATTCAGACAAAAGGACTCTACCTAAAGCATGGTATGTTTTATAGAGGAAATACTTAGTGTTTTCTAGCTTAACCAAAGCAGCAGTATTGAGCAAGGCAAGTTGAAGGTACGGTGTATTGTGGTGTTTCCACGGATATGCAGAGAACTTCAATCTTCAGGACTAGTCATGCTTCCTTAGTGAAGAACTGCAACTCTGAATATTGTCTTATAGTGGTGTGCCTTAGTACTATTTAATGATCAAGATCACTTTTAGAGTAAATGAACTTTTCAAAACTTTTGAAGACCTTGCACCTTGGATTTTATATGCTGTGTGTTGACTATATAGCATGATGCTGCGTAGCATATGTCTGAGTAAGAAGCAAGGTAATGGTTTTCAAAAGTTCACTTTTCTTTTGCACATTAATGCAATATAACACTTCATTCCACTTATGGTAGCCTGTTATAAAGACATCCCTTGTTTTGCTTTGGAGTTTGCATGTCAGTGGTAGAGTATTATAAGAATGTAACATTAATGCTTTATGCTGCATATATTGTGTGGTTAATACCTATCCAACAGAATATACCACTTCCTCTAATGGTTGCTGCTAAAATGAAGAGCATCTTAAATGTGCAGAGATGCATGATGAAAAACTGTGATGTTTTCTCAAATGGAAAAATAAAAATGGGTAGGTAAGATGTCATGCTTTTGGTATGAACTTGATGGGTGGTAAGAGACTGAGGAGACCTTCTTGCAGCCTTCCAGTACCTGAAGGGGGCCTACAAGGAAGCTGGGGGGGGGGGGTGGGTACTTTTTACAAAGCACTGTAATGACGGGACAAGGGGTAATGGGTTTAAACTGAAAGTGGGGAGATTTAGATTGGATATCAGGAAGAAGCTCTTCACGAAGAGGGTGGTGAGGCACTGGCACAGGTTGCCCAGAGAAGCTGTGGATGCCCCATCCCTGGAAGTGTTCCAGGCCAGGCTGGATGAGGCTTGGAGCAACCTGGTCTGGTGGAGGGTGTCCCTGCCCATGGCAGGGGGGTTGGAACTAGATGAGCTTTAAGATCCCTTCCAACCCTAACCATTCTTTGATAATAGAAGGAAAGTACTTTTTTCTTCAGAAAAACATGTTTGCATCTGTGAATCTTGAGTGATATGCAATACTGGTTCATCTCAGTGTTTTTCCTGCAATACAAATCATTAATTGAAGTATTTTTGTATTAGGGTTATAATAAGGTGTCCTTTTCTGTGCTCTTCCCAACATGAGACAGTATTGAATTTCATAAATAATGGTATTTTGTTTGTGTTTTAATTAATCACTCATGCATTTGCGATCATTCTCTAAATTAATTTGCCCTGATCATTGCTATTTACCAATTTAAGTAACAAGATATCAATGTGAAAACTGGTTTAAAAAAAATTTCTCAGCTGATTAAATGGGTTTAGGTTTAATGTTACATATTACAGAACTTCATTAGTTTTGTTTTAAGAGTCAAAGTAAAAAAAAGCCCTTTGTTTCTAACCCAGAGATGTTGTTAGGTAAACACTGAACCTGTGTATAACCTGTATAGCACTTGACACTGTGAAGGTGTTTTCAGCATCACAGCACTTGCATGCAGTTTCATCAGGCTGAGAATTATTTCTCCGCATACAGTAGTGAGATCTCGGAATAGCATATGAGTCAGTTCCCAGCATGGCTTTATCAAAATTATTCCTTGAACTGCAGATTGTGTCTCAGCAATGTGTAATATGATCTGCCAAAGTGCACTAGGAAGGAGTTTGCCCCTGTCAGGGCACTGACTTGAAGAAAACCATTGACTTGCCTGGCTGTATCACCCCCTGTGCCATGCCACAGAATAGTAAACCAGAGAATTTGTGCTATTTGTGCAACATGGCTGTTTCTGGCTCAGTGGTAAGAGTGATTGACTCTGCATTGACTGGTAGAATACTATACTGGCTCTTTGCTCTCTCACTGCCATTTGCCTGTTTGGGAAGCACCTCATGAATTACTGCAATTGGCAGTCCAGCATTTTAAAGTCAGCCATCAGCAATCTGTTTGCTGTAACATTAGATTTTTTAAATGTAGCCTTTAGTGGGCTGCTTCATGCACAGGTCACCCCTCCATATAGTGGGTGAGAAGCAGATGCCTATGAATCTGCACCTCATTATCTATCACAGTATAGGTTAATGTTGCTGAGGAATCAGAGCCCTTAGGGAAAGCTGAAGGGTATTTCAGTGTTGTGTTGTTATCACTTGTCTGTCTCAGTTTCTGTAGCCATATAAAATATGTGGTAAATGTTATTAAAAAAAAGTTATTTTAAACAGACTTAAATCTGTATTTCTTCCAACTCAATTTAAAAACTAAAAACATCATGGAGGTGAGTTGAGATTCAAGTGTCAGTGAAAACAAAGCTTTGCCCTTATTCAGGAGTATGTTTTAGAGTGGTTTGAAGGTACGGGCTGAAGGAGCTTACTGTAGAATGTGTAAAGAGGGTAAAAATGGGTGCTGGGAAACAGTGAGTAGTAAGATGGTAGAGGATAATCTGCTGCTGCTGGGAGCCCATCCTGGGAATTTTCTTGTCAGTGTGGCATGCTAAAAATAGAATCACAGACTGGTTAGGGTTGGAAGGGACCTTAAAGATCATCTAGTTCCAACCCCCTGCCATGGGCAGGGACACCCTCCACTAGACCAGGTTGCTCAAAGCCTCATCCAGCCTGGCCTTGAACACTGCCAGGGATGAGGCATCCACAGCTTCTCTGGGCAACCTGTGCCAGTGCCTCACCACCCTCTCTGGGAAGAATTTCTTTCTGATGTCCAATCTAAATCTTCCTGCTTTAAACTGAAACCCGTTACCCCTTGTCCAATCACTGCGAGTCTCTCCCTGTCTTTCCTGTAGGCTCCTTCAGGTACTGGAAAGTGCTGTAAGGTCTCCCCAAAGCCTTCTCCTCTCCAGGCTGAACAAGCCCAACTCTCTCAGCCTGTCCCCATAGCAGAGGTGCTCCAGCCCTCGGAGCATCTTCGTGGCCTCCTCTGGACTCACTCCAACCGGTCAATATCCTTCTTATGTTGAGGGCTCCAGAGCTGGATGCAGTACTCCAGGTTTGGTCTCATGAAAGCCGAGTAAGGGGAGAATCATGTCCCTTGAGCTGCTGGCTGTGCTTCTGATGCAGCCTGAGATATAAGTTGGCCTTCTGACCTGCCAGCTCACACTGCTGCCTCATGTTGAGCTTCTCATCAACCAACACCTTCAAGTCCTTTTCAGCAGGGCTGTTCTCAGTCTCATTGCCCAGCCTGTATCAGCGTCTGGGATTGCCCTGACCCATGTGCAGGACCCTGCACTTGGCCTTGTTGAATCAAAATCAAAATTAAGAAAAAAATTATAATTTTTAAAATATGTTTTCTGTATATCTTATAAGCTTAAAAACATTATTGCCTTTCTGAAGCTGGAGGTAGATGAATAACACAAGCCTAAAAGTAGGGGAAGCTCTTCATCTGATACTCTTCAGTGTCTGTCTCGTTAAAGATGATGGTTGATAATGGCTCACTCTAGGAGGTAGTTGGCAATTTGCTGCCTGATAGAGGGAAAACCAGCCCAGTTACGTTTCACCTTGGCTTGCACCACATACATGGATAGATTTCTAGATTGCTTTTAATTTAAAAGAAGAAACAGGAAAACACTGCCACCACACATGATGCTGAAGTTATGTTGGCGTTTGTAAAATGCCTTGTACAGTGTCCCAAGTTGAGAAGAACCATGACTGAGCTGCAGTGAACTCTGTCATAGAACATGTGTGGATTTCTCTGTAGTGGGAAATGGAAAGGATCTTCAGAGTGTGAGTTTGGACTTCTTTTTAATACGTTTATATTTACAAACAGAAGTTGGTGTAGTGTGAAATGGTAACGCAGGTGGCAATCAGTAATGCACAAGGGTGAAACTGAAACTAGGTTGACAAGTTGCTAAATAATTAAAAGTAACTTACCTTTGCATACAAAATACAATCCATTTTTTTTTTTATCAGTGAAAATAGTGATGTGATTATATTAAATAGTGGGTGCTGGAGAAGCCGTAAGTGGTTATTGAAGGAACTGTGATACAAGGTTATGCTGCGACCACATTCATTGCATGCCAAGTCCTATGGAAAAACACTGTCTTTAGAAGATGAGGTAGTCATTCATTTAGAACATGAAGAGATAACAAGAAAGCAAGATTAATATTTTATCTGTACTTCAATTAAAACAATGTTCTTTTTTTTTTTGGCCAGATGTCACAAGTTGTGTTCAAATTTAAAAAAAAAAAAGGTGTTTTTATTCTTTATGAAAAAGAATCTGACTATAGAAGGCTCTTAATTTCTGAGGTTATGAAGTCATCTAACATTTCGTTTGAAAAGCTCAGATGATGTTTCATTACTTAATGCATGCTTATCTGCCTTAGATCATACTTTTTATATTAAGAAAAGCTGACGTGTTGGTATCTTGACTGAATATTGACGTAGTGAGCCTGAGACACACTGGTGTAATTCCCAGAGCATTTGAAGGCTAAATGAGGACAGTAGACCGAGGTCATTTAAAAACTGACATTTCTCAGCATTTATTAAATATGAGACTATACCAGATCCACTTCTGTAGGAATTAATGTAATGTGACATGTCTGACTATCAGGGGCTTTATACTTCTTCCACATTCTTCAACGGTGCCATCAGAGGATTGCTGTCAGCTCTGCTATATCTCTCCTTTTTAATTTTTTTTCCAATGCAAAGAAGGAAACAATTAAGTGTCTGATATTAGAATTTATATGTAGCCTCTTGACTTAGATATGCTGCGGTTTGCCTTCTTACCTCCATATGCACATGGTGGCACCATCCTAGCAAGATTAACAATACATGCAAGTCATTTATTTGGTGATATTTCTGTACTCGGGGATTAAGTCTGGTTTCTACTGTTAGAAGCCTTTTCACTTAATCATATAAGAATAAAACCCTTTCTTTCATTTAATTTTACTTTAATGCTGGGGAAGTAGGATAAGAAAGACAAGAAGGCAAATTATTTTTTAAAGACAGTTCTTAGAGTGGAGTTTAATTTTCACTGTGACCTTAACATACTTAAAAGTTAAAATAATGACTGGCTTTTTCTATATGAAATAATTCATAAATGCTTGACTATTTCATCTATTTTCAAGTGATAAAACACCCATACCATAACACTGTATGTATACATGTGTTTCAACTACGAATAATAGATTGTTATGAAGAATGTTTTGTGCACTGTTGTGCAACCTTGTTTTCTCATGTGTCAAGTTGTCATAAGTAAGTTTTCATTAAACAAAAGGAAGCCTTTAAATGTTTATGTATGTTATGCATCGAGTGCAACAAAGACTCCTGTATATTAGAAGGAGGGATTGCAAAATATTCTGGAGTTTCAGAGAATATATTAATTTCAGGCTGCCCCATTGTAACTATTAGTGTATAATTTAACAATAAACTATTAACTGAGTGGCTGGAGTTCAAGGTGATGGGAAGAAAATAAACTGTTAAACATTAAGGTAACTTTTTCAGTCACTACAACTTTATAATTCCACAGAGTAAGGGAGAAGATGGAATAATTCAGTCATAACTCCAAGTTCATTCTGTGGTATAAAGATACAGCAACTTTCTTTGCCTTAAACTCACTCTTAGGAAAGAAGTTGTGTTAGCTCATTGCAGCACAATGTTCTTGGTGGAAAAAAATGTGGAATTTAAGACAGGAATTTAAAAAAAAAAAGTTGTTCATTTTTGAAAGAATTACATGTATTAAGTTAGAATTGCTTCAGACAAGTTTGAAGTGGTTGATATGAAAATAGCATGTGAAAAGGAAAAGCTAGATGTGGAAGAGCAGGCATTGGATAGTAGGCTTTGTTACTACATGCTTTTGCATGACTGGCACACATAAACATTTTCCATTTTAACGGTTTGGGGAAACAAATACTTGTGTGAAATGAATTATGCAGAAAGTGTGCTATGTTGGTTAAGAATGCTTATCTTATTGCTTATGCTGTCTACTCTCTCCTGCTGGATTTTCAGTTTTTACAGAGTAGTGCTATTTTTAAAATACTTCTGTAAGTAGCATCAAGATGAACAGCAGCAATATTACCCTAAGTACAAGGCGATTTCAGCTACGAAGCAAATAAAGCTGACTTTTATATGCTGATACTGCTCCTTGTTCCGTAGTTCAGAAAGAAACCCAGAATTTAATTTATAAAATGTAGTGCTCTTGATACTACGTTATGATGTACAGAATAGTTTTTTGGTTTTGCCCTGAGAATAAATTCTCAGTTTTCAAGGTTTCTGTGCATGATGAGTACTTAAGCAGATACCAAGCATCAGATATTTGTATTCTTTGATTTCTCATGTACCCCAGTGTATCTGTAACTACTGGTAAAATTGTTGCTCTGCTTATATAGTGCTCATAATAAAACAGGCTAGTAGCTCATGTAGAAGCATAAGTGATCATCTTTAGGCTACAAAGCTTGTTGAATTGATTTGTGCAACCGAGGCACTGAGATAAACTGTTGTATTGATATAAGCTCTTGTAATTTTTACTTTAGAATTGTTCTTATGCTGTGAGAGGGTTGTCTTTGTTGGTTTTCTCTGTTTTGTTTTGGTTTTTTTCTGGTTAGGTCTGGTGTAGTCTGTCAAACAAACAAGATGAATTCTAGCAGGCTTAGTCATGTCTGGTTTGACTTGTGTGATAACTGCAATTAAAAAGTATTTTCCATTTCCAGACATTCCTACAAACCTGTGGCCGCAGTGTAAGCCCTGTTTATTATTTGCACTATTGTCCTCTGTAGAGATTTTAGCAAATTTGACTGGAAAATAATTTAACACTATATCTGGAATGTGAAGAGTTCTCTCAGTAGCTCTAATAAACATCTTTGTGGTTGTCTGTTTTATTCTGCAATGCAAACAGGAGTCTAAAAGTACATTCTATTTTATAATATAAATTATATTTTATGTTAAGTCATCAAACACATTATATTTTGTAATTGAGAAAATAAAACTTGGAGGACATTCCTCAGAAAGGAAGGCAGCATTATCTTCATACAGTTTTTTTAGGAGATCCTTAAATCACTCATTTAAAATGTACAAATACTAGAAATGATCCTAGGCCTGAACATTCTGTTAGAATAGAGGTCTCCAAAGATTTGGGCTTTGCAGTTTTGAGTTGAATTGTTGGTGATATCTTTATTGGTGATATAACACCATATTGGCCTTTCTTTGTCTTTTGTCTACAGCTGCAGAACTTCAACATACCTATCTCAATTAACTGTATTCTGTGACATCAGATTTTCCATTGTTTTTTTTAAGGCAAAGTGTGTTCTTTCTCTTCTAGCAGGAAAAGGCTTTTAATATAGTTATAAAACCAGCAGTGTTAATCCATGGCACTGGTAGATTTAATGTAAATGATGTCAGAAAAGTAGTATTTATGTGGATTTGGGTGGTTGTGGTTTAACCTGTCAGGCAGCTAAACACCACATAGCTGTTCACTCACTCTCCCTCCCAGTGGGATCGAGGAGAAGGTTGCAAAAAAAAGGTGGAACATGTGGGTTGAGGTAGAGATGATTTAATAGGACAGAAAAGGAAGGCAAAATAAATAGCTGTAATATAAAGTGATGCACAATGTAGTTAATCATGGCCTGCTGACCAATTTCCAGCCAGTCCCTGAGCAACAGCTATCTACTCTCCCAGTTAACACCCCCCCCCCCCCCCTCCACCCCCCCGTTTATATGTTCAGCATGAAGCCATGTGGTATGGACTGTCTGTTTGACCAGCTGGGGTCAGCTGTCTGGGCTGTGTCCCCTCCCAGTGTTTCACAAAGAAGAAGCTGGGAGCCCAGTTGCAGCATCAGAAACTGAAAATGTCCTTGACTTGTTGCTAAGCAGTGTTTACATAAACTAATACATCACTGTGTTATCAACTTATGAATCTTATTGTCATCCCAAATCCAAAACACAGCACTAGGCCAGATATTAGGAAGGAAGTTAACTTTATTCCAACTGAAACAAGGACAGTGGTTTTGGTCAGAGCCCTAGGAGAACTCTAGCAGCTGTACATGCGGATTGCAGAGTTTTTGATTCAAGCAAGCCCTTGGGCACTCCGTAGAAATGTTACAAACATTTTGGTTTCAGTAAATCTCTTAGCTTTATTGCTTGGACATGTGGTTGAGTATGGGCAAACAAGATAAATTTTGATAGGAAAAGCAACCTCATGAGCATGTCTTTGTGTTATCACCCATAATTTGTCAGACGTAATTCTGTGCTCCATTGTCAGTGTCAATTTAAAGGTTTTCCATTCCCGGTTTACACTATTCCAGTTCCTATACCCACACTCCAGTATAATACCACCACCCCACCCCACCACCACCCGAAAGCACAGCTTTCCAGTAGCTTAAACCGATTTGAGACTGTGCTGCCCTCAAAAGAGGCATTGTTGTCCTTCCTTCCAGCACCAGTCTGTGTGCTCCAGGAACCTGGCTCATGTTCCAGAAGTGAGTGAACAGCCATGGAGTGGGTGGGATCACCTGGAAGCCTGGCTGTAGAGAAGGCTTTGGTGGGGTTGCTGTATCTCAGCCAAATGGTGATGTTGATTCACTGTGTGGATGGCGGATGACATGGAAGCACAGATGTACAGTTAGTGTGGTGTCCGCAGATAGGAGCGGAGAGAGAGGGGTGAGTGTATAGATCCTTATCCATAGCCAGATCAAATAAGCTGTGCTCAGCAATAGACCACATCCTCAGGTGTAGTGGTATGATGATAAGGAATCGCTAGGAAAAAAAACCCCTACCCTTTCACTCTGTGCTTTATCGGAATTGTATCCATGCTGAAAAGTCAGCATAATTGAGCATCGCTTGATGAAGAAGGTGTCTGTGAAGTGCTGTTAAATAACTCATAGGACAATGCTGGTGTCATAGTGGATTGGCAGTGAGTTATCTAAGAAATACTAATTGAATTCATTAACATTCTTGACAAGAGCAAGCGGGGAATATGTGCCATAATCACTGTGAACAAAGAGGCAGTTCAGAGGTGCAGTGTTTTCATGTTTCATTGCATCCGTCCATCGAAGAACACTTTCTTGTAGAATTAGGCAGAAATAGATCTTATTAAACAAGTTAGACTGAAGCTGTAAGTAACTCCCAGTTGGATTCTAAAACCTAATGATTGGTTAGAAGTTGGCAAGAATCTACTCCTGATGTTATTTTGTTAATTGATATAAAGGTTAAACTGTGGATTGAGCCAGGAGTACTTTTACTAAAAGTAATGGCCAGGCCTCTCTAGCCTGCTTGATTTGCAACCCTGGAGATTTTATGTCAGTGGAGGTCAGTGAAGGAGACCGCAAGGTAATTATTGAGATTGAGGGAAGGAGTTGGCTGAAAGAAGCCTTTGTGTTCCAAAATGTTTAGAAACTGTAGTAAAGATTTTTTTGACAGTAGAGGGAAGAAGTAGGAACCAAAAGCAAATCTTCTCCAGCCTATTCAGTTGTGTTAGAACACTTGAGTGTTGCTCATTGATCTGTGGGGAGGGGGGAATCATGCTTGTTTTCTGAATTGTACCTGTTTGTGAGGCTTTTTCTAAAATACAACAGAGCTGGTGGCTCTAGAGAAATTCTCGTAAGGTTTATATTTAAGAGACTTGATGCAGATGTAGGAATGCCAGAAATCTGTGCCAGAAGATTGGGCTGATGGAGTGCAAGCCAAGCTGTGTTCAAAGAAAGTTATTGTCTTTGATACAATTTGTTCCTCTTAAAGTGTGGACAGTGCCAGTTTAGGAAAGAAAGTGAAACTGAGAAAAAAAAAAAAACCACCACATTTTTTATTTAAGTGATGATGTCAAGGTTGACCTTAAATTCCAGACAATGCCCACTTCTGCTCTACTGTTCATCTGTGGTAATAGAGCTTTTAAAGGTTTTTTTCCCCCTCTCTATAATTTCATTTCCATTTCAGTTATTTTATAATTGATTACAACATTTGTCATTTTGTTACTCCTGGTTGTGTGAGTTGCATTGCTCCAACAGATGTCTTCTCTGTGCTGTGTGACAACTTCAAACCATTTATGTCAGATACCTGTTAGCTGTTTGGGTGTGCAACTGAGTGCAAGTTCATAACATTTCTTTTGAAAACATGCAGGCTTGTTAGCCCTTTCATATGTTTTTACTGTACTTCAGAGCACTCTGACTGAAGAATAAACTTATTGTGGAAAATACAAGAAATAGCCTTTATCAGAAAAGTTGTTTTTTTCTTCTGTTAAGACTCAGGCTACAACTGCAGATTTAAATTTATCTTTTTTTCCCCCAGAAATTTTAAGTGATAAATGGAATAATGTAGCCAAGTAGAAAACAAATGTGCAGCAATAAACATTTAAAATTAGTAAATAAAATAATTGTGCTTTTTCAAAATCTTGTGTACTCAACAGTTTTATATTATTTTTTCAGTTTTATATTATTTTTCAGTATAGAATGATTAGCATGATGGCTAGAAAATACAAAATGTTTGGCCATAAGTAAAACTATGGACTAACCAAGAACTCTTTTTTCTGAGTTCTGATTCATATTTGATCTTGTGTAAGGAGTGATTGATACTGTAAGAATTTTTTTCCTTTGAAAAAAGGATTGTAATAGTGTGCAGTAGTGTAGTCTTAAATTGTGGTTTCCCATATTAACAAACTCTCATGTGTTTACACTTACTCATATGGATCACATAGGTCATTTGGTGAAACTGCCTATTATCGAAGACTGTGGGCAGAGAGGATTGGAAATGCTGTGCATTGCAGGTCAGAGCATGAATTTGCAGCAGAGAACCATAGGGAGGAAAGCTGGCTTCACACCAGCTCAGCACTGAACGTGTTGGGGACGCAGGTTACTTTGACTCTACAGTAGAGGAAGGCAAAGCCAAGGCGGCAGCAAGTCACAGTTGCATTGCCTCTGTTGTACTCATGGCCTCAGCTGCGGAGCAGCTTTGGAGCGATATGAAGAAGGTGCTGGCAGTTCTGTGCCAGGATGGATTTCTTTTGTGGTTGGGAATCTTGAAGTACCTTTTTAGGGCAGTTTTGGGATCACTGTACTGTGCTAGGAAGGCAGTTGTCTGGTACTGGTGGAGGACCAAGCCCCCTTTTTGTGTAGTGCTGTAGATACTCATGTTCAAAGCAAGTATCTCTTGTTCTTCTGTTGCTATGAAAGTATGTAAAAGGGCATGTCAGTGTACCAGGTTACTTACTAGGTTATTTTCAAATGTCTTTATAAAACAAACATTTTAGAGTCTATAGAAAAGTATGTATACACTGCTGTAAGAGCATGGGTGTATCCACAATGTTTATCTGGTCCTATTTTGATGCTCTGTGGACCACGTTCTTAAGTTATCCCTTACTGATAAAGGAAGGCTTGGCTGAAAAGCTCTGTACTGAGAACAGTTTCAGTACAAGTTTGGGTAGACTTCATTTCAGTCAATACCCTCATGTCTAATATTTGTTAATGTGTTTTTGATGTGGAGGAGTAAAACAGATCTTTTTTTCTTACAGTAGCATCAGGAACACTTCAATTTTTTTTTGAGATCTGAAAATGCTCTTTTCTGCGGAGAGGGCATGATACACTGTAAGGATGCTGTACGTAATGTAGCCTTTGAAGTTGGTGTCGGTTAGAAACAGTCCATCTGTAAATGGGGATTCCTCTTTTATTTACTGAGAGTTGTATTTGGGTAGTAAGAAAAGAGGGAAATGAATTCCAATATTAGGTCTTAGCGTCAGAGATGCTCAGAACAGATCTAAGTTACTTAAGTCACCTTATTAATGATTTTTTTCTGTTAATCAAGTACACTGTAAAAACCCAACTACTAACTGCTTAAATTACAACAAAATCTTTCTTTATGTTCGGCCTTAATTTGTGTTCCTCAGTTGCTAGTGTATGTCATAAATGTGATGTTGAAGGATGTCTACAGCAGAACATCAAGCCAGAAAAAGAAATGAAAAATGTGAAAGATTTATTTAAACTAAGAGGCTGAAATGCCATCTATTAAGCCTATGATGGTATCATCAGAGGCTGCTGTACTTTGGCTAGATCTTACTGATAATTCAAAAAATGGATATTGAAGGGGTACTAAACAACATGGGAAGTTACCTCTCTGAAGAAATCCTGCAAAAGACCTTTAGAAGGTCATGTTAAATTTAATAACTTGGAAAAACAGCATAGATTTTTATCAAGGACATGTACAAAAGGGTGGATTATTCTGCCTTTTGTTGATCTAAACATGTTGTAGAGCATAAGTATGATGAAGTGATTGGCTTTTTTTTTTGTACATTTTCAGAAAGCTAATCCAGCAGTCGCTGTTAGCGTGATGCTCTGATATTGAGTATATGGGCAATTACTGCTGGGCCAAAAATAAATCAACTTTTTGTTCTCTACTGTGGCTAGCTATGTATGTTGTCTCACTACCACTCATTATCTTTCCTATCAAAATAAAATGTAAGTGCTCTTAGTTATATGAAACACTGAGCTCTGTTTTCCAGGAAATGAGGAACTTGGAGTAAATCCCAAAGCAGTATCTCTGCAGCGGCTGCCTGTTGTGCTGCTGGAAGGCCTAAACAGAGCAGCTGAAACAACACTGTGCTCATCCTGGTATGCAAATGAACCAGAAGATAACAGATAAAGCCGCTAAAGGATACATTAAAATCTAGAGGCTTTTATGTAGAAAGATGGATCAAGTGCAAGATTTACTACTTCAATTCCAACTAATTGATTTTTGTTGCTTAAATTAGAGCAAAACCTCAATGCTACCATGTATCCAAACCCATTCGTTCTTAGCTTACAAAGCAGAATACTGTAATTAACTAAATTGAATGTTTCTTGAAGTTCTTTTAAAGAAAAGACTAATTTACTTACAATGCATTGGATAGTCTGTCTAAACTGGCTGGCATCCTTCCAGTTTCAGAGCAGCTGAGACTTAAATCATTATGGGAGCAAGTATTCCACATTTCCTATTTAGGTTACTCTGCTCTGTGTGTCATAAGGAGGAGGAATGGAAGAGGGAAGGAAAATGATGGAGAACTGTTTTTGTTTTTTTCTTCTCTAGTGGGATAAAATAAACAACATAGAAAATCAGAGAATTTGGGAAACTGCACATCCTGAAACAGCGAAAACAATTCACCTTGTAGAAAGCTTTCAACATTTATACATTAAATGGCAAAGTTCCATCAACTATTCTTTCCTTAACCTTCCAGTATCACCACTTGGGTGTGCAGGAAAAGATTCTTGTCTTCTTAACTGGCTTTTCCTCTGCTTTTTGACAGAATGAACAGCTGCCTATGTGAAGGCATACAAAAACTTTATAAAAACTGCTACTAGTTCAGAGACTGAGCTTCATCTCTGCTGGGAATATATATTAAATTTCTAATTACATACATTTTAACTTATTTGTAACTTGTGCTGTACTAGTAACTTTTTTTTAAACTGATTCAGGAAATTTGGCATGTGTGGAGTTGTGGTGGTAGGTCTTTTGGTGCTCTGGAGCAGAAGCATCTGGAGATTATAGAAATACTGAAGAAATGAGGAAGAATATTAAATGTCATTTAGATGGTAAAAAGTTACACAGAAAAGTTAACTTTTTACAATGCAAGTGTAATATTATCTTTATTATATCCAATATTTAAGTGCATTAAGGTACAGTATTTCATGATGCCTAATAATCATCTCCTGAGATTGTTTAGACAGTACCTTAATACTTTTTTACAGGTATAATGATTAGAAAAACAGAACAAAAATACATAACAGTTGCATGGCCAGGTGGAGTCCTGTTGCTTTATTCTGTTTGCATAAAACGTTCTTTTGATACATCAGGAACTTGAGTATGTATGAAGGTGATTATAAACGAGGAATGGAATTCAATCTGTCTTGTAGCTGCTGTAAAATAAGATTGCATTTGAAAAAGAATGCGTAAGTAAAAAAAAAAAAAAGGAAAGCTTTTCAATATGGGTCTTATCCTATTCTGTATAGCTTTTTAGAAAAAATCCAAAAAAGCCAGAGACTGAAAATTGTGTTTTTCCATATTCAAGTTTGGTGGCAGGTCAAATAAATTGGAATATCATTTCCTAAAGCAAAATGGAATTGGATTATTTAAAATAGGATCTAACGAGATTTGAATAGAATTCTTCTCAGAGTTCCCTGCCTTAATATTTCTTTGTATTTTCTGCACCTTTTGTAAGATTTAACTAGTAGGATGACTTTTTTTTAGCACTGTATCTCTCCAATGCTAGAAGATCTTTACAAACTTTTATTAATTCCTTGGAAACAGGAATCTGGCTTTTTCATACTTTGCTGGTGAAGTGGGAGCTACAGGGAAAGCACCTGGTCTAAAAATAGTTCACTAATAATTAATTCAAAATATGTTATCAGTGACTTGTGCCCTACAATTTAAATGCTTTAATCCTCAGTTTTGTTCTTTGCTCTGTAACTTCAGTTGCAAACTGAGTGGTTTAGGAGGTTTATTTCTTTACAGGACCTACTTTCGAAATATTTGGATTCCTTAGCTATGTTTAGCTAAATAATGATGAGAAGTATTCTCAGTACCAGGAATTAAGAAATGGAAGGAAGGAAAATAGGAAACTTGATATGAGTCTGCTTTTTTCTTACCCTGAAGTGTCATACCAATTTACACATGATTCCTTGACTTACCTCAATTTTATCTTGGAGAGAGGAGGTGATGGAAGTCTGGCTTGTTCTTCAGCCAGAGATTGGGGATGGTGATTCTGACATGGAGCATGGGAATCTTTGCTCTGTTCTGTCACCTTACATGATTTGAACTTAAGTTTCCCTTGCATTTACACGTGGGAGTGTTGAGGTTTGTTTCTCCCTCGATTTCTACAGTGGGCGTCTCATTGGATCCCTAGGGACCCAGGCTCCCCACTAATCCTGACAGTATGTTACAACCAGCAGAGTCTCTAAAATTATTTTATACATTGGTGAATCTAGCTTTTTCTTGCCTGTTCTTGTATGTGCTGTCCATGGTCCGTGGTGTGAACCCATGGAAGAACTACAGAGCATTGGGTTTTCAGATTTGTTTCTAGAGAGGATGGTTGAATATTATGTGTGCCAGTGTGCTTTCAGTGTTTGGGATGTTGTTTGTTTGTTTTTAACAACTTGATTAAAATGAAACTTGTTATCTTGCAAAGAATACATTTGTCTAAAAAATGTTTCAACTATTAACACAAAGGACCTTATACCAATGTGTTATAAATATTGGAGTTGTTAATTTATTTACATATTCTGGATGAAGACCATTGTGATTATGGCATGAGTGCTAAGATTATTACGTGGCTACAGCAGTCTGCACTGAAATTACAGGAAAAATGAATCTTTTTTTTGTACCTGAAGTAGGTTTTGTCTTTCTCAGTGAGGAACCTATAAAAGGGGCAGGTTTCTTCAAAATTTCTATTTTCTATTCTTTTTTAAGTGCAGAGGAAAATAAAACATTCAAGTGTAGACTTAAAGCAATTCTGTCTGTTGAACGCTTTTATACAGACAGGTTTATTTTTGTTTGTTTGAACAAGTATTTTAAAGAGAACATGGATTCTGTAAATAGCGGAAGAATCCTGAGACAGACAAAACATTTTTAATGAAAGCAGTCAGCCTTTTTTATGTTCTGAATCTACCTTTATTATGTTAATCAAATTCCATGCAGTTCCCAGCAGGGCTATGTGAAAATTATCTTTTCGAAGAAATGAATACAGATTATTTGCTGCATATCAGGAAGCTGGTTAGAGGTCTTTGATCTTTGTCCTGGTGCGGACATAGATCAGAGCTGTTATTAAGACTCTCTAACTTGTGCAGTGTCCCCTTACCCTCTGGGATGGCTCGGGGGTGAGAAGGCAGGCAGGCATGCCTGCCCTTGCCTGCTGTGGACCGGTATGGAAACTACCTGCTTGAGATTCCCAAGACGAGTTGAAGTCTATTCAACTGTGGTCCTAATATAACTCAGTTTTTAATGCCTCCAGGGTACTCTGTCAGGCCTTTTTTTTGGGAATAATGAAATACATATTTGGGCTGGTGAGAAGAAATGGAAGAATTCTAATTTACTTGTACTTCTGCTTCATTAACTGATATTTTACAGAGAGCTTGTTACCTCTGGCTATCTCTTTAAATCATGACACCTCGTCAGAAGTCCCACTAAAGCAGTCAGCGCTAAGTGCAGTGAATCTGAGAAACAGTCTCTAGGAAAGCTAGAAGTTAAGTTTGCCACTCTTCTTTCTGTGCAGTATTGTCCACTTTGTTCTTTCTGTGTATGCAATGACCAGTAAGGTTAAATATTGCATTTTCTATTTTACCTAATTAGTTGGTGCCTTGCTAATAATTACTGTTAAAAGTTAAAAATTTCATGGGATATCTGTGGGAACAGTATACATGCTATCCTATATTTTGCTGTAGGATAATGTTTTGAACATCATAAATCAAATCATGGATGAATGCATTCCACATGATCGGGCCAACCGAGACTTCTGTGTTAAGTTTCCAGAGGAAATACGCCATGACAACCTTGCAGGACAGCTTTGGTTTGGAGCAGAAGTAAGTCTCGTGTCTGTTACTTGGGGTTAAGGGATAATTTTTTTGGTGGCACAAAGCCAGGAGCTTAAAGTAAATCTTGAGACTTTGCTGAAAAGGGTACGTATAATTGCAGAGCAAAGTAAACGTCTTTGAGAACTTGCTCTGGATGCTCAGTGGAAGGGAATTCTTTCTCAATGGTTTTGGCATTGGTTGGGCTTACAGCACACAGATTTATTTTCACAATTGTCTGCTGTCATTATGATGGCCTTTTAAAAACTATTATTATGTAAATTAGCACCTGATTGATTATTCTTGATTTTTTTTTGTTTTGTTTTTGTTTTTTACCCTGATGGGCCATCTCACATCTCATGCTTTGAAACTCTTAAAACCAAATAAAGATAAGTAAGGGAATTTGATCAAGATGAAAGTTTATTTCCAACAAATATAGGAGTATGATGTCACTTTAATATTAGTTACAGCATAATATAGCCATTAAAATAAACATATGTAATTTTGCTGAGCTGACATTTGCTGTACCTAATTCACTGCTTTGTGTATGCTAAAAATACAGTGGTTTCTGTGCAAATCACTGAAGTCCGCTTCTGTTTTCTGCTTCACCTCAAAGACGTGCTTCTACAGCAACCTGTGGGAACAAGGGATTTTTGTAGTGAATAAGCTTTAATTATTTTAACCAAGGGAAGCCTAAACTGTCAGAAAAAGTTGTGTTATGTAAGACACTTATTCAGGAATACTGATGTCTGTTCGCTAAAAAAAAAAAAGTAAATTTTTGTGGCATGTGTAAACTTTGTGTCTTCAGGTCTGTTGGCCTGCAGGTGACTTTAAGCACCATGCATTTATTCAGCGTTGGGAGGGGGAATAGTCGAGACATCCCACCCCACAACAGCATGTTAGTTGTTTGTTTTTAGCTTTGCCTCTGCTGTATTTGAAGCAATCCTTCTGCTTCTGTTATTACCTGTTCTTTTCTCTACTAGCTCCAGCTTTCTGTTTAAAGTGCATGCTCTCTGTCAGTCATTCCTGTGTTGTTCAGTCCAACATGCCTCTGTGTGTTCTGTGTCTGAAACTGCCTTGAGTTTGCTAGTTGCAGCCTCCTCTGAGTCAGGGGAGTCCCGGGCAGAATTTACAAAATTTATTCGATCTGTCCATGCTTTATAATCCTGTCCTCAGCAAAACCAGTAGTTTTTCTACTTGTTATCATGTCACCTTTGCTGATGTCATCTGGGTGACACCATGCTCTGTTTTAAAATGCTGAGAGTCAGACATGTTGGGGCTATCTTGGTGGTTAGGTAGGAGAAGGTGGGATAATTATTTCTGCAGCCATCCTTAATGCTTCCCTGTAAATCTTGTTATCCTTCTTACTGTTAGGGAGTGACAAACTGGGATTACAGCAATGAACAGACAGGTCAAATGCAAGGCAATGTAGTAACTCCTCCTTGCATTGTGGAAAATGCTTGAGGGAATCACTGAGCCAGCCAGTAACTTTTAGGAGAAAGTCTCCCTTTATTCACTGTGTTACATAAGTTAGTGTTGATACTCTTCAAATCAAACTTTTGCTGTCTCCAGATCAAACGAATAGGCTGGAGAGACCTTTTAGTTTCAGAGAGAGTAACACGTGCAGTGATGAAGTAATGCTAATTCATACTTCTGTACACACTGTCCTGTAAGTTCATGTATTAAGGAAGACTGTATGGACTGTTACGAGTATAACAGGGACTTGTGTGTCCTTGTCAGTGCAATTGCTCTGAGTTATCAGACTAAGAGTACCTACCAGCAGGTAAGACTTCCCCTATCAGTCCTTTCCCACACATACTGCTTTGGCTGATAAGAGGTAAGCACATGCTCTTCTCCGAGTGCCCTTAAAATATGAGTTAGTGCATGAAGCTGCTCAGCAAGGGCTGGGATTGCAGGTCCCCCATACAAGAGCTGCAGAAATGCCTCCCATCCAGGGGAGTGCAGGGGAGAGGGAGGGATACAGCTGCAAATGAAGATTAAAAACAAACAAACAAAAAACGAAACAGCCCACTCTGAGACTAGAACAACCTTGTATATTTTCAGCTAATGAAAACATTTCTATTAATACTGCAAGTATGATTTAGTAGTGCTTGCTATGTTCAAATATATCCATAAAAGATTATTAAATATCTTGGTTTTAAATTGAATGTGTTATAATAAAAAAAATCTACTTCTAATGTCTTTGTGAGCTGGTGAGAGGGAGTCCATGTATAACTCCTCGGGCGAAGGATCTCTTAAATAGCTGCTTTACAGAAACTGAAAGGGAAGAATCACTCTGTGACCTGGTTTTTATGTTCTTTCCCATAAAATATATGCATGGTTTCTGTGGGAGGCAGGATACTGGTCTAGCTGGATCCTCAGTCTGATAGTCAGTGACCAGTTTTGCTGCAAACGGCATCACAGTTGCAGAATTTCTGTTCTTTTTGTAAGGAATAGATTTACTGTACAAAATCAAGCAGTCCAGCCTTCATCGAAACAGTCCATTGATCGTACTGTAGCTGGATTCACATCACTTTTATGCAAGTATATTTAAAGTATATATCCTACAAATGATTATTGCCTAACTAGTGTGAGAAGAGCTTTAGGTTCTGTCAGCCCTGTGGCTCTTACAATTGAACCTCCCTCCCTGTTCTCATGTCTCCCTGGCTGACCTGCTCCCTAAGGTTTTATGTGAAGGCTCATGACTCTCTGTGCATGAGTCTTAAATCTTTTACTTGTTCAATGATTTACAACAGACTGGGGCTAAGCACTGCCTGTGTTGAAAGTATTAAATATCACATCTTGTGCTTCTTTTAAACATAAAACAAATTCTGTAAAAATTAATATTTTCTCTCTTAATGTATTTCATAGTGTTTGGCTGCTGGTTCAATTATTATGAATCGTGAAATTGAGAGTATGGCTATGAAGCCATTGGCCAAGGATCTGACCCGAAGCCTAGAGGAAGTTAGAAATATCATTCGTGACCAGGCCTTAAGGGATTTGAACCTCTACACAGAAAAAATGAAAGATTCACTCAAGCATTTTGATGTCCTTTTTGCTGAATTTGAATTAAGGTAAAAGATCCAAAGCGAATGCATTGTGAGCATTGGTTTGGCTGTGACAGCTGTTGTGTGCTTTGTTGGGTTTTGGAAGCTGGCTTTTTTTTCTGGTTTCTTTTTATGGGAAAAGTATGTAATTTTTTTATCATGGTATTTGAGTTTTTCAGTAATTTGTTGTGTTGTTAGATCTTTCCTTCCAGTGTAGCAATGACAAAAAGAAAATTAAATAGCATTTTGAAATCAACATTTGCTCTTGTCAACTAAACTATAATCTTCCATTTGCATACTGGCATATGGCATTTGTGGGAGGTTTTCCAAGGCACAAAAGGAAGCCATAAATCTCCTTCCTTAATGTTTTCTTTGTTGGAGAAAAGGCAACAAATAAGAGACATTCTTTGTTATCTTTTTTTTTTCAGTCCAGAGATGATGAGGTTTTGTTTTCTTGTGCTTAGAGATAAAAGCAAGATGAACCCAGTGAATTTAAGAAAGCAAATTGAAATCTGATGAAGGAAGTGCTTTTACATAAGCCATAATTAACCACAGGAACTCACTGATTTAAAAACTCAATTGAAAAATGGCATGAAGGTTTATAGCAAAAATAAAAATAACTGATTTTAGGACAAAAAAAGTAACTGCCTTTTGCATCAAAGGTCACACTGACCAAGTCTTGCATTGTGCCTCAGAATTTAAGCCAGCTTCCTGTGTGTCTGTTAGATGGTTGTGGTGCTGGGCATAGTTACAGACAGGATACTGGATGACATGGTCTATGTATCTAATATAATACAGCCATTCCTACCTTCAGCAGCACAGTTTTCTTAGAAGTGGGTAGTACTGAAATACTTTGTGGGAATAATCCATAGATGGGTTTGTCTCCCATTACTGTTTGCCCTTCCTCAGTATTATTTCCTTGTATTGTTTTACATGGGTGAGCGATTTTTTCTGATTCAAAAAAATAATCATTATACTGTTACATTGAAAAACATTTTAATTGGAAACCTTGACTGAAAATGTGTTTTGAAGTGTGGCTTTGAGTGCAGGCACCAATGACAATCAGTAACTGACTGTCTCTGCTGGCTAACTGAATTTCCCCAAAATAACTTCAGGTAAAACCTGTGTAGATAAAATGTGCGTTTTAGTCCATTTTTTTTTTTTCTTGGAAAAGTTTTCTCTGCATTTCTTTATCTCTAAGATGCAGCAGTAAATATCTTTCTAGGACCTACCTCCCGGTGCCACACAGGAGTTCCGATTGCTAAATGTATGCCAATATACTTACAATTTACCACTCAGTTCCACTGCCTCAATCTGCAATAAGTAAATCAGCTGCATTTCTTGTAGATTTTTACACTGTACAATTTTCATAGTGATTGCTGTCAAAGTAAATACAAAAAGGTACAAGAAAGGTTATGTTTCTGACATGATTAGTCCTAAGCTTCTTTTTATTTATAATCTGATTTGTTAAAGCATGAAATATAGTACCATACTATTTTGTAATCTTTGTAGTTATGTGTCAGCCATGGTACCAGTGAAGTCTCCAAAAGAGTATTATGTACAGCAAGAAGTAATTGTACTTTTCTGTGAAACTGTGGAGAGGTAAGCATTTTAGTTAAGTACTGGCTCTTCATTTCCGTGTCTACTGTCTGAGCTTTTGTAGAAGAACTTTAACTGTAGTCTTGAAGAAGCATCGTAAAACACTGGGTATTTTGTTTTTCTAGTAAGTATTCAAGTACCAAGTTAAACATTAAGCATGCTTGCCAGGCACAAGCCTATGCTTTTTTGGGTTCTAGACACACACCACATACCCTCCCCCCTCCCCCCCCCCCCCCCCCAAATGCCAAAAGTTAATAATACAACAATAACAATATTGGTATGCCCAGGTATAGATGTGGAAATGAAGACAAAGCTTTTAAATGAGCTAAATCTGTTTAAGGCATTAAAACTTCATGATATGTCATGCAAGAATACATGGGGAGATGATTCAAATCATCTGTGAGCCTCTAGTGATTATCATGAAGAACTTGTAAACACTCTTTAAAATCTTAAACTTGACCCTGTATGTATGAAGAGGTGATTAAAAAAAACCCAACAACAACAAAAAAACACACCCAAACCCAACAGTCTAGCAATTCATAAGCTCTTTCAGGGGTATAAGGTGAAAAGAAAAATGTGAACTTGTTTGGAATATACTGTGTTGAAAACTTTTTTTGGATTTTGTTTTTCCCTGTGACAGAGTAACCAGCCAGGCAGGTGGGCAATGAGGGGAACAGCATGTGAAGTACCCAATTTTAGTAAAGTTTTGAGCATTGCAACATTGTTCTCTACAGGAAACTAGTGAAGTGTGGTCTGGGTAGAATTAAAAGACCAGTTGTCTGTAAAATGCACTTGGAGTGAGTAAGTGTTGGGTTTACTGTCATATTAGGACAATTGGTGAAGTAGGACCTTGAGTCTGGTGGGATTGATACTTTCATTAGGGAATGAAGGAGCACAGAGCACACTGCCACAATCCATAGATGACACCAAGGTCAGGATTTCAAGTGTTTGAAAAAACAGGATTATGACTCAAAATGGTCACAACAAGTAGGAGGAATTATCTTTCATCACTTGGAGAGCTACTACATGTGAACATATTTGCCTTTGAAAGAGGAAAAAGGTGGTTTCTCACTTGCAGCTTTGGATAATCTGGCAGTGGCCTGTAGAATAGAACAGGGGGTGAGAGTGAGCCACACACTGGTGAGTCTACCGTTAGTATGAAGCAGTGCTTGCTTTGTGTTTGCGTTCTTGTTCACCACCAGCAGTATTGGCAAGACAAGCAATGAGAAGGAATAAATACAAAAAAGTTATTTCCTTTCTTTTCAGTGCCTGTCAGATCTCAGCAGGACAAGTGTGCCTTTTGAGCATTATCTTACATGCTGATATGGACAAATGGGAGAAGGAATTTGAGGAAGTTATGAAACTTATGAGGAAATTAAAAAATTATGAAGGAAGTTGGAAAATATAGCCAAATGAAAAGCCCAAACAAATTGGGGTTTAGTCTAAAAAGGGCTTAAGATACTTGAAAAGTTTATTAGAGGACAGTGAAGTGTCCCCCAGATATTAAATCCTTAGACTTCAATAGTAATGGCTGTACTGAACTGTGGGCTTGTGGAGTTTGGTTTGTTAGTTTAAGAGGATTTGACCTAGAAGATTATAGTAAGTATTACTTGAAAATGAAACCAAATGCTTTCCTCTGTTACTTTTAATGTTTCTTTTAGTTGATAAATGCCAAGTACCGGTAGTTTTCAGTAACAAACTGAAACTTGGCAAGAATTAGTAAAGAAAAATGGAAAGTGGCATACAAATTATTTTGGGTTTGGATGGCTATAAAAGCTTTAAGCATTTAAAGATTTTTTTTTCTTGTATTAACATTTTTTTTCAAGCAGAGACTACAGCAGTCAGTTATATACACAGTGGTTTAGATTTTAACTCATAAGCTAGTTTTGTACATACTGTCAATTTGGTTTGGTTTCAAACATTTTTTTCAAAATTTTTCTCTATTGAAATGTATTCTTTGAGAGTTTGCTTACTAAATAATTCTGTTCTTCTGCTTAGAGCCTTAAGGCTTGGATACCTCACTCAAGATATGATAGATGACTATGAACCAGCTTTAATGTTTACAATTCCAAGATTAGCCATTGTGTGGTAAGTAATTTTTTTGAAGTACTCTTCACTTTGTCACTTAAAGGTTTATTGAAAATTTCAATGAATTTGTTCAGAGTTCTGGCAGATTCCCTTTCAGCTGAGTTTGCTTGTACTTTCTTAAAAAAAAAAAGGAAGATTGTCTTAATTTTTCGCTCGTTGTTGTTGTTAATCATTACCAGTTTCATGTAGAATATCAACAAGAAAACATGGATAGAGGTAGAACTCTAAGTACAGAAGGCAAGAACCTGGAACAATTGATCAGTCATCCTCCAGGAAGAAATTAGAAAGTTAAGAATGTCAGGCTGAAGAGTGTCACATTGTCAGATATGTTTTTTGAAAGCACATATTTTATGTCACTCAAAATAATATGACCTAAGGGTACAAATCATGAGAACTAAACATTTTCAATAGGAATTGAGTATTTTTCTTAATGACTCTAGGTTCAAAAGGAATTGTCATGACCAGCTGCATCATGACCACTGAGTTAGACTTGAATACTTTCCTTGAAAATGATTTATGTATATAACTTGCATATAGATTTGTGCCTTGTATTGACCAGTCAAGACAACTAAATTAAAACATGCTTTTTCTTCATACAGCTTTTGCGCTATTGAATACATTTTTCCTAATGAGTCTTCATAACTTAATAAGACCACAGTTTCTCTGGAGTAAAGCCAGCATATTTTTTAATATTTTACCATTGTGAGTGGTTTAAAGTTAGCTAATATAAGTAGTATAATTGAGGGAAATAAGAAACCTCAAATCCCGAGTGTAATGTGCTTCTCCTCAGGAAATCCCTGTGGCCCATTGTTCCTGTTAAATAAGATATTGTCCGTAACTGTAATTCTAAAAATAACAACAGTAATAATCCGATTATCAAAAGACAACGGGGATGTGAGAACTTGGTTTGAAGCTGCTGGAAGACACAGTGAAGAAGTATGAATCATGACTAACTGAAAAAACAAGGGGTCTCTGAAAATATACCATATCAATCCCAAATCACAAAGAACATAGAGGGAGAAGACAAAGTTTAACTGCTCCGTAGTATCTGGTGATTCGAAAATAAATCACTGCCATGTGATTCAAGTTCCACAGAAAAACAGCAACATCCAGATAATGTTGTTGTCTGAAAGAGATGCCAGCCTTTAATCTGGATGGTAAAAGGAGAAGCCTTTAAATGCAAGATAGGTGCAGCTCAAAGCTGCCATGCTGTTGCTCTGTGTCTTAGTGAAAAGGATGGGTCTGGAGCAAGAATTGCTGGATCCCCTCAGTCTTCTAACAGCACAGCTTTAAGTAATACTCTTCAGAGTAATTTTTGTCTAAGGTTTCTATTCAGACATCACTTTACCATACATGGTATATACAGTGTGATGTTGGCTAGCATGTTAACTGGTGCCAGTGAACTTTGAACCTAGTAGGAAATATTCAGACATAGTTTTTGCCAATTTTTAATTCTTTCCATGGTACAACTATATTCAGGCTTGGATTCAGAACTCTTTCAAAGGTCATATATACAGAAGCTATTTCATAATTGTTTTTTCTGTAGTTGTCCAGACCTCTTGGTTTCTTTCTTTTCCAAATCTTCTGATAGTTAAGCTCTATAGGGAGCGAGCTATACGTGGAAAATGACAAAGGATTGTTGATTTTGCATCATTTGAGTGTGGTGAGAGTAACATCAAGCTTCTACTCAGCAAAGTAACACTTGTTTAGGCAGAATGTTAGTACATGAGTCAGAGGTAACTATTCCGCTTTGTGGCAGCCTGCGAGTTGAAGCTCAGAAAGCTTAGAAAAAAAATAAAATATGTAGCCTTGGTAACAGGATAATTTGTCTTAAACCACCACAAAAAAAAAAGTGACTTGCAAAAGGAGCAACTTTTATTTCCCTCTGCACTGCTCCCCTTTCCCTGTTCCTGCCCTCAAAAACCCAAGTCCCCAGAGCAATGTTGATAAGTTTAGTGGTTGGATTTCTTGTACCCTCTGTTGCCTTGAGAATTCCAAACTTCCTGAGGGCCAACTTCCAGCATGATGGGAGAGCACAGTACTAGCCTGGTACCAGGGCAGAAGCCAGACTCTGGGTCTGTAAACAGAAGAAAGAGCAGTATTTCTCAGGTGGTAACAGAGTGTAAGTGGTCCTTTTTGTGATGCTTCATGTAGCTGGTGCTGTCAGCTTTGCTGCTGTGTCTGAGAGCCTTTGGTGGTCACACCGGGTGCCTGCTAGGAAAGAGCTGGTGAGCAAAAGTCATGAATGGTTCTGTTACTCAGCTGAGGATCCCCATTACTCTGGGTAATTTGGATGCAGAGTAGGTAGAAAACTGAAGCGACTTGTAACTTGGGTGTGAGAAAAGGAAGATACCTTTGAAATACCTTGGGTAACTGAGCACTGATGGTAAGTGCAGGAGGGGGAAAATGGCCTGAGAAAGATAAAACCTGTGTAATCTTGAGTGCGAGAACGCATGATCCATTTGCTTTTGAGAAGCATACATTGTTTTTGCAGTAGGCAGACGATTAAACGGTTTTAAGCAGTGGTGCCTAGTGTGGGTGGCATCCACTCTCAGACACAGTGCGGTATGATGCAGCAGATAGGGTGAAGGAGGTGAATTTTGTTTAAACCCTGACACTCGGGTTTGGGCAGTAGTGATTTGGTCAGGAGGAACTATTGACATGTCTACAGTGAAGTACACGGAGGCTTTCAGGACCATGAACTGACCTCCTTCCAGGGAAATTTCTACAAGAGATGAGTTACTTAAAAGCACGGTATTGCCAAAATGTGTTTTATGTGATTTAGCAAATGTGTTTTCTTTTTCTACCACATGTTAATACCAGATGGTATTTATCTTAGAGGTAGAAAAATAGGTGCTCAAGAGTCAACTATCTTACCTAGACATTATTTACATTGGAAAAAGCTATTTGTAATCTCTTAGGTCAGTGGACTTGTTCCAGTTTATCTGATCATCAGTTTCTTGGTTTATTTTTTTTATGGGCCAGACTCAGTAATGAAAGAAATGTTCTTCCCCTTATGCTTTTTCTCCCATGTTTAAGGTGAAATGGACAGAGGGAAAGGTGATCTTTAACCTATTGCTTTAAATAGCTTTTAATCCTAACTGTGGTGGAATAAGACAAAAATAAGATAACAATTTGTAACTTCAGTGCAGTTCTAGTGTTTATGTACAATTACCTTTCTGACTTCTTATTCGGTAGTTGCTTTGTGTAATGAAATTTTCATTTTTTGTGTGTATTCATGCATGTATTTGAATTACAGTGGCCTTGTTGTCTACTCTGAGGGACCATTAAACTTGGACCATAAACCAGAAGATATGTCTGAACTCTTCAGACCTTTTCACACTTTGCTAAGAAAAATAAGGCAAGTAATAAAAGATGGATGTAACTACTTCTCTTCTGAAGTGAAAATCAGAGGCCTAAAAAAATCCACCTAATTGCCTAGAAAAGTGTTTCTGTTTGCTATGTTAACCATAAACTGCGTTTTCCTCTCATTTTCCTCTCATCTGCCTCATATACCCATGAAATAACTAAATGTACTTTCTCATTTCATGGGAGTTTTCGAACTTTTCTTCTCCCTGTGATAGTTTTTTTTCTTTCGAATATGATTTTATTACATTTCAGATTTTCCTTATGGTTGGATGATGCCTGAAATACTAAAGTTGCAGTTTATTTTTGGGATATCCTGTTTCTAATTAGCATCAATGTTTCTGTTTAACTAGGCTTATTACATTTTCTTAGTATGTTATGATGCAATACTCAAATCATCCTTAATCTAATAGAAATTACTTACCAGGTTTTCATCTTGTGGATCTGTTTTTACAGGATGGATCTTTTTATATATACCTCTTTTTACTGTGCTTCAGTTTTGGTAACCACTGGGTATGTGGGCTTTGGCTCAACTCAAGTATAAAGGGCATTAAAACATTTTTTTTCTTAACTGAGATCTTTAGAAGACTTCTGCTACTTTGGAGAAATGAAGCTCTATCTTTAAAGGATCTTTATAGTCAGGGTTTTTTTATGTTCACCATTAAAGTATTTTACCTGGGTGTTCAACCACAGGTTTCTATATCTATAAGCCCTACTTTTTTCTTAGAATTCATATTTACATGCCAACTGCAAATTTAGTTCGTAGAAATCTCTAGAGAGAATTTTGGCAGGTTTCTTTCCTGTGTCTAGTTTTCACCTGCTTAATGACTTCCCTGTATGTCCTGCTGACGGTTTGATGTAAGAGCAGTTTTCACATAGGTAAGCTTCTCCAGATGAATCTCCCCTCACCTCTTAGAGGTAAGGCATTCCCTGAGGGGTAGTGCAAGCTCTGCAAGGGCTGGTTCAGAAAGGAGCCTATTTCTGAATTTAGCTTTTAGGAATATCCAGACCACATCCTTTTGTGTCCCTTGAAGATTTCCTAGTATTTTTTTCTAGAAGTGCTGTAGTTTTATTTTTAGGTACATTAATGATATTCATATTGAAATGTCAGAATTAAAATTGACCAATCTAAATATGGGGGTTGGAGGGGGCTGGAATTGAGTGATTCTGGCTTTATGTTCTCCACTGAGTGGAGAACAGCAGCATAATTTGAGAAGCAAAACTTAAGTTGGGGAAGGGGGAGAAACAAATCCAACTTTAAGGGTACTGAAGCTTAAAAAGTCTGTGAAGATTACATTAAAATACTTTATTCCTAATACATGGCTGTCACAGAAATTTTCACCAGCATTCCACTGGCTGAATAAAGCAAAAAGAATATTTAAAACCTAACATACTTCTCATAATCTCTGTTTTTTGCTTACTCCTTACATTTTACAACATAGAAAATGAAAATCAATCAAGTCCGTTTATTGCTTAGTCCATTTAATTTTCAGTTACTTTGTACTTAATGCCTGGGTTGAGAACACATCAGTAAAATGCTTGCTTGTTCAATAACTACAATTTTCAATGCCAATTTCAAAAAATGAAGACTTTTAGATTAGTTCTTGAAAAAAAATTCTGATATACTTTAAGACATTTGTTATATTCAGTGAGCATTAAGAAATGTCATTTTAGTTGTGTAGCAGACACAGTTTGGAAGGCGTTCTTAGTGAGATAGCAAAAAATTTATGCAAGTAATGTGAAATTTTAGCTCTGGCAGTCTCTGAAGTGAAGGAATTTCAAGGAACTTGTGTATTTGAAAGAACTGGGCTCAGAAATATCCTGTAGTAGCATTCTTGGATGAAAAATACATTGAAGGAAAATAAGGATGAGATACAAAGAAGTGTACAGTTCATGTAGGGTAATTAAATGAGTTAGTTTAAAAAATACCTATGCTGTCTAGATTTTTTGGTGGTTGTTGTTATCACAGATTTTTTTTTTATCTCATCAGGCACTTCCTGCTCAGTGAGAATGCTCACAGAAACCTGTGAGGGAAGGTGGAATAAGACATTTGAGTAAAAAGGCAACGTTTTTTTTCAGGAGTCTTTTTCCAGCCGCCATCACCAATAGTTAAAGCATGAAAATGGATTCAAGTAGTCTTCTGTTAAAATAGTTGCATCTTGTATTGCAACTGTTTTGTATGTATTGCACTTGTAAGAGTACGGAACAACACCCAACTGCAGTATATGATCACATCCCAGTAAATTTCTTCATAAAGTTCTACAACTGTGTAGCCAACTCAATATTTTAATTTGCAGATTAACAACAAACACACACCTGATTATCTTGTAGCATTACAGGTAATTTTTAAGCTGTATTATCCTAAAATATGTCTTCTGCTAAAGGCAATGATAATCACTGTATTTGTGTGGATCTACATAATTAGAACTGGCAGAGAAAAATATCTATTAGCTAGGAAAACTTTTGGTGTTTTATTGGTGGTTGGCAACTTTGAAAACAGTAGAGGTTGTGGAGGCTCTCTGAGCAAAAGCAGTAAGGGTTCTTGTTTGGGTTTTGTTAAGGTTGAGCAGCAAACAATGACTTTGTTTTAATACCTAAGCAAGGTGCTTGTGTTGTTTTTTATTTTAGATGCAAAACATCAGTGTTGGTATACATCTGTCAATGCATAATTATATAGTAGTGTCATCTCGGTTCCTTTTAACTAGGGCATTTGAAACATTTCTGCCAAACTACTATCACCTACCTAGTAAGTATACAAGGTGTATCATCCGGTATATGCACAGGCATATAATTTAGATGCCTGTGACACTGAGCTTTGTTGTGATAAAATATTACCTATATTATATAGCCTATATTTGAGGCTGCTAGATGAAGATTTTTTTCAAGGCGAGCAAAGTTGGGGTTTTTCAGTGCTTCTGAATTCGGCCCTTTTCTCAGAACCCTCTACTTGCCTGGTGCTTGTTTTGGGCCATTGCAGTAGATGGCAGGGTCCCTATGGATTTTGGTGATGCAGAATCAAGCAGATTGCAGATCAAATGGTGCAGAATCAGAGGAGCGTACCGTTTTAAGTACACTGAAACCTTTCTGTATCACTGGTTAGAAATCAAATGCAGTATACATGTTGTCAGTGTGTTAACGAATGGGGTGGGAGAGGGTGTGAAACATATGCTTTTAAAGTGAGCGCAGCAACTGGTTTCTTTTTCCAAGACAGATGTGTTTAAAACTTAGATTTGATTTAAAACTTATGCAGTAAAGGAATAGCAGTGTTATCTGTTATGTATCAGTACTGGTTTCTCAGTGTTTGTGTCAGAGCAGATCTGCTGACTCTAGTGTGCTGAACTCAGCTCAGGACGGTGGAAGCAGGAGGATGCAAATCGCCTCCCTATACCTGCATTGTATTCTTACTGTGGCAGCTCTGTAGACAGCTGTTTATACTCTGTTCAGAGCATGAACACCTTCAGAGGATGAAGCACAGGCTGGCAATTACAACATGCTGTTCTCTGAAAACAGACAATTTAAAATTCTAGTTAGAATACCAGTAGAGTTAATAAAGGAGACTTGGAGAGCATGGGAGATCAGTGCACTTGAGGTTTTTTGTGGCCCTGTCCTCTGTTTAGCCAAATATGTCTTTAAATGGACATCTGGCCTCAGGTCTTTGAATAAGTAATTTCTGCACCCTGGATATTGGCAAGTAGAGTAAAATATTGGTTTTGCACAGGCAGAATAAATTTCCACTACTGCTTGTAACAAGCAGAATATGTCTTAAGAACTTGCCTTGTTTTGTTGTCAGTGGCAGTAGCCACTGCAAGAAAAATGTTCCTTGATTTTTCAAGGCTAGTTTGCCTTCCTGTGATACTATGCCACAAAGCATAAAAGCAGGTAAAACCTCAACATGCACCTTTTTAAATTCAGTGCTTTCTAAAGCTTCTTTGTCAGGGTGGATTTCAGCAGCTCTCTTTACCTGCAGCTTATGAATAATGAAAGTGGAGGGAGAAATTCCTTTTTTCCATATGAACACAGACTGGCTTGGATCCAGTGACAGGTTACAGATGCTTTAGCAGAAAGGAAATGAACTGTGGAAGTAGCTACAGCTTAATTAAACTTTATGGTTTAATAATGATGCCTGATATTTAAACTTTCAGTAGTGAGATTTAACATTTCTTTCCATATACTGGATGACATGAATTTGATTCTCAATATCTACCTAAGCATTTTAAAACATGCCATGTTCTTCATGTTGACAGTGAATCCTGTATAATCTGATATACAGTCTGTCAAAAAGATAACTGTTGCTGGAAATTTGTCACGCTGCAAGGAAACTTGTATTTAAAACAGCCCAGTGCATCTAGGGCTGTGGTTTTGGGTTTTTTTAAGGCAGAGAAGTGAAGATAATTGTCTGAACCTCTTTTAGAACAAGCAGTATTTGTTCATAGCAAAAATTCTGGTGTTTGAATTGGGAAAATGAGCACATTTCCTTTGAATTTAAATCAGGGTTATTTCTCTACTAAAATAGCTGGGCTGGTGGACTACCATGTTGTAATCCAGCTGATAATGTATAGCAACTCTTGCAAGGCAGCATGGATGGGACTCACCTCAAAAGACACAAGGACAATTGATTTAATTTTTCATAAAGCTTTATTTACTTCAAAACTGTGCACAATTGTTCTTAAATTTTGACGTGTTCTTATTGGCAGAAACAGACTCATGTTCATGTTCATGACTCAAGTCAATGAAGCTAGCCAGCATAAAGTAAATACGTATTTCCAGCACTTACTTTACCATGACTATGTGAAACCTTTATTGGGTAGGTCTGAGCAGTCAGGCTCTGTGCCTTCAGAACGGAAGCAGAGCAGCTCTAGGTGTCCAAATGTTCAGGAATTCTAGGCACTGCTGTGTAATATTCTGGACACTGAATAAAACCACCGATGAGATGCTGAAAGTCAGAGATTCAATCTTAGATTTTCCATGGGCCCATTTCATTCCCAGTTATGCTGATGAGCTTGGATGGAAAGCAAATTCCTTTGAATGTTGCTGGTGAAGTCTGTATTTGTAGAAGCTACTAATTCTTATCTCTCATGCTTTGAGGTGTGCTTTGACTGTGGTGTACGGAGAAGCATAGCTCATGTTTAAGCAGTTATCCATTGATCAGTTCCTGGCACACACATTTTCATCCATGCAAGAAAAGTTCACTGAGGATTATTGAACACAAGGATGCCACCTTGGTTTGGCAATCCCTGAGCTGCAGGCTGCTGGAAGCCAGTAGGATGCACTTAGCAGAGGTAACTATGGAGTGCTGTTCTTAGTCTCTTCAAGGCCAAGAGAACTGGGCTTGCTGAGCCTGGAGAAGAGAAGGTTACGGAGAAACCTTATAGCACCTTCCAGTATCTGAAGGGTCTACAAGAAAGCTCGGGGGGTACTTTCTACAAGGGCCTGTAGTGATAGGACAAGGGGCAATGGTTTTAAATTGAAAGTGGGGAGATTTAGATTAGATATCAGGAAGAAACTCTTCCCATGAAGGGTGTTGAAGCACTGGAAGAGGTTGCCCAGAGAAGCTGTGGATGCCCCATCCCTGGAAGTGTTCAAGGCCAGGCTGGAGGAGGCTTTGAGCAACCTGGTCTAGTGGAGGGTGTCCCTGCCCATGGCAGGGGGTTGGAACTAGATGATCTTGAAGGTCCTTTCCAACCCAAACCATTCTGTGCTTATGCTCTTACTGAGAATCTATTATCAGGCATGGGCTTCTCTACTTTTCTGGGCCTGGCTGGGTCCATAATATCTTCTGATTTTAATAACTTTACGTACATGAGGGATAAGCTTAACCCCTTCACTGTTGCATTTGTATGCTTACTCTGTTTTTTTTAATTAAAAAGTCAACTGTTTCTAAACCCCCATATTACTTTGTTTCTGCTTATAAAATCTTACATCACAGCAGTCCTGTAAAAACTGACAAACTGAAAATCCATAATACAAAGCATTGTTATTCTGTTATTATGTTAGTCTATGTTTTTATTGATTGCATTGATATAATTATTTTAAAAATAATATTAATATAGCTAATTTTGTGTTGACTTTAAAACTTAATCCATCCTCTGCCAGTTTGTTTTTATGGTGATGTTCAAGTGCTTAATCTTTTACAGACTGATAACTGTTCAAATGAAAGACCCGAGTAATGTGATGGTATAATTATGTACTATTTAGACAAAAGAAATGAATGTGTAGGTATTTTAAAATGATCCTGTGTGCCAGATAACACTACTGGTTTATAGCTGTATCAGGTAAGTGGATTAAATAAAAATTGCCCAATCTTTTAGTTAAACAGTGCCCATTTCCCTTTTTGACTCATTTATGTCTAAAAACATTGTCAAACTTTGGACTTGAAGATTTAGTGATTTTTATGGAATGATTTAAAGAAACACTGAGTTCTCTATTAGAGAATGTAGGAACAAGTGTAAAGAGGAGGATACAGTGGTGCAATGTTCTTCCATAGGCTTAAAACTTTTTTCAGGGTCATAGAACTCTTGTATAAAAAATATTATTTAAAAAAAAAAAAGAGATAAAAACCAGGCTTGTTGGTGTTTGAAAATGTTGACAGCAGTTCTGTCATTTCATCTAACACTGAAGATGCTGCATATCTCTAGAAAACGTAGTTTAGTAAATACCTCAATGTCTGCTTTTAGACCTGCCTGATTCTTAACATCATGCTTAACTCCCTAATGACTGAGTTGTGTGTTTGAGGCAGGAGCGTACCAACTTCCAGTCCCTGTTTCAGTGAAAAGGTTTCCAAGACATCAGTGTTGCATAAGCGATATTACTATTTTTAATTAATTACCTGACAATGTCATGGTGTGAAACTTGTGCGATACTCTTGTGCACAAGAATTTTCGTAATCTAGTAAGAAGGATGGGAAATTGGTTTGCTAATCCAAGTCAAATTTGTGAATTGATAAAATAACAAAACATATTGTGGGTAACACTTTCACTATAACTAGATTGAGAGTGTTAAGATCCTTTATTGCCTGTGCTTTGATTTATTTTGAAGCTTCATTGCAAGGATGTAAATAATTTGGTATCCTGTATTTGCATGAGCAATCTCAAATTCAGGCATCAGCAATCATGTGTTCTGAATATGAATGCCAAATTCACCTTGAGTTACGCTGCTGAAAGTACCCTGTGCCCCCAGTCCTGGATTTCTGTACTAACAGTAAAAGCTGCTTCTAAAATATGACATCAGTGCTTCCTGTGATGGTAAATGCAAAGTGACGATACATGTATTTTTATTTTCAGGGATCTACTTCAGACATTAACTGAGGATGAACTGCACACATTGGAACGTAACCTCTGTATCTCTCAAGATGTGGATTTTCCCGTCAGAGCGAACCCTGAAGTACCTTCTGTCATTACACCAGGCATAACTGCAACTTTGCCTGCTAAGGAGCTGTCAGCAAAAGCTGAAAACACAGAGGCTGAGCTGGCTTGTTCTATGCAGTATGATGAACAGGAGCTGGAACAGCTGAACAGGATGGTACACAGAGTCGGAGATGAAATGTCTTCTCTGCTTTCCCCTCCAAGCATCTGTCAGTCTCCAGCTCACAGACCTAGCCTAAGAAATAGTTCTAGCACAGAAGCTTCACCAACAAGACACCATCTTGACAATTTAACTGATGAAGAGGACAGAGTGTTTTTTATGGATGACCTAGATGGAGCAGGAGAAGCTCTTGCTGGGTTGGATTCAGAAAGTGATACTCTTGCTTGGGTGAATAACCCTTGCCACGATTCAGAACAGAACCTGCAGTATAGAGATGCTTTGCTGTATGAGAATGGCCATCAGACAGAGGAAACTTTGCTTTTAAAAGATGCTGAAAGTGACTTAAGCAATAATAACAATATTGAAGATAGCAAACAGATGTCTGGCATTTCGGTCCAGAATTCATGCAGCTGTCTAGAAGGTCCAGACTCACAGTTATACCTCAATGGCTGGGATGCCTATGCTGATGATGCAGAAACGGCAGAAGTGATAGCTCACAGGACAGGAGGAATGAAAATATCTGCTACTGTAATATTCAATCCTAAATCTCCCTCTAGCTCAGAATCCCCAGTAACAACTCCAGAAGCAGCTATTAGTTGTGTTCCTGGATCTGCTAATCCATTAGCAAATGAGGAGGATGAATCCCATAAACTCAGTATAGCTGCCACAAACTGTCTAATTAATTCCTGTGTGTGTTGTGGCAGCTGTGAAGACAGCAGGGAGGACAGCGTTGAAGGTTTAAAGACTAAACATTCTGCAGGAGGTGTTGTAAATGCTTCATACACATTAGTAAAGCCTAAGGAAATGGACCATGCAGATAACTTGGACAATTCAGTCCCTGCACAGGAAACATTAAAACCTGAAACTTCTGCTTTGTTAGCAGAAAGAGATTTTGGCAGAGAAGAGCAAAAACTGCCAATCTCCTCTAAGTGCCTGGCACATTCCTCAGGTTCACAGGTAGGAGCAGAAAACGACTCGCAGGGAGAAGCAGAAAGCATCTCAAACCAGCAGAAGAAGTGGGAGAAGAGAAAACAACAGTGTGAGAAAAAACTGGACAACAGTGAAGATGCTAGTAGTGAAAGGACAGCGAAGGAAGATGTAAAGTCAAGATCTAGTTCAAGGTAAGAGCAACTTGTGCTTTGGTGACTGCTGTTATAATTAATGTTGATTTTGAAGAAAATAGTGTGTTGCAGAATTAAGGAGTTTTTCAATATATTTTTTTAATGCTGGTAGCTCTTTATTGGACTTGATCAGCTTTTTTGGAAGACATTTCAAGAACACCTGCATTTTGATTGTATAATGTTTCTGTATTATTGAAATCAGGTATGCTAATCTTACCGGTTTAATGTAACAAAGACTGCGTTGCTGCTGAACATTACCTGGGTCATTACCTCTGTACTCTGCTGTTTTGCAGGAGAAGTCTATCTGACAGATACCAAAAAGTTTAACTTCTGCATCAGTGCACAGGTTTAAACTGGGGTCTAAACACATCTTACCTTAGCTTCATTTGAGAGAACGGGGTTGATCTGATCGTGTTTCTTGTGGCCATGAGTGTGTTTGGGAATGCCTGTGTGCTGAAGGAGCCTCCTCTATCGCAGCAGCAGCTTTTAAACCTGTTGGACCATTTCAACCAAAGCTGACGGAACAATAGAGGTCATGGATTAAGGTTCTGCATATTTAATGACAATAGGGAACTGGATAACAGGTAGAGACCGTAATAGTTATGTTAAAGGAAATGCTGTGCTTCAGCTCAACTTTGATTAGCCATTAGGGATCCTACGCACATCAGTACGGAACCAGGCTTCATTTTGGTTTACTTTTAGAGGATAACCTGCTTTGTAGTGAGTGATGTCATGCATTTCCTTGAACTATTAATATCATAAAGAGAGGGAATAAATTCAATAAAGTGATTGTTTTCTGTATTTCTGTAGACAGCTTTCTTCCTTTGTGCCTTACTGTGTCAGTACTGTGGAAAAGGTGTGCAGGGTCTCTTTGTTATATGTGTATAGGGTGCAGAATAACACAGTGGGGTGGCTTGAATGATGAAGCGTTACCACAATATAAAGGCTACAGAAATAAACATTTATTTAATAAAATACCAATTGAACTGTGAAATGTTTTGCTGGCAGTGGAAATAGAATCAAGAATTCTTTGTACTGGAGTTAATTTCTCTTATACTGTGGTAAAGCACAACTAGTGTGCACAACACTATACTTTTGAGAAAGTAATTTTATCTTCCTCATTATTCCGAGTATTTGCAGTCCTAGTCTTGAACGTATAGTAATATTTGAGGCATTACAACAGGGTTTCTGAATGGATTTAATTTTAACTAATTCACATAATCGCTTTGACATTTCTGCTTTTGCAACCCTTCAAGTGGAATATTGCTTAAATGTAATTACTGTATATTTAACTAGTGTCCTCATAAATTGTTTACACAACTTGGACAATTTGTCTACTAATTTTTGCCATGGGTAGGATATTAAGTGAAGTTTGTGAGAGTGAGTCTTCAAAATATAAGATTATATGTAATTAGTTTTTTCAGCCTCTCATGGCTTATGGATGTAATAACCTCTTCTATGCATACTTGTCTATTGTTAATGCTGTGTAAAAACTCTGTATGAGAATTGTCCTTTTACAGAGAGTTCCGTAGGTCCCTGTTCCTCTGTGTCCTTTTGTTTGCTCTGGACATGACTTTTAACAGCTTCACTGAGCGGCTCCTAGCTCCTGCCTGGCCTCTACAGTTGTGATTTTGTAGATCTGTCTTCACTTCGCCTACGTGGTTACTTCTTCATGCTGGAAGAGTGACAGCCTGCTTGATCAGAAGTTGTCCATAGCTTTGATCATTGTTTTTGTCTTGCTCTAAAACTTTCTTCACTATCCTATTTCCTCTTAGCAGTAAGTGAATCAGAACTGCACTTACTCGAGATACGAGCAAACCATGGATTTGCACAGTGGCATACTTATTTTCTGTTTTTTCAATGGCTCCCAATATTTACTCTGGATTTTTTTTGCCAAGTGGTGAGTTGATGTGTTTTTGAAGTTTTCTGCCAAAGCCCCAAGATCCTACTTCTGATGTCAGACTGTCATTCTTGGTCTGATGCTAAAATTGTTCTCCCTGCATTTGCCAGTTGAATATCATATTACCTGTTACTCAGATTTCTAAGATACTGTGCAGTCCTTCAGTCTGCGCTTGTTATTATCCTGAAAACATCTGTACCAGTACCAACCTTTCAGACCTCACTGCTCTCCCCATTTTTGCATATTTTATGTGAAGACAAAACCGTGAGGTGCTAAAGAGCTTATTCTGCTCTTCTGAGAAGTGGTTGTTTAACAGCCCTTCCCTGTTTATGCTTAAGAATTTTTTATCCATTTTGGGTCACTTCTTGTTATGCTATAGCTCCTCAGTTTTCTTAAAAGCCCTTAGCGAGGTATTTTGACAGAACCTATTTAGAAATCTAGAGGTGACAGCCTGACCATTCTTCACAAGCTTCTTGACCCCTTCAGAGAGCTCCCAAGAGGTTTCCTCTGCAGAAGCCAAGTTACTTTTTCCCAGCTAGACCTTCTCATTAGAGTCTACCTATTTTAGCTTTTGATATATTCCGTTAAGTTGCGTGGCACGAACATCAGGCTCACAGAACTAGAGTTGTTTGAATCCCCTTGGAGTCCTTTTTATTTTTAGAGATTGCCACCTTTAAACTCCAGGCACTAAGGAAGTTTTAAATATGAGGTTAATAATTCATCTGATTCATTCTTGAGTTCTAAAACTCCTGGGTGAATATTTTTGAATACTTTGTTAACATGTTAGTGGATTTTCTGTGTTTACCATAGGCTATTCCACAGTCACTTTTTTGATTACATCTAAGTCTTTCTATTTGTTGTTGAGACTACGGTACATCTGTTACTAATTGGCAAAAATTCCATCTTTGCAGAAGTGGAGAAACAGGGATGAAGGTATTTTGTTACTAGATTGTTGCTCCTTTATTTGGAAAAATTGTAATATTAAGCTCTTTCAGTATATTCTGTGAGAGATGGAGATGCTGGGGATTTACTGAGGACCAGATTAAAAACTGTGTGTGTAAATTCTTAGTTTTCTCATACATCTATATATAGATTTGGTTCTTGCTTCTGAATCACTAGTCATGTTATTGGTAAAAGAGAGAATTCAGTTACAAAACAGAACTTTCTGGACCTTTTCTTACTCACGCTGCCTGGGTGGTGACTAATCACTGCTTTTCAATGGTATTTTTAAATTGGAAGATCATGTTAGGCTTCTGCGACTGCTCGCTATTACATGCTTGTGAATGCCAACCGTAGGGGAAATGTTGGAGACAGTAGATTATTTTCAGAATGATGGACCCATTAGCTGGAACAATATGCAGTCTAATAGACGTGGAATAGCTGCAGGATACATTTATCAAATTGATAAATGTATTTACTTTCTAGTTACGGTAAGTCACCAACTAGGAGAAGAAAATTTTATTTCCCCTGTCTGAATCGAGCAGCTGTCAAATCTGTACATTATAACACAGTGTTTCCTGTAGTCAATCAGTTCTTATACTGTGCAATATAACATTATAGGTATAACTTCAATGATCCAGTCAGGTTTACTGTAATTAATCCTTACATCTGGAATACCTGGTATTTCAGGCTTTTCCATCTAGCCTCAGTATTAAGTAGAATTTAAAACATGGATTAAATTCTGCTTAAGATTTGGGTATTGACATGTCTTTACTGCTTTGGGTTTTAAGTCATAGCTGATACTGTGTCTTTTTTCCATTATTTGCTTCTAAGTGTCTCAGAGACAAAACACCATGGACACGGAGGATCTTGGGCAGCAAATGCAAGAAAAGCTCTAGCAAAGATGCAGTCAGTATCTGATCTGCTGAAGGGCCAATGTGATAAGTAAAGGCTGTCACAGCAAAACAAACTGATAAATGGGGAAAATAATCTAAGAATAGTACACAAGATGATAAAACTATGGTAAAGCAGCATTTGGTGATTTGGGGTAAAAAAGGACTTAACACCAAAACCAAGCTTTAGACCTCTGTCTAGTGTTCCTTTTCAACTGGAAGCAAGCTACAGAGATTTTTAAAATGCTCATTCTCTCATAGTATTCTGCCTGCTTTTTCCAAGGTGAAAGAAAGTAATAAAAAGTGAAGATCATGTTTAATTTCATGTTTGGGAAATGCTTGACTTTTTCTTCTTTCCTGAGTTGAAGAGTCCTTGTAAAACTGCTAATTCTTCATGTTTCATGACATTTGGCAGCTTGTTTTGTATTGCCATACAGTGCTAGTGTTTTCACACTTTAGACTGAAACATGAAACATTGTTGTGTGTTTATCTACATACTGACCTTAAACCAAATCTGATTTAAAAAAGGTTTCTTAAGTGTTGTGTCTCTCCTTTTTGCTGCAGATTTATTATGTCTAGCTTAAATTATACCTTTTTTTTTTTTCAATTTACCTTGTTCTATTTGGTGAGTGTACTCTAGATGAAGCCTTTTACAGTGCACATGAGAATTGGCAAAAGGAGCTGAAATTGGTAGCAAGGAGAACTTCTTATTTTCACACTTTCTGCAAGCTCTAGCTGTGTCCATCGGCTGTTAGATGCTGGCACTGTTCACGTTTATTTGTGGGGGCTTAAAAAATAGAATATTTTGCCATATGCTTTTGCAGTGTAAGGAGGAGGAATGAGGCATCCTTGGAAAAGCATGTTTTGCTGTTTGCTAATCTGTATTGCAGTACCGAAGTCAGATGAATAATTTATTCTTCTGCAGCTTGGTATTCAAGTTGTCCCATTTCTTAGTGTTGCAACTCTGTAGTCTAAAATTGTATAGAATATGTTTATGTATTACAAGAGTCTATATTGTAATATATTTTAAATTTCATTTCCTCATCATAATAGACTGACTTTGTAAACAGATGAACACCTGTTTTATACAGTTGGTTTCTAATTTTGATTTTTCTGCCTGTATTTTATTTTATTCACTCCTTAGCAACATCTGACGTGTGCACATTTTCAGTACAGCAACTTTAAGATAAGTCCTTCCACCTTTATAAATGCATGGAAAAGAAGCGTTTGTATTTTGGGGATGGGTAGCTGTTACATTTAATAAACCAAACCCACACAAATTACTTCTCTAGCTTGCCTTTTAGTTTATAGTGTTGGATACTGCAAGTGCTCCTTTACCAAAACTAGCAATCCTTTATCTGGCTGTTGATGGAAATACCTTTGTTCCCCTTTAGGTATTCTCTTTTCTTTGTGCAACTGACCAAATTCAGGTTCAGTACAAATTAAAGGGTTTTTTTAATCTCTCTTCCCCTTTTTTCTATCAATGCAAGTCTCAAAAGTGGCAGTGTTGTTGATTACCTCACTGATGTTGTGAGGTATCTGGAAACATGACTGCTGTTACGAAGCCTTAACGTACAGATGAAAGGCTTCAGTGTTTTGTACCAGCTTCCCTTGTACTAGGTCCGTGTATTGAATGCAGCAACAGTGAACTGTACTGACTTTCAGCATAGATTCCTGAAATGAGTGTAGTAGGCAAACCAGAGTTTTACAAGTGCCTTATTTGAGTGGATTTGGTATAGCTGAAACATGAGGCTTTAGAGTTAGCTCTCATGTAGTGTGAGAGACAAAGAAGAGGTCTGTGCAAATTAACTAATGTAACATGGAATGTAATTGTAACTCAAGTAACAACATTCACAAAGAAACCATCCCCTGAAACAACCAAGAGGATTAATTAAGAGACTGGAAACACATTCCAGTAGAAAGGCTCACACAAACCAGCATAAAGGTAGCTTTCAGTTTGTTTGAAACTTAGAATAGTTACAAAAGGTAGCCAACAGCTTTAAACAGATGGTTGTCTGCCAGCGTTCCATGAAAAGACACAGCCACATCACCCCATGTCACTTGGCTCTGTCACCTCACATCTTTATTCTGTATTTTTATCAGAAGTGCTGAAGAATTCTACTTTGAGCATGGATGGTGGTTTTATCCCCTGCTAGAATTTAATTTTTGAAATGGCACTGTAGGTATTTGAGACCTCACTAATGAAACTAACTTTTGCCACTTTAGACAGTTTAAACAGTCCTGTGTATCCCAATCCAATGTGGCATTAATTTCTAATGAGGCCCACCTGTGGGCTGGTGTGGGAAGAAAGGGGTAGTTGCTATCAACTATCTCTTCTTATAGTGGTACTAATGAATATGTTTGCTGAGCTCCCAGCAGCTGATAATGGGAATTGTGAGATGGGAAATGCAGGTCAATTCACCTCAGGATCTACCAGTACCTTAGAAAAGCCGAGTGAATCTTCAGGCAGACGCTAATGAGAAGGGAAATTCTACGAAGTGGTATCCTGAGTCTGTGTGGACTGAGAAAGAATGCACAGAGTATGTCAGGAGTGGGGTTTATTATTCTTGTTGTTTAGGGGGGAAAAAGAAAACTACTTACTATAACACTGAGAAGGTATAAAACTAAGTTATTATTGGATTCCTGTTTCTTGGTACTAAAACACAGAATTTCTTAGCTGAAGTTTTATAGCCTGAATATGAGCCAGAAATAAACATTGTAAATAATAAATATTATTTCTGGTACAAAAATTCAATCTGTATTGATAAACGGGGAAAAATATTTACACATAGTAATTGTCAAAACTGCACATCCTTTACTGCAACAAACTAACCTCTGTGAGCATGGTTTTTGTCAAGCATGTCCAATCACTTCACATTGACAACTAATGACTGACCAGATGGATATCTAATTGTGAAATTGGCGGATGGCTCAGCATGGCCAGGTTTGTGCACCAAGTAAAAGATGGAGTACTGGAAAATGAAGGCATTTATGAAACGTTTTAGAATGGCAAATGGTGTTAAGGCTTAAAAAGAGATGAGATATAGTGGGGCTGATGAGGAAAAAGTTATGCTGATAGGGACTGGTTAGAGATAAGAGAATTCAAATGGGGGAAGGGGGCAAGTATGGATAACAGGTATCAGCTGAGGCTTGTAAGCTGACAGGAGAAATGTGGATGAAGATGAAACTAATGATAGCATTGAGGTCTTCAGTAAGCTGGGAAGCTGGTTATGTGCCATTATGTTCTGAGTTTGCTCATCTGGTTTACTTGCTGTCAAGGTCTAGCAGTTTGTGCCTTCTTGTTTTGCCATCTGGCTTGGACTATCCACTCCACAAAGTTAGCTTAGGATAGAAAGTGATTTTGTGTCTTGGGACGATGTTGACAATAAATATTATCTTCTCTTGAGACAGATTTTGGTTAGATTTCAAGTATATCAGACAGAACTTCACAGAAAGCACTGAAGGACAGCAACGCTGACATCTTTCAGAAAACTACCCAAATCAGCTGGCAGGATTTGTTACACTGGAAAAATCTGAAAGTGATGGGGAGGTGGGAGAGAATTGAAGTGCTGAATTTGCTAGTAGTTCTTGTTTCCTGGTTCTGCTGCTCAAAGATTGCTTTATTCTGAACAATACATTTCATCTTTGCAAGACAGCTTCTCCTGCTCAATCATGCTGTAAAATCACATGCTAATGGTTTTTTAATATCATTTAGCTGCCATAAAACAGATAGTAGAAGTACATTTTAGTAGCATGACCATATTGTAAGATTGGATGGGTAAAGGTGATGAGCTGTAAAAGAGTAAGCCTTTGTTTAAATGCATATATCTCTTCATAATGAGCAGAATTAGCAAGGGAAATTATATAAAATGAATGAAAGTTAAATAGATTTTTGTTCAAGTCTGATAAAATTATTTTCCAGTTATGACGTCTCTCAACTAAAGCATAGTGTACTTGGGATTTATTTTCAAATTGGCAATCAGAAATGAGGAACATGAAGGGGTACATTTTCCAAGCGATTAGTGGGAGGTATGCAAACAAATCCTATTATTTCTTAGTGGGATTAGAGCACATACCTTCTGTACACTGCTTTGAAGAATTCCCCTTAAGCATTCTTCCAGAATTCTAGCTGCAAAAATAGCTACAACAATAAATTTGGTAGAAGAATAGAATTTGAAACTTAGCTGGCTTGCATATGTACCTCACATACGCCTACGAATCAAAAGAGCTTGAAAAAATACGCTAGTAATTGTGGAGAACTAAGTTAAAATAATCCTGACCTATATAATGACATCTCTTTAGCTAAATATATTTCTTAAATTTCTCTCTGCATTGTCCAAAGATTACTGTTGACTGAACATTTGAGTTCAGCAGGCTCAAATGATTCTTCTGCACTGCCTACAGCCAAAACAGCTTTAATACCTCTGCTCAAGATCACATATTTTCTTATCTACTATAATTTGTTTTCAGCTTGTGGAATTTCTAGTAGCTGAGCACTAAATTGTTACTGAGACAAAAAATTGGTCTTTCCAAGATGGTTTTGTGGTGCTTGTAGTGCTCATGAAACTTTTATATCTTGTAATCCTGGTTTATGTTGAAAATATTATGTAAGATCTAAAATTGTTATTTAATGGCTTTTCATTAGCCCAGGAATGCCAGAGACAAGTTGGTACCATTCATTTAGGTTATTCATATCCTTTTACTTAGTAGCTAGTGGATTATCTCTAATGAATTGTCAGTGGTTTGCATGGCACTGTTCCTTCCTGCTCACCTCTTGTGTAAAGCATAAAATTTGAGGTACGCATATGGCAGTTATAGGGACTGAGCAAATTTATGGGTAGGTGCATTATCTTCATCTCCTTCACTAAAGAGTCAGCTTTCTGCTTCCTTCCAACAAGAAGGAAAAAGTCTGTGAGGAAGCTTGGATCAAACTTGTCATGGTATTTCACAAGTTATTGAAGCTTATCGTTTAGGGTGTCTTGGTCTGAAACACACAGTGACTTTCTGAACTTTAGTTTTGTTGTAGCACTAAACCCCCCTTAGCAGCATGGGCATGCTACTCCCTCTCTACTCTGTGCAAATGTAAGATCCTCTGTTCTTTTCTGAATGTTCTAACTGTATGGCATGAATTAGATTGAAGATTTTTATAAAATGTGTGCCCCCTGACTTTGCAAAATTGTCTGTCCTTTTGGGAAAAATAAAAACCAGAATAGGTTTGTATCCTTTTCTGAAGAGCAAAATTATAATTGCCAGTTTATTCTCATTTCTGTGTAATTGGTGACAAGCCATGAGTTACCACACTGCTCTGTTTTTCACCTTTGTTCGCTTCAGCAGTTCATTTTGTTTCCGTATGTTTTTTCAGTTCTCAGGATGGCTTACGTGATTCCCCCCTCAGCTCCATCTCCAGCAGTGACTATGAGAGTGTTTCTGTCACTACATGTAGTCTCTCCAGCATATACGCTCTGAGGTAATAACATCACTTCACAGTCAGATTTGACGAAAGGTATTGGGTTATGCTTGGTTAAAAAATTTCATTGGATTAACAATCAAGTGACAGCAACACTTCTGCGTATTCTTCCTTTTGAACAGCAGGTGCTTTTATTTTTTTTCTAGCAGTTTTCTTCAGTGCCCTGGCAACTATTTACGGATAAGTTTTAATGCATACAGCAATGAATTGTCTATGTCCATGGTCTCCCTTTTACTTGTTCATACAGAGTTTCATAAGAGAGACTTCAGGTTAATTTAGCTTGAAAAGTATCAAACATTTGTCTTAGCTAAGTCTTGGCTTTCTAGAAAACACATTTTTTCCATTTTATTTCACTTAGTAAAATGAGGGAGGGTTCCAGTTAACAATAATTAAACTTCCACAGTATTGTTGGCCAGAATCGGTAAGAATACTAGTTTTTATTACCATCTTCTGAAACTGCGTGAGAGTTTTAACTTTAATTAGTTTTGTTCAGAGCACTTAATGATAGGAGAGGAATAAAGTTTAGGGCAGAAAAATATAACTAAGGCAGAACTGAATTCTTTGCTTTTTTAGGATATGCATAACATACATGTACGTGATATATTGCATACATGGTATGCAATAGAACATTATTACTCTGGTATAGGCAGATTGAAATTTCAGTCGAGGTACATATTCTTCCACTGCTGCTTGTCCTCCCTTTTCCATCTGTTTCCATCTCTATCCAGCACTTCATTTGAACTTCAGGAATTCCCAATTTTGCCTTGGTTTGGGGATAGAAAAGAGGTTAAAAGATTTTTTTTTTTTCTCCTAGCAGCGATAAAAGAACTAATATGTATAATGATATGTATTTTCTTAGGAAATGCACATCTTCAGGCTCAATTTTTTTGAGAGTTCCATATTTTTAAAATCAAGGCAGAAAGATGCAACTAAAGCTCTTTCGTGGTTTTAATTTTGAAATACATTTCCTCTTGACTGTTCTTCAAACAAACCCCAACTTACCTGTGTGCAGAGTGGCACTCTTCTAAACAGAGCATACAGCAAAGTGTTTCACACAAGGTTGTCTGAGCAGACAATAGAAACTACCTCTGTTATTCTTCAGGAGTAACTGGAGCAGTGAGAATAAGTCAGTCTTTGGTGCACCACCTCTTTTCAAGACCTTACTGTACTGCCTACCTATGTTAGTATTGTAGTTGCCGCTGCATTGATGCCTGAGTAAATTAAATCTGTCTTTTCCCTTTTTTCAGATTTTGTTTTGCTTGGAGTTAGATTTCTAAGGCAGTATTTGTACATGTACACTTTTGCTTTTGACCACTGAACTGTAGCATTGTATCGTCCCTGGGTTTCATGCAAGAAATCTAACCTGCCTATTTTTCTGCATCTTATTGATATTACTAGAGATCTAGCCATTGTACTTTATGGTCCAGTAAAAAAAAAAAGCTAAGGGCCTGCTTGACTACTGATATGAATTTCCCTGTTTGAAATACTTAGTTTAAAAAAAAAAAAAGTTTAAACTTTTAACAACATAATTTAAGAAAATAAAAGAAAACTGAAGTCTGGCTACTTCACAGTAGTATGTTCCTAGATCTCTGTGCATAGAAAGGCAATATTCAGTGCATCTGTTTGTATTATAGTTTAGAATGTTACTTTTAAGGGGCTTCCCTGTTCTTTTATCTTGTATTACCTAAAGAGTTTTATTTGGCTATTGAACAACTTCCAGTAAACAACTTCTTTGTTTGCTACAACAAGCATATTCCTTGCAAAGGCCATCTCTACAAAATGTTCTTTTCTGAAGTAACTAGATTCTCCCTGATGTCATGTGCATATCCAAATTAATACCTAACTTTGTTTTTTTATTTGCTGCTCTTTTCCCCTGAAATATGCCAGTTTAATGTACTTAATTTCTTGCTGTTTTCGTTTAACCGCAATTAAAAACTTTAAATGTAACATGTGAAATTATTTTTGGAAAATAATTAGTGAAACGTAAAATTATTGAAATGCATTTATTTGGCCTTTCAGCCTCCCCTGAATCATAAACAATTCCTTTGTGCTGTTAGATAGCCAGTGCTGGGGCTGACAGTCGTGTTGTCAGATTGCAGTGTGGTTTGGAAATACCTGCGTGCCTTCAAACGATTCTGCTCTGGTAGCAAAACCAGCCTAGCCAGAATAGCAGAGTGTTCAATGAACTACTGGTGTATTAAATAGCCTAGACTGAATGGATTTGAAACAATCAAGTACTGTATATATGGAATTCTATATGTGTATGCGTTCATTGTTTTCTGGATGGAGAACCAGGAAGAAAATTCCTACTCCTTGCATCCCAGAGCACTGTTGAACCCACAGGTCATTGTTTGCTGTTTTAGTTTTTATCGGAAGGAAAAAGCTGTTAGGACTGTAGGAACCATTTGTGACCTGTTAAAGAAGGCTGCTTCAAATCAGCCTGTGATTCACTGCCTTAGAATTTTTCCTTCATCAACCAGTGCTGTGTAATTTTTGAGCTATATTCATCCCACTTAATTTTATGCACCAAAGTGATATATCTCAATTGGGAGTCTTGCTGCTGTAGGTACCCTGTTTAGTCAATGGAGAAAAGTGGAAACCTTGGTTAAATGTGTAATTTGTTGAAATGCATCTGGGCCAAAGACTTTTTCGGTCTTAAATCAGAACTGTGATTGCATACTTTGATTACTTACTGTGCTAACACAGTAGTTTGAAAAACATTTTAAAACCTTGCTGAAGGTTTCTAGAGCACAAATGGGAAAAAAAAGGTGCAGAGGGCTTCTCAAATGGTTTTTCTACGGAAAGGTTGATTAGTTCATGAGTACTGAATCTGTGTAGAAGGTTTCTCCTAGTCTCAGAGGTCTGATGGTCAAGAGGTTAAATGTTCAGCCCAGTTTGGAAGATGATTGTTCATGAAGAAGTATCTAGACTTGAGATTGATCAGTAGGCAACATTCTCAGCAAAGAGTGAATGTGTTTCATTTATTTCAGAAGGTTTCAGAGAAACTGTCTTTATGCAGACTCACAAGAGCATGCAGAATTTTTTTGTTACATCAATGTGACTGTGGAATTATACTGCTGACTTGAGTGAAAATGAGATGTTTATAACTACAGCAGGGAAGTGGCAATTGGTCCGCTGCTTATATTAGCTGCAGGAAACAATCCATCCAGTTTTTAATTTTTAAAGGCTTTTTTTTCATAAATGTAATTTTTAGAACTATTTTTAATATGACAATGACTTACTGAATTGTAAATAGGCAGCTAATAAACTACACTGCTGGAATCATCCATTTCGGTGTTGGAAGTAGTAAAGTCAGTAGCTTTCAAAAATAAACTGTTCGTGGGAATTTATCAGTCAGCTTTCAACATGCATTACAATTATTGGGCAAGATCCTGAAAAAGACATTAATATGAGTGGAAACCTAAGTGAAAGCCATTCATATGTGAGAGAATGAGACGACTTGATATGCTTCAAGCCAAGAATGAACCTAAGTTCTTTGAAAGACTGGAACTAGAAAAAGGCAAGAAAAGTGTTGTTTTGACAATAATGAGGAAAAAATCGGTGAGACAACAGAAGAAGGTAGTTACAATAAGCTGATTTCAAGCCTCATTGGAGGTTTGGGTGTAAGACAGTGCAAGAGAGGAAGATATACTGAGGAATCTGTATTAAAGCATTTGCCTGCCTGTAATACATAGTCAAGCCTACTACTTCATTTTAAGCTTGTGATGAGCCAATAAATTACATTTAAATATAGATAACTTGTGAAAGTAACCTTAATGATACAATAGATCCCTTCCCTGGTCAGCATTCACTTTTTTAAAGATATGTTGTTGTTTAAGTATTGGTGTTTTCTGGTGTATTTTTCTACAGTTCTAGGTATTTTCCAAAAGTGGTGGTGAAGTTTTAGCCTATGTTATTTACACTCTGTAAGAGGAGGTATCTGAAATGTGTTGTGACTCAAGTCTATCTATGCCAAAACAACAAGAGTCTGGCAGCAATTGTAGTGGGTTGTTTATCTGGCTATTTCTGTTAGTATATCTGTATTTGCATACTTGTGGGCAGAGCCCAAAGTCCTTGGCTTGCTGGATGTAGTTAAAGGGTGTCACTCTATTGCAGGTTTCAAGTATATCCCTGTTAGTATAAACACACATGTGAAACAAGGCAGGGGATGTTATCTTAGTATATAAATGAGCTGAAGTTTTAATTACCTGCTTCAGAAACAGAGGATGTTTTGCAGGAGACTGAAGCTACCTTGCCAGGCAGGTCACAGAATCCTAGAATAGCCTAGGTTGGAAGGGACCTCAAAAGATCATCTAGTCCAGCCTGTCATGGGAAGGGAAGCCTAGGTGAGAACATCTAGCACCATCTCCAATGGCATCTTCAACACTTGCAGTGCTGAGGACCCTACCATGTCTCTGGTGAGGTTGTTTCAGTGATTGATGCTTTGTGTAAAATATTACTTATTTCTTATTTCCTCTGTGCTCTTTGTAGCCACCCTTTACACACCGTAATACTGTGGTGAGGTCCTCCCTGAGCCTTCTCTGTCTTCTCCAGGGAGATGCCTTCAATCTCTCCTTGTAACACAGTTTCTCCATCATCTTCATGGCCTTCCTTGGACCCTCTTCAGTCTGTCTGTGTCTCTTCTTGAATTGTGGAGACCAGGCCTGGACACAGAAATCCAGGAGTGGCCTGGCAAGCACTTGGTAGAGTGGGATGATCACATCTCTATCTCCACTAGTGATGTCCCTGGGGATGCAACTCAGGATCCAGTTTGTCTTCATTGCTGCAGTGGTGTCCTGCTGACTCCTGTTCAGTATCTTGTCCCCCAGGACCCCCAGGTCCCTTTCAGCAAGACAGCCCCCAGCCCCACAGATCCCAGCCTGCACCGGGCTCTTTGGTTGTGCTGTCCCCGGTGCAGACCTTGCACTTGTCTCTGCAAGTTCCATGTTGTTCTTGCTAGCTCACTCTTCCAGCCTGTCCAGGTCTCTGTGTAAGATGGCTTTCCACCTCAGCACCCAGTGTGGTGTCATCAGCGAATTTGGGGATGCTGCTCTGTCCCTTCATCTAGATCATTTAGGAAGTTGTTGAACAGTGTGGGACCCAGTATCAATCCCTGGGGGACCCCATTTCTGTCAGGCTGCCAGCCTGAATGAAGATCATTCACTGCCACATTCTGAGTGTGACCTGGGAGCCAGTTTCCTGCCCGTCTCGCAGACCAAATGAAGTTCTTGTGGGTGGACAGTTTCATACTAAACCAGTTTTTACTGTGCTTTTTCATTAGTAGAATTCAGTGCCTTGAAGAAATGCAGGGAAGAAAAATAACTTCGTCATTCAGTAGGACTGATTTACACTAGGAGAATTCAGTTCTTTCATCTCACGCTCCAGAGCTGTGCATTACTGTGCGCTATCAAAGCTACAGCCCAAATTACATGCCCACAAGTTTTAATAAAGAGATTGCAACTACTCTGGAGATCTTGTAGATAATAGTGTGGAGGACAACAAATACATTAACAATGTCTTTTAACGATGTGTCACAGTCTGCCTCATCAGCTGTGTCTCCAGATCTCCTCTCTTGCAGTTTTACCATTGTTAACCTTGTCAGGTTGTATTTGTTTAAGCTAGGCAAAATGACAGATTAATTCTGCATTTATGGTTGCCAATGTCATTTTTGTTTTGATTAATGCATTACTATAGGTTTTGTTTTCCCCTTCTTCTCTGTAGACCTCTTCTTTGTGGAAAGACTGGTCATAACCAGAAAAAGGCTGGTGATAATGTACTGTACTGGAATCATGGAAATAAAGAGCCCAGTGAGGAGAGCTGTGGGAAGAGAATGGGGTTTATATCTTGAGCAAATCAGAATGACTTCTCCCTGCCTAATAATTTTGAACTGCAAACTGTCTGTGTATGTTATAGGCACTGTGAGTCTGTCCTGTTTTCTACAGCTCTGTCACTCAAGCAGTGTGAGTTAATTAATATGTATATTAATACAGTCATAAACAGGCTGCTGTGTACAATCTTCTTGCTTCGCTGCTAAATCCCTTGCCCCAGCAACCAGCTGAGCAGTACCAGCAAAACAAAAAAGTCTGCGTTGATGAGGTCTGTCAGCTTTTGCTTATGACTTTAGTCAGAGAGACATATGTGACTGAAGCAGATGTCTCTAGTTTTCCACCACCAGGATTCTTCTTGATGTGTTTCATGCCTATCTTGTTCTTTGCCCTGCAATACAAAAAAAAATCAAATCTCCGAATGGTGCAGCATTTTCTATGCTATAGTGTTCCCTTTTAGGAAATACCTCAAGGTATTTTTGCGTATATTATATATGTAGCTTTGTCTTCAGTAGCAAGTAACTGATGCAGATTTTATTTTCTCAAGGAATAACCCAGGCAGCTTGTGTGAACTCCTTTTTAACAAGTGTTTGTTACAGTGGGAAGATGAAAATTCAGTTGTTTGAAGTTTTTTGGTCTTTCCCTATTAAAATGATAAACCATATTTGAGTGATGTTAAAATATCCAGTATGATTGAAGTACATTAAATATAAAGCATGTTATTCTCTGCAAATCAAGTCAAATAGGGCAGTATTTTAAGCTGACTTGCATCAGTGGCAGAGGCAATAAATCTGTCCTAACAAAATTTGAAGACACCCCAAAATTTGCTCTTTGGGGGCTGTATTCCAAGTGGCATGTCATCTCCATCTGACTGGAGAATGACAGAAGTCATTGTAATGGGTTTGTGTTCATGTTTCTACACAGCTTACTTGTAATTTTCATTTTTAGTAATTTGGCCACATTTATAGTCATGTTCATTTTAATGATGCGTAAAAATCTGTTGTTGAATGTCACTTGGTGTTCCCTGTGCTACTACAAGACAGGAATTGCTCGCTTTCAGAAATTAGATTTTATTTTGCAGATTGGTTTTTTTCCCCAGAATAACTCTTAGAATAGCATGTTTGGGGGTTTCGAGATTATGTGTAATTAACTAAAATCACTATAGTAACTGCAGTTTTTCCAGGGTTTTTGGCAATGCCTAAAACCAAGATATGTTGTAAAATCACAATTATATTAGAGGAAAAAAGAAAGGATTTCAGCAGACTTAGAGCAGCATTGGTGAAAAATGAAAAGAAAGCTTTCCATTCTAATTAAAATTTTAAGGCTCCACCTAATACTTTAATTAGCTTTTCTCAGCTTTGACTCCCACGGCTGGATACTGAGTTCCTGCGGGATTCTCCTAGACCCTAGGATGCATTAATGCTTCAGCTGATTTTTCTGTATTTTCGTAGGGAATTGATGGAGGCGATATGAAAACGTTGTGCTAATAAGTTTCCCTATCCCTCAGAGTTCCTTTTGCTGGAAAATACTTTCCAGTGCTGCTTCTCCATCTCTTTCTACCACACACAGGAGTTGCAACTCAAGAGAGTATCTGCTGGAATGGATGTTAAGTTAATTCGCTTTTCACTATACCATACAGAATAGTTGCTTGCATGTCACAGAGGACGTTGCTGAAGAGCGATATGAAATGACCCTATGCCCTTGGAAATATTGTATCTGGCATCAGGTATCCAGGTTCTGTCTCCTGCGTCAAATTCTGGATAAGGCGTAAAAGCTGGGACTGGCGTGTTTCTATCCCTGTATCAGATACCAGAGCTGATACTGCATACCACTTCTTCATAAGTTGCTGTACTATTTGGTTTTTCACTTTGTTTTTGCAATTCAGGATTGGTTTTGAAGTTTAAATATTTCCGTGCTCTAATTACATATTACCTGTTCCTTTGCAGTGTGAATGAATGTTTGAGAGCTTTAAATGCATGTTTGATTACAGAGAAGTGCTAGGAAAAAAAAAGTCATTGTGGAAATCTTAGTAGAACCTAAGCAATTCTAACTTATTGTATTTTCAGTTCTATTTTTTTTCATTTCATAATATCCTGCAGGTTTTATCCCTTTTTGGTTTCAATTTCAAAAAAAACCTGTAAATGTAGCACATTTCAAGTATCTGACATGAAATATAACCGTTAGAAAGCAACCCTGTTGATGACTCTAATGCTCCAAGTTACTTTTTCATACTCCCTTTCATAGGCGTTTTATCTGTAATGAACCAAAAAGCTCTCTGGGAGCAATCACTGGTAAAGCTGAGAAAACCTGCAGTGGTAATGTTGTTTCATTCCCATTTGAAATACTGTGCTCGGCATTCTTCTGAAAGGCCAGGCCAGAGTGGTACTGAGTTTGAATAATCCACTTGTGTAGGTAGAGTTCTTAGGGTCATTCTGTTTGGCAACATGCTGCTTCAACAGTTGTGTGTTTTGAAAAGTTCAACATAAGTGCAGCGAGAATGCTCTGTGGTTTTGTGGTTTGAAGAGCTGAGGAAGGATTTGAGAAGATGTTCTTCCACCGGAGTGGGGAGCTGCTAGAGTGTAGGGCAGGAGTTGTTGCTGTTGATTTCAAATTCAGTAGTCTTCAATGCTCAGGATTTTTTCCTGATGGAAGATACCACTTAGGACACATGGCTAATCCTATCAGCCAAATTACTTATTTTAATCAGCCCACCTCTACTGGGGCAAAAGATGCTAAAAAGAGGCTTCTACAATCTTGCAGTGTATGATAAATAATTTCCATACTGTGGCATTCAAAAGGTTGACAGCAGATGGGGCTTCTAGCACATGTCCTACCATGTATGAAGCTGGCCTTTGCTAATAGATGTCGTACTGCTGCAGTGTAAATTCTACCCCTGGTGGTGTCTGGCTGGATTGTTCCTGACAGAGGGATTTGCGTGCAGTTGTGTTTGTTTCTCAAGGCAAAGCTTTGAAGCTTTGAGAACACTGTATGGGTGGTTTGGGGTTTTTCTCTTAAAATAGAGAGAAAATACCTAAGGGGTTGCATACAAAAACTCTCTTGACTTAGTGAAGTATTAGGGTTAAAAGGTCAAGAAATAAAATTATGAATTAAAGGGGGTTTTAGTCTGCTTTAAATGTAGCTTCTGGGGTCATTCCTTTAAAATACTAGTCCTTAGCTAAATAACTATATGCTATTACTCAAATAATAAGGCATGCTCTGGATTTGGTTTAAATCACCCTAACTTTGAGTGTGTAGCCACCCCCTTCACTTAAAATAATTTTAAGAAGCCATTAATCCATTTTTCTTCCAACCATATCAAAGCTAGTACATGTTAGAAACCAAAGGGTTTTAATCTGCTGTGTACTGTTTCTTGTGAGTGTCCAACAAGTAACACCAGAGGTACTGCAGCAGAATCAGAAGTAGTACTTTTTTTTTCTAACTGATGTGGAGTTATATTTCTCTCTTCCAAACCCTTGTCATTCCTCATGTATGCAACGTTTGTCTTCTCCAACTACTATATCTGATCCTTTACATGGTCTTTGGAGGAGTTGTTTGTTCTTTTTTGCAAACTGGAACCCAGAGTTGACTGCAGCCTCATGAAGTATAAAAGTAAGAGTAATAGCTTGGGAAAGACAGGTTGACAGGTTAGTGGTGGGATTTCCAGCTACAGCCTACACAAATATCAGTGGGATGAGTGTAACACTTACTGAAGTAGTTTTAGAATTTGTGTGCAGACAATAATGTTTACCTGCAAAAGTTTTGAGTTTGGGTTTTTTTTAATTTTATTGAAGTATGAAAAAATCAAATAGGGTAGAAAACTGTAAATATCGTAGATTGGATAAAAAGTGTGGTATTGATGTATTACATGGAGCATAAAGTGGCCATTGTGCTAAATTCTGTATGAACAAAAATGAAAGCTACGGAGGATATGATAATGTTTTTTGAGAAATATTGTAAGAAGTAGAATATTCAAAATATATATGAGAGGGAAATTTATGTATGTGGTATAGCTATACATGTATGTGTCTTTATTCTTCAACATGTGACAAGTTAAGTCCTGGACATGAGAGATTTGTTAAGGCCAACTAGTGCAATGGTATTGATGTCTAAGGAACTGCACTGTTTTATAATTTTTGGGCACTCATCAATTTTTATAGTGAAGTATAATTGATACTTGAGGATTGAATGACTGTTCCTTCATAAAAACTTCTGGCGTGGTTTATTTGCCACTTCCTTCTGTGTAAGTAGGAATGTGTGAAATCATAGAAAACCTTTAGCGAAGTGTTCGCATTTCCTTACTGGCAGGAGGTGAGACCCCGTCTGCACAGAACGTATGAAATTGTCCTGAAGAGCTACTTTGTGTGAAAACGCGTTGCTCTGGTTTAGCAAAGTGGGTGACTCTGCGTCAGAATAGTACCATTTATAGCGAATTCAAAATCCATGCATTAAAGTGGATTCACAAGCTTTGCATTCACACTACGGCAGGAAGGTGTTACCTGTTTTGTTGCTAGTAATTGTATCCTACTTCTACCTGTGCTTCTGTAGCTTGCTGGAGACTTCCAGGGCAAGTGAATTGCTATGACTGATGTAACAGGTATTTGTATAACATGAATGGTTAAAGATAGTCGCTGAGTTGTGATAACACTTTCCTACTAAACATTAGCAGTATTGTTCATAGAATTTTTAAGTGGTTTGCTCCTAGACATAGTTGGGATGAGTCTGTCTTGCTGGAACTTGAGCCTTCTCAGCTTAAAGGCACCACTGACAGTCTTCTGAAATCTATATACCTGCAAACTAGTTGTAATCAATGGCCTTGCCTGAAATCAGAGACTCAGAGGAGGGTCTTTCTTTTGTTTTAAATTTGGTGACATGATTGCATCATATGTAGGAGAATAGGGATGTTGGGTTTGCAAGTAGTGCCCACCTATTGCTTTTGATCTAAGATTTAGAAAGACAAAGAAACAAAACCAAACAACTTCTTAAAGTTGTGTTATGATTCTTTTGAAAACTTAATTCAGTTAACTTCTTTGTATTCGTTATATTTCGTACAGTGAGCTTGAGGTTTAATGAACCAAACACCTCTAGACAGATTTAGAAGAAACCATCTATGGTGACAGATTTCTACTGCTGTTGAATGTTTTCTGATCACAGTTATGTTTAAATTTGGACCAACTTTGAATCGATTGTCTTTGCTTGGTTTCAGACTTGACTGCTTTCACTAGTTTTTGATGAGTGTCAATGCCCAACAAATACATGGCACAAAGCCTGCGGTATCACAGATGGTTACCTAAAATGACTGACCACTTCTGAAAGTGTCAGCAATAACCTACCTATCCCACAGTCCTGTGTTACATTATGTACAGATACTACTGCTTAACCTGGCGCACAAGTATCCTTCGGAACTTAAAAGCTGTAAAGCAGTTGGCTTTCACAAGTGAAAGGTGATGTTGTGTACCATTGTTAGTGACTTTTGTTTGCTTGTATTTATTGGACTAGATTTCACAGTCAAGCCTTGAGATCGGGCAACTGTTTTAGACATAAATCTTTAAAGTGTTGAAAGAGTCTTGCTACTCTTCTGACATGACAAATGGAGACTAATTTTAAAATTGCTACATGAACGATAGCCAAGTCAGGTAAAAAGCTAATTCATTGTATCTGCCAAAGGGTAGCTGTTCCTTTATAATGTATAAGCAAGTTTACTGTCTGAAATCAAGCTTTGATATAACACCTTGTTTCTTGATAGTCGCTTTCTGATGTGTTAACTTTGCAGAGTTGTTACACTCTGAAAAATAAATTCATGATAAGCATTGTTGATATGATAAACATGTCACAAGGTGAGTTCCACGCTTATTTTCGTCATATCTATGCTTAACCTGATTCCTTGGGTAAGGCAGGGTTCCCTTCAACCAAGAAGCTGAGAAAATGTGGACTTGTCTCTAGCTATTTATTATAGCTATTTATATTCTGCAGTGATACTTGATTCTGCAGATACCAGCAGTGAAACATTCCAGATCTAAGTGTAGTCTGACATTAATAAACTGCTTCCCACACATCTGCTATCAGTTGAGAATTTTGAGCCAAATCATGCATATTAGATAAGAGAAGTAGGAAAGGTATTCCTTACGGAATTAAAAAATTAACTTGTTTGAAAGAATAATTTGAATTCTGTAGCACAAAATTCAGGTTTCTTTTCTATAATATCAATTTTTTAAAAATCAAAAGAATCTTTAATATTTGCATAGATGGAATCACTGCTGTTTGGGATATAAGAAAAGCCGTCTCTCTTGCTGTTTATCTGAAACAATTGCAATGTTTTTGCTCTTACTTTATTTCTGACTGCCTCTATGATACTAATTTTCTGGCTATTTTCTTTAACAGTGGGATGTATTTTAAAATAAAGAACAGACAGTCATTAGTCATTCTTTCAGAATCATTCTTGTCTAAATTTGACTTGGTCCTGTTGCTAAAGGCAGGGCAATCGTTTCTAACTCTGTAGTGATTCTTAGGTCCAGTTTTAAATTATTTGGGAGCATTCACTTTTCTCTTTGCAGTTTCACAAGCCATACTGAAAGCAAAACATCCTCTTTTCCGAACCTCTTGTGTATGGATATTGTACTTTACATGTGACTGTGCATATGAAGGATGTTACGAATATGAGTGTACGTACATGCTGACCCTCCATCCCACAGTGCTGAAGCAATTCATATGTGCTCTGTGCTAAGGATTTTTAGGACAAGAAGTTCCAGGCAGTCTTGTGGTGTGACATGACCAGTCTTAATGACAGCACCGCACAATTTAACGCAGAATAGACTGGAACAGAAGTAAGTCAAACCACGTTACTTGAAGGAATTAGGAAGTAGGTACAACTGTGTTCCATCCTGGTGGAGGAGGCTTGGAAAGGCAAACATTACTGTTGTTATTATTATTATTATGAAAATTGGTCAGAGCTTGGTCAGAGTTGTTGAATGAGCCTTTCTGCAAAATGGGAAAGGACTGAGTAGTTTATATTCTTGAAAAGCATTCTTCACAGCTCTCTGCCCTCTTAGCACCTTACTTCAAAACAGTTCTTCAGCTGTGTTTCAGACGCAAGAGCCATCCTGGAATCGGTGCCCCCATGTTCCCCTGTGCTAAAGGTTTTGCGTATTGGGGGTTTCACACAGCCCATTGCATTTGGACCGTGTTATTACACACACACGGACTGCAGTTGTCTCTGTCAGGAGGTCCATGCTTGCCTTGGAGAGCAATTTAAAGTGCAAATGTTCCTATCACTGTAAGAAGTTCTTTTAAAAACAAAAGTAGATGACTTTATTTGGCCATGTTACGAGGCTAACTCTGTACATGGGAGTATTTGTGCAACAGGCAGTCATCTGCTGTGTGCCATTGCAAATCGGTGATCACTTCTGGCTCTCACTACCCTTCAGTTTATTCTTTGTAAGCCACCTTCTTGCATCACCTTTTCTTTGTCTTGAATGCAGACCTTTCCACACCAGCAGGTTTGCTGTTAGTGTGTGTGTGTATATAAAAACACAATATCCCCTATGGAAAAGAAAAGGAAAAATTGAGACAATTCTCATTCAGTTCTCTGTATCTGTAATAAACCTAGTCAGTTGTGGTGCTGAGGGAACAGTAAACATAAATTAACCAACCTCTCTTTACAAGAATTTGGTTTAGTTAGTAGCAATAGATAACGTGAACAGAACAAGTCTCTTGCATGCTTGTTCTTTATTCTGTCTTTGAAAGAATGGGAAGCCAGTTAAGGTACTCATACTACACATTTCCCATTGTTATTTCTGTCAATAAGTATTCTCCAGTTTTTATTTTCAGTTCTGTTTTTACTAGGGCTTTTAAGATTGTGTGGCTCAAATTCATTTTTACTTTTTAAAGGATTACCTGTATAGCCTACGGGTAGAATTTGAAAACTATATCCCATAAAATTTTGTTATAAGTAATTGTAAATGCTATGTATGTGTCTTATTCTGCAGTAACTGTTCATGCATGCTGCTGCAGGGATGGGATCTGCAAGGTGGGGAATGTTTCAGCACCTAATAAAAGCAGATTGAACTCGGGGTGTGTTAGAAACTACTTCATTATGCATGTCATTTATGCAGTCAATAACTTTGTTAACATAGTAGCTGTCTGTGTAGTAGAGATTGCTTAAGTTTTGGACAAAGTATGATTATGAGTAAAATATTTTTTTTTTTTGGTAATTACTGGCAAGATTAATTTATTTCTAATATGTGGGGAAGGTGGTTTTGTGTTCCTTTGTTGCTGAATATAGTAGAGCAAGAAGGCATGTCTCCTTCGGTCAATACAGTGAAATCTTAGGACTTCAGTGTAATTACATTCTGTGCTTTACTCCCAATTAAAGGTTTTTCCATTGGCAAAGTGTTACTTTTCCCTAAGTACTTCCTTTATTAAAAAATGCATGTTGATTTACAAATAGTTTAGGTAATTCCTGCTATTTGAAGAATCTGAGTTCCCACCAAAGCTTCCCTGCAGTCTCAAGTTGTTTCAAGCTTCCTCTCCATAAGAGGTGTGGAAATGGCTGGCAGCTGTGCATCTGTTTCTTAACAGGAAACTTAAATCTCTAGTAGACATTTGGTGACACATTTTAATCTCTTTGGAATGGATGAGCTGTTCTGTTACAATAGTTGGCCACTTCACCGATTTCTGGAGTTAGGTATATAAGGGGACTAATCTACCTCTCTACTGTGTAAATTATATTTTATAACCCCTCTTTCCATTTTTTATATGTAAGGTTATATTTAGATTATATTCTCACTATTTCAAATTAACTTCCACTTTAATAAATTTCTAAATTGACTTCAGAACTGACCTTCTCATTTTTAGGTTGCTATTCCACTTCTGGATTTTTGGTAGAGTTATCGTCTTAGGACTGAGCTTTTAGGAGAAGTTAATGTGAAAAATGGCACAGCACTTGTAATAGCTGAGGAAAATGCAATAAAATACAGGCAAATTATCTTCTGTTTAAAAGTTTTTTGCAGCTATGCCAGAGAGTGAAAATCAAACATGCTGGTGATTGATTGCATGTTGATTAACTTCAAGAATTTACAGCAATTAGTTCTGCTTTGTTACAGTCTGGCCTGAGTCATAAACCCTTTAAGATTTGCTCATCATCCTAAAGTGAAGATTTACATTGCTTTTCTTTACATCTTTTTTTTTCTCTGACAGTAGTTTAATGACAAGTTCTTGTTCATCTGACGACATTGATCAGGAAGAAATCCAGCTCGCTTTACAAGCTGCTAAAATTGCTACCCGAGAAAAGATCAGATCAAGATTTCATGGCAGTAATGATCTTATTCACCGCCTTTTTGTCTGTATCTCAGGTATGAGAGTATCCTACTGTTCTGAGTGTAAAACTATTCAACCCTTTTTTTTGGTGCACTTAGTTATGTTAGGGTATGCTGGAGATGAAGGTGCAGGAAGACTGTTTTGGGGCCTAAGTTGCAGACTGGTCTAGAACAACCTGTTACCTGATGGAGACCAGCTTACAGAATCAGAGACATCTTAGACCTGTAGTGATGAAGAGTTCAGGCAAGCAACAGGTTTGACTGAAAAGCACTTCCTTTTTCTTGGGGTGCTGCCCTGTGTCTTCAAGGAAGAAATTTGATGTGCCAGTTGTGTTTTGATGCAAAAGGAATCTCTCAGTGTTTCTGCCAAAGGACAACGAAGATACGCATCACACTGTAGGTAGCCTAAAGGCCAGAATGTAACTTGGCCATTATGGAAAATTGTTTCAACTAAATGTTCAATTTTTATTCCTAACATAAGCAGGTGATCACCTCAAAAATAAATGAGGCTGTTACTGGTAGGAACAAACAAGTTTAAATACTTTTTTTTAAGGGTGGTGTAATAGTCTGGTAATGGTTTACTTGTTTTCTCAAACTCTTAGGTGTTGCTGACCAGCTGCAGACCAACTATGCTAGTGATCTGAGAAGTATCTTAAAGACTTTGTTTGAAGTTATGGCAACCAAACCTGAAACAGAAGACAAGGAAAAGCAAAAGAAAGGTAAAGAGGCTTAAACGTTGTTTTCTATAGTGCATTTCTGCTGGTAGGCCCATGGGGATCCCCTTACCATTTTCTTAACTTTTTGACAGGGATTATTAGACAGTGATTTGTCCTAAGTTTAAAAAATAAGTCATGGAAACAGTCTTGAAGGTTACAGCAACTTAAACAGGTTGAAGCCACTGGAAGTGTAGGTACACAGGAGTATGTCTTGAGGAAAATGTTGATAGAGTTAAAGCCTTCGGACTACATCTGCTCATTTCCATATTCCTGTATATAACAGAACAGTGTTGTCACCCATATAGTCATAACATTATGTGTGCTGGGTTTGGACTTCGTAGATGATTTTTTTTCTCCCCGTGTTGTTTCACACTGGACAGATTTTAATTTGCCAAGATGTGTCTTTGATTCTGAAGTTTAAATAGCTACGTAAGAAGAGAATGCTCAGCAAAATGCTGAAATCTACCCTGTCTTGTAGAAATTGCAGAATGCTGAATTTGGCTTCAGCTTCAAAATAGAAAAATACCCACTTTTGAATTCTAGTTAATTAAGATAATGGAACCAGAACTAGATCATGGGCCAATGCAAGAAATTTTTTTCTCAGTCACCATTTTAATTATTTCTTTTTCAAAGAGGCAAGTCTGCTAACTTACCTGAAAATAACCAGGTCACCCCAGAAAACTACAATTGCCTTTGTCCTTTGTTAGGATTAGAACTATCAGCATCTGAAGGTTATCCAAGTTATTTTTTCCCTCTCTTTCCCCGTGATTCAAAACTTTAATTTTCCCATTCTCCCAATTTCATTTAAAACTACTGAGGATTTTATATGAAACTGAGTTAAAATTTGGTTAAATTTAGTAGAAAAACTTTCAATCCAACCCAACTCTGCAATAGGATAATCCACAACATGTATTACAGTCCTTTAGTACTTGTAGTTGAAGCTTCCACAACATTTTTATGGTGGCAGGATGTCACGATGTGAAGAGAAACTGGTCTTTTTCATTGGCAAGAAAAAATGGGGTTAGACGGAATTGCTGAAGTGAGGATCAAAGAGCTCCTGAACATTCCAATAAGCATAATAAAGAAACTGGAGCTGTAAAAAATGATCAGTAGGAAATATATTAGTCAACAGTACCTGTTTGGAATAATTTCTAATGGATGAACTATTGCATTAAAAAGAAGCGTTGATGACAGTAAGCACTAACAAAATGAGTAAAAGTCAGGGACTTCAGGGAAGAAGTTTCTCTTTGATATATGTGATTTTAATATGTGTGAGTCACCTACAGAATCTCTGATTCTTATAATCTATTTCTTTGTAAAGGATCCAAGTTAAGAACTGGGAAATAAAATACAGGCTAGAAGTGAGAGGATTGTATGTCCTGTAATAACAGCATCTTTCATTTCTGTTGTCGTTCCAAGGTAAGGTAGAGGAGACTTTTAAATCATGGTTTGTGTCAGGGTAAAGGAAAAGCAAGTATAAGAAGGTACACACAGGTGCTACTGTAATCTAATCCCAGAAGTCCTAACATGGATATTTTAGTTGCAAATTGGATAAATTTCAGTACTTTTTGGTTTGTTTTGCAGTTAATCAGGGTTTAAGGAACGCAGCACTGGAAGACTGCGCTTTATGTCAAGAAACTATATCATCCTCAGAACTTGCAGCAAAAGCCAGAGATGGGGACTTTGAAGGTACTTGTTTGTTTGAAAATTAAAATGAGACAACACTGAATATTTAAAAAAAAAATCACTAAAATGAAAAGAAAACTCAGAGTTTGGCTCTGCTGAGTGACTATAAAATGTTGTCATGGTATAGTTTGGAGACCAAGTCAGGTGATAAACTGAGCATATTTTCTTTCAGATTTTTTTTCTTAACAGCCTCATGAAGCTCTGATCTACGAATTGTCATATCCAGTATGAATTCCTTTGTATCAGTAAAGGAAGGTTCTGTCTAGTAAAGGCTTTAATATAGCCTGAGATGTTACATGTGACAAATTTCAGAGGGTTGTATTCTTAGCCAAATCTAAAGAGGTCTTTTATATCATTTGCTGTATGTGGAGGTGTACTTTTTCCCACTGTACCTTTCATGTTTTCTTCACTTTTTTGTTTTATCAAAATATTGTGGTTATTATTTTCATATTTTTCACCACATTACTTCAAAGAGAAATTTAGTTTCAGATAAGTCTGCTGAGATTATTTGAATTGTACTGAATACATTATAAGAGGAAGAAAAGCAAATACGTAAGTTTCCAAGTTTTGGTTGGGATTCAAGCGTTCTGAGAGCTCAGAAGTTTTTGTTTATTTTTATCTGAGCTGCTGCAGGAGTGCTTAGGAGTCGGTTACGGACTATAGCCCTAGTATAGTAAACATAGTGTAAAAAATGGATTAAAAGATATCAGAGCACTTGCAGTCAAAGAATAAGGAAAGAGAAAGTAGATGTATGAGATGGAGCAAACAAGAAAGCAATCAGCTTTGATCTTCGGGGCTAAGTGGTAGTTCCAGCACACCAGGAGCCCAATTACTGGAGCTGTGGTGTCTCTGTGGTCAAGTGAGAAATACAAGACAACCATCAACTATGAAACTGTATCTAAGCTTCCCAGAAATTCAAGTGTGCCGTAATTTCCCTGTGCTTTAAAACTTTGATCTTTTGTTGTCTATTTGTCTGCATACACTACTGTTCTTCCAGTGAGAGGTGCTGAGTACAGGATGACTGGTAACCGAGTGATAAGCGGTGTACTTCTCCGCTTGTATGTGAGAGGGGTGACCAGCAGAAAAGAAATGTTGGTTCATGTCATTTGTAATGAAGTAATCACAGGGCAAGGGGGGAATCAAAACTCATAAAGATTAGGTTTTAGAGTAATGCTACATATTAATGTTATTTTGTGCTTGTATAAACCCCATGGTTTGTGTGCTCACCCTTCTGAAGCTGCAGGCTGAAGTATCTCAAAGCTTACCCATTTATTTAGAACAGCAGGGCTAATTCATGTATAATGCACTGTAGAAAGATTATCTCTTCTGGAGGAAGGTGATTTGGTAGCAGATAAAAAGCTATTCAGTAGTCATTTTAATTGATTTTTCTATTGTGCCATGATTCAGAATGTCACAGAAATTGCAGTAAAGAACAAATCTTTACGCAAAATCCTTACCACATATAGGCTGTATTGGAGAAGAATGCAAGAGATTATTCCTTCTCTAACATCTTGGTTCTTATTCTTTTGTTTTGAATCGATGCTTGATGTTGTCAGTGAATTGAACTTATGGAACTTGAAAGCAAGTTATTTTGAACTTCAGGATGCTGAATAACCTCCTCGCAGCAGATGTACGTTTTGTCACGGCAGGGTCACTTCATTTCTCTGGCACGTTATTCAGCTTTTAAGGTTCTTCAGTATTTCATAGCATCATCTGTTGGCATGGGGAAGGTTTTGTGTTTGGAGAAGTGCAGCCTATGGCTTGGGATGTTATTTACTGAACTAGAGGGCAACACTCTGGGTGCTTAGGTGACGTTATGGCCACATAGGAGTGCGGTAAAAGGGAATATTTGGAGTTACAAAGGCCCCTGCAGCACCCAGGCAGCGTGACTCAGTTAGATTCCTGCCCTAAGCGAATGGTAAAACCCAGCCTGTAGTATTAATAGCATGTGCAGATGACTACAGCAAAACCAGCCCCCTGCCTGCACCTTTGTTCTGAAATAGCAGCTGTTTCACATAGGCCTGTGTGATGGAAAGTGCAGCCTTGTAGGATAACTGAGTCCCTTTTGAGTCCACTTGGACTTGGATGCCAGAAGAAGCTTGGCTACCTTGGAACAATGTTTTGTCATGCTAACATATTGTCTAAACAGAGCTAGCTAGCCAGTGCTCCTGCAGGTTACCCTGCTTTTGGTACCCAGGCTTACTCACGGGCAAGGCTTGGGCATCTCTAAAACAATCTCCTGGCAGACTTTCTCTGGGAGTCTTACGTGGCTTGTGTATGAGGTGTTATGCTATAGGTACCTACTGCACAAATCAGTAAAGCTCCTCTGACTATGTAAACTAACTATTGTAGTCTGCTCTTACTTAGCTTTCAGATTTGCTGATGGGCAGGAATTGTCTGTATCATAGAAACGGTGTGTCCTTGGGAGCAGGGAGATTAGCTCCACCTTCCAAACCAGAACTAAACACAAAAGGTCTACAAAAAGGGGTGTCTCAAGTGGGTTAATTTATTGAATTTGTGGGAACTGTAGAAACACCCATTCTGTCCCCCTGTCCTCCAATAAATTCCAGGTCTTTGTCCCTTTAGGTCACAAGTTGTACAGTGTTGCCAGCAATGACAGACCTTTTTCTAATGAGGTGTGCAGTGATAGCTAATGGGATGTGTGGTTTTGCTATTTCTAAGGCATCCAGCATGAGGCATAAACATAGAGCAGTATTTTAACCTCAGCAGCCATGTGCCTTTCTGCCCTCTAGAACACCTCCTCACTCACCTCATTTTTCTGATCACTGTGGAAGCAACAGCTCCTGACTTTGTGCTGGGTGATGTTTGGGTGCAGATGACAGCATTGCACCACAGTTAATTATATCCCTTTTTGTACATCATTTTCCCCTTCAGGTCCCTCTTAATGATTTCAACTGAAAGTGTAAACAATTTAAAGCAAATGAGCACATTAGTAGCTCCTCCCTTCTGCCATTGTGGCAGAACATAAGCATGTGTCAGATTGAGAAAGCCCAGCAAGATACCTGCCAGGAAAGCTTTTTCCAATTATCAGATAAGTCCCTCTTACCAAAAGTACTCAATGTTTAAGACTGCATCCAATCAATGGTAATAAAAAAAGAAAGCAAGCCCAGCACCCCAAACAAATAAATGAATAGTTTTAAGATTCTCCTGAAGGTTCCAGCCTCTACTCAGATTATGAAGATGAATCACTTGTTTTTGTCAGATTTCTCATTCTTTCTGGATATAAAACCCACAGCTGGTCTGGGTCATAAACCAAATATGAATATGTATTATGAGCCAACTGACGTTGGCAGGGGTAGAAGAGTTAAATCCTGTGACCTTCTGAAGGTTGAAATATAATAAACTACATATAAATTGGCATTCCCAAACAAAAGCATTTTCAAAAGTACAGATGAATGACCCTATGGTGTATATGTTCATCTTCGCTATGCTAATGCTCTAGGACTTTTTTTTCATGGAAACATATGTATTTATACTTCACAGACTATAACAAGCACTATATTTTTTATAGGAGAAAATGTAAACCTAAAACATTTTTATAGTCTAGGATAATATAATTCATTTATACAATATTCCATAAATGAGCTTTAAATATAGTAAAACTTCATGTGCTGGTTGTATGATAGAGATGTTGTCCAGTGGGAATTAAGTTCTATGTATAACCTTAAAGGAAATTGTGGTGGCAGCTGCTCAGCAAAAAACAGGTCGGACTCATTGCTACCAGCGGTGCTTGCTCTGAATTGCAGTAATGTCAGAAGGGGTACATGTACCAGCACGTTTTGTGGTACTGCCTTTCTCCCTCTGTCCAGGTGAGCTACCAGCCAGCACAAGGAGGAATGTTACTGGAAAGTTCCTGAGGTCCAGCTTGGGACAAACCACTGTTGGGTAATAAGCTGACCAAGAAGTTTGTATGACACTGAGAGTGGGCGGCATGTGTCACACATGACCTACAGCAAACCTCCCCATTTGAAAATGGAAAATTAAATTTATACTAGGTTAACTAAAGAGTATCCCAGCTGGGGCAGAGCTGTATCATTCTTAATATGTTGTTATAGCTTTAAAAAATCCAAACATCAGGGAAGTAGATGTTTGTCTTTCTGCCATTTGTGTGTCTGGGATCTTGTTTGCAGCTCAACACAAAACTTGCTTTGTATTAGCTAACAGTTTCCCATATATATGCACGCACACAGAGTAATTTGTAGAAATCAGAAGGCAAAACAGAGCATTATGAAACTGTTGTTGCTACATTAAAATATTTGCTATAGCATCTCAGCACTCTCTGCAACCTTATGTTCATTTTTGCTCCTTATTACTCTAGCTTCCATACAGAACTGCCTTGCTTGCTGCCACCTGGTTACAACTCCAGCCATAATGGATTTGCTGTGGCTGCCAGTACAAATAACTGTTTGTGCCAAATGGTGTTAGCATCTGTTTTCTGCACAACAGCATGCTATTTCTCCTTGATCCCTTTCCATCTCGTAATATTCCAGCCCACCCACTTTTGTCGAGTCACAAGTCCTTGCTGCTGTCCAACCAGCAGCACGAACACAATTCAATAATTTATGGTCCCAAGGCTCGAGCTTTTGTTCTTCTTGCAATAAGAAGTCGCAAGGTCAAGAAAACTCACCCATGCTACTGTATGTGCAGAATCTAATCACCGGGAGTCTAGAATTAGCTGTCAACTCTAGCTGAATGCTTCAATTTTTCTTGTTCTCTACACGCCTATGGCTACTCTATTATTTATAGTGATGACCAGCAACACTTTCTAAGTGAAAGAAGTTAAATTGTTGCACAGTTCAGTGGCCAAACATATTCTGTCCACATAACTTTTTACTTTTTCCTTATTCAGCAGCTCTGCTTACACCGTGCGAGAGAAGAATCTAATGTCGTTTTCCATATCGAGGCAGTGTTTTATAATCAACTAACCGCATTTAATCATGCATGTAAAACTGCAGGAGTTTTGTACAGTTTTTAGGTTGTATTGCAATAATTTGATCTGACTCGTGTGTTAGGAACTTGCTCAGAGACTTTCCTTTGCAAACACTATCCCCCTCTGTCAGCACAGTGTGGAACTTGTTGAGCCTTTGTTGCAGAAGAAGAAAACATCCCATGAGAACTGTAAAGCCCAGGCTTACTCAGCTCCACAATGACAGGACTGGGATTTTCATTAGGTTTGAAAAGTTTTGTCCTAAACACACACTATTGACTATTCTTCTGACATGTATTATGTAGATTTACGTTATCAACTTGCTTCTAGTCTGTAATCGCTGATAGCTCTTACAGAGAAAGACTCCTGGTAACGGTTATATGGAAGATCCCAGTCCTTGGTCCATCTGGTGTAAAGTGAAGGTTTGAACCATATCCCAGTGGAAGTCAGCGTTTTCTATCAGAGTTGTTCCATTTAATGTAAATCATTATTTTGCCAAAACAATGAGTTGCTGATCGGGTACACGTGCGGAATGGGCACAGGGCGCCATTGTTCAAGGTTGTGTTGAATTAGGCAGAGCAGGCACTTCAGCCCAAGTCTGCAAAGCTCTGTGCTTTAGTGAAAGCTTTCTAGATTTGCACAGAAACTCCATCCTAAGAAAGCTGTTTGACAAGAGCTACTTGAAGCTAGTAAGTCTGTTCTTCTTTTTTCCCTTACCCCCAAAGTTTTCATCAAATAATATTGTTGAAGCGGAAAAATTATTTTTATTGAAAACTTTCAAGCTAGCTGTGATCAACACTGAATCTACTGAGCAACGGTAAAGAGTATTTTGGTGCAGTTGCCTCTTAAGACTCTCACATGTAAGTCAGAGGTTGCCCAGAATAACACGTGGAAAATTAGCTGTGATAAAAGACAAAAAGGTTCATCTTACTGTGGCAGTTGTAACGAGGGGTGAAGTCATGTCACCTTAGTTCTCTGCTTTCCATACTTAATACTGTGAGAATTTACAATTCCTGCTCTCATCAGAAGAGCCTCAGCAAGCCCATCTCACCCGGTTTGCAGCTGTGAGGGTAACACACTATGACGGCTGCAGCTGTCTGAGTTCCAGGGGCTGCTGTAGGAACAGCCCTCTTCAGGTGAGCTGGGTAAAAGTATGATCAGGGTTATGCACGATGCGCTCTGAAATCAAATACACAAATGCAGGAGGAACTTTGTGGTCAGCAGTAGGAGTACTTGATAAAAACAGAAGATGCAGAAAGGGTCTTTTCTCTGAGTCATCTGGCTGTAATGCAACCACCGCCACAGGCTCAGGGTTTTAGCTGCTTTTCAACAGGGAGTTGTGATGTGCATGTTTTCTGATTTACTTTTTACCATAATATAGATTTGTATATCTGCCATAGTGTATGGATTTGCTACATTAGCCTTTTCTGCAAGCTCCAACTGCTTTTGGGATTGTTTCCCTTAGTCTCGTGTTTCCCCAGTCTCTTGTGTCTCGGCACCACTGAATGAACTTTAGCTTTTCTGGTCTAATGTTGTTTCAGTCAACAGTGTTGATGGATCTGAAGCCAGGCTCTCTTCCTCTTGTGTTCTGGGACACAGAGATGTTCTCCTTGGTTTTCTAAGATTAGATGGGATTGCAGTAGGTCCGTTGCACATATTTAAGCAAAATGAATTCACGTGTGCTTTTTGGCAGTGTACAGTGTCTGATTTTTGTTATCATGATGATGGTTTTCTTAAAGCTCCAGCATCTTGGATTTACATGAGGTTTTTAACTTCAAGAGCAGAAAGCTTTTTCCGCTAATGAGGTTGCACAGACATGTAAAGGTGAATTCTAAAAGCTAGAACATAAATGAATAAAAAGACTGTAAAATGTCATGAATTATGAGAGATCGTAATGCAAGATTTTTGAATGGTTGAGAGCTGGGAGTACTGTTTCTCCTTTTTAAATGTCTTTTTCTGTCTTCACACTGTTTAATTTTATCTTGTGCATTTTCCATTCTCTAAACTTATGTTTCTTATTTAAATAAGTTTTTCTTTTCCTTTCTCGAGCTTTTTTCTGTACATGCTTTTAATATTTTCTTCTAAAATACTTCTGTAGTCTTTCTGTCTCCTTAATCCCTTCCCTCCCTTCCTCCTCCTCTTTGATGTTAGTGCTGTGGTCTTCATCCGTTTCCCCACTGACTTCCCTTCGCTCTCATTGCATGATAAAGCAGTGGGCCAATTAGCCCACGAACAAGTTTTCCCCTCCGTTCCTTGTACAAATCCCCAAAGCACAGGCGGATAGTGCTTCAGAGGCTGGATGTTTCAGTTTGCTGCTGCGTGTGGAGCTAATGGAGCAGCGTAGCCCAGAGAAGGACTGTAACATAAAAAGCCTGCGGGTGCGGTACTGCTGCCCTGCTTCCAGCACATCTTCAGGCTAATGCTAGGGGTTTAATTTGTATAACTCACTCCGCTCCTCAGATGGAGGCTTCATCCCCTCATGAGACTGCTCTTCAGTGAATATTTCACAAACCTGTTCTATAAAAAGGCTGATGACTCAATACGTAAGTCAGGCTGCTCCTGAGGTTGGGCAAGATGAGGCTTGTGAAGGGGACCTAGGGATGTGATCCTGTTGCCACTGGGGCTTGCATGGGCTAGGAGAGACCAAGTCATTCAGGGCTTCATCCTTCCTGCCCATGTGAGCGCTTCGGCTCCACTCCGGGGTTGTGTTTAATTTCTCAGCCAGTGCCTCCTCTCAAAATGAAGCCTCTGTGTGTGTACTCGGCGAAAGGGCTTTCTCACTCACCACTGGAGCCAAAGGCATAGGGCTAATGGCCCAAAGTTTCTCATTTCAAATGTTACTGCAGGACTGCACCACTGCATGGGTTTGGGCAAGACATTTCCCTCCTGATTTCTTCCCACACAGATTTACTGACTGTAGCTGGGTGATGAGGATTAAAGCAATTAATGTTTGTACAGCATTTTGAATGCTAAAAGCTGTTACATAACTAAGTGTTACTATTTGGGGGCGTGCTGCAGTGCAGCTGAGCGCGCCGTGCACAGTGGGGGTGTTGGGAGGGCACTGCAGCCCAGAAGCAGAGGGGCACGGGGCTGGCCAGCCAGCCCTCTCCAAGGGCTTTACTGTCCTGGAGTCTGTCTGGAGGAAAATGTGCCCTCGAGCTCACTCTGCTGACGTGTGGACTGTGTGAGTCAGCTGACGTGACACCAGTGTGGAGGTAAAGAGAGACCCACTAATGTGGGAGAACGTTCTGTAGGGAGGGTTATACTGTTTCTGTACACTGAGTCCCACTACCATGTGAGTTGCTTTTATAATTATATAAAAAATAACAAAGCTTGCAGATGAATTCATCTGGCAGTCAAGAAATTCTGTAACTATGGATTATATGACTATTATGAGTTTATAAGGTCATTATTTAGCAAAATAAATTTGCTGTTTCTCATGGGGGGTTTTTTGCAATTTTTCTTTTTATTTAGCACTGGAGACAATTAAATCCATACAAGGTCAATTAAAATAACTTTCTCAACATTGCACTTCAAGGACAGCAACAGAAAAAGACAAACAAACCAAAACCCAAGTGGTAAACACCTGATAAGGAAGCTGCTTTCTGTGGATGAGCTTCAGAGTCTTTGTGGTGGGGTTGTGTTAGCTTATAACGTGTCTGGACTAATCATGATCCAAGGGAAGGGGGGATTATGGTACTGGCTGCTGTGGAAGTTGCAGTTCATGTTGGCATGTTGCAGTTTGTACAAACAGAGCCTGAGTTTTGTGGCTTTTCTGTGAATATTAAAACTAGTAACAAGCTGAACATGGTAGCCCACATTATCATGCAGTTGATAAAGCATCTGTAGGAAAGTAGACATTACGAAACCTGCTTCCACCAGCTCTGTGTTCATCTGGGAGGGAGACCTCATGGCTCACAGCTTGAGTAACTTCCTAACTTTTGCTGTCTAACATTAGTGAGAATCAACAGTTAAATGGTTAAATCCCTGAAAACATAATCAGGGCTGTGTAGTCTAATGGCAAGTTTTAAACAAGGATTTCCATGTTGGCTGAGTTACTTTGGAATGTATGTGATAACTCAAGGAACCTGGATGGAGAACATGGAGATGCTTCAAGGTCAGCAGGCTTGCCATGGTTTCAGATCAGAGATTCCTGTGCAAGTGATCGGAAGTTTCCAAAAATTTTTGCTATCAGGAAGAAATTCTTCCCGGAGAGGGTGGTGAGGCACTGGCACAGGTTGCCCAGAGAAGCTGTGGATGCCCCATCCCTGGCAGTGTTCAAGGCCAGGCTGGATGAGGCTTTGAGCAACCTGGTCTCGTGGAGGGTGTCCCTGCCCATGTCAGGGGGGTTGGAACTAGATGAGCTTTAAGGTCCCTTCGCACCCAAACCAGTCTGTGATTCTATGAAAACTGACATCACATTAGAGGTGTCACTGGGCAAGTTATATGTGATAGCTGTAGGGGATGCAGAGAAGGGAAAGAATTGGAAAGGAAAATCCCTTGATTTCATTGCTATTGATGCTTCCACTTAAGCTGGCAGTCCTGCATCTCCCTGCTGCCATAGGAAAGCCTGCCTTTGAAGTCAGATTTTGTAGCCTTGTGTCCCCACAGAGCACATCCTGGTGAACTGTTCCAGGGATGAGGTGAATGAATGCTGCTGTGTGCAATCTCCTTTTTTTCCACCACGTCGGTCATTGCTCAGCGCACAGAATTTGGGGTTTAGTTGCTGTCCCTATAATTGTGTCCTTTATCAGACCAGTTTGTTCATGAAGTGAAAGATTGTTTCCTTAAACTCGTTTGTCTTCCAAAATACTTTGGAGGAGCCTGTAAAAGTTGAATCAAGATTTGAAGCTCTGTTTGTTTTTATTCATCTGCTTTTTCAGTATTTTCTGCATTGAATGCTATATCCTTTTTACTTTTAATTTGACAAATATTGCAAAGCGACAAACACATGAAAACTGGTCAGGGTTATATTTGAACAAAGCAGAGGATTTTTCATTTAATTATCTTCTTTCTGCCTGTAGCCCTCTCCACCTCTGCATTAACTGCAGCATCTATTTTGTTGTTTGATAATATGCTCTTTGAGACAGGGATCTTGCTTCTCAGGTTTATAAATCAGCAATTGTAGGGGTTACATACTGTGAATAATACCTGGAGAGAAGGTGCGTGCAGGGAACTTGGATAAATGCATCTGGCAGTTCACGTTCACTGTGTCTGTAGATTCCTTCTGGATAGAACTTGCTTTGCCCTTCGTTAGATTTTTAATAACTTAATTAAGCAATCAGCTACATAATTCCTGCGCTTGTTATTTTAGACTCTCTGAAGTCATGTCAGCCTCTCGCTAGCTGGAGCGGCTCAACAGAAGTGAGCCTAATACCTCCTTCTTTGCCAAAACCAGATCGTTTCCCTGCTTGGCTTTTATGAGAGGTTAGAGAGCTCACAGAAACAAACAACTGCAACCTGCTCTTATGGGTAATAGCTGAATTGTTTGTCTGCTAAGTCTCACACACTGGATTTTGTGGTTTTGTTGTAGTTAATGGTGACTTCCAGTAAAAGAGTCCTAATAGCTTACCAAACAGTAATCAGGCCCCAAGTTTATTATCTGTAGAGTTGCTTGCCTAGTGGCAGAGAAGCGGTCAGCCTTTCTGTAGGGAGGGCTGAAGAGGCTGGGAATGGTCTCGTCTCTGAGCTTGTTTTGATGGCTGGGTGCATTGACAAAACCACCTGTGTTACAGCTCTGCTTTAAATCTCTTCTTACTTTATTTTGCCTATCTCCTTTTCCCTGCCACTTTCACTTGAATAGGATATATCTCATTTCAAGTCCAGAGCTGCCGTGTGCCCTTTCAGTGCCTGCAGTGCTCTGCCCCAGAGGTGGGCACCTGCCAGAGAAGGGGGGAGCTGTGCCCTCTCGGGCATCCTGAACTCACCCAGCTGCCTGGTTGCAAAGCACCTTGAGGAACTCGGATGAAAACAGCTGCTGTTACATTCTGTTCTCCCTATTCCCTTGAGGATCTGGTAATCACATGTTTGTTTTCATTCCCTTTTGATTTATGTTCCCTTTTGTTGCTGTGTTTCTGACAGATCCTCCTGACTGGGTTCCAGATGAAGTCTGCAGCTACTGCACTGCGTGCAAGGCTCCTTTCACAGTCATTCGCAGGAAACACCACTGTCGGAGCTGTGGCAAGGTAATGACTCAGTCAAACGTGAGCAACTACCCACGGGAAAGAACAGCAGATTTATATGTACCACAGAAACTCAGCTGCACAGCAAAATGCAGGCGCTTGGCCAGGGTTTTCAAATCACAAGTGTTTCTGTGTGTCTTGGCTGTCAACTGCTCAGCTTAAGTCTGAAACGTGGTGGAGAGGGTTTGGACTTTTATACAGCAATAAGCGTTTGGCTGCTAAGAAGCAGAACGCCCTGTTGAAATCCTGGAACAAACACCCCGAATCCAGAGCTGCTCTGGACTACTGCTTTAACACACCGCAGCAGCCTGCGCTGCGAGGGGCGACGCACAGCTCAGCCGCAGGGACACCGTGTCCCTTGGCTTACTTTCTAAACCTTTGCAGGAGGACTGCGGTGCGTGGGGCTGCCGCTTTGCAGGAAGAGTGAGCGAGGGAGAATAAAGCAGTCATGTGCCTTGGGAAGCCAGAAATCTGCAATCCTATTTCGCTTGCTTGCTGGTGTACACATTAAAAAGGAAGAGGGTAGAGAAGCTGGTTTAGTTATCTTTATAGCAGACTTGCAGGAGCTTTGGAGATATTCACAAATATTCCCCTAATCTGTCTCTGAAACCAATGGAGGGAAGTGCTTCTTTTCGCCTCTGATGGAGCTGCCCTCCCTTGTGACCTGCAGAGACACAGGCCTGCCTTGGCCAGCGTTGGTGCTTGGGCACCCGTGTCACGGAGGCTAAGCACAGCCAGGTTAATTGGCCATCGGGCTAGGAATTGCCTGCAGGGAGCTTTCACTTGCTGTGCTGAGCAGGGTGGTGTTGCCGATAGACAAAAGCCCAGTGTGTACAACCTTCTCTCCCCTTTCTTGAAATCAATTTTTGTCCCACCCAGTTCTTCAAAGGAACTAAAGCTGAAATCTCCCTCCTTGTTTTTCAGATCTTCTGTTCCCGCTGTTCCTCCCACTCCGCTCCATTACCTCGTTACGGTCAGATGAAGCCTGTCCGCGTTTGCACTCACTGTTACATGTTCCATGTCACACCTTTCTATAGTGACAAAGCTGGTGTCTGACGCTGTAAACTGCTGGTGTGTCTTCTGGAGTCTTACACGGACTGATATGTTTGACCTAAGCCAAGAATTAACTTGAAAGAGGGACCCCGTGAGGGCATGTAGACTTGGACATCCATTACTATAAATTTTGTACAGACAGTTTTTATTGCATTTTACCAAGCTGCTAAAGGGAAGTATGACGCGTCTGTACCGCTAAGGCTACAGCACAGTCTTCCATAAATTTATAACATTAATGTTACGATGCCATATGCAGAACAAATGCACTGTGTGGAAGGAAATAGGGCTCAGAGAATTGAACAAGCGTCGCTGCTTATCGTACACGCTAGGAACAGAGTAGCCGGTCAGCTAGTCCATCCCAGCAAAATCGATCCCAAAGCTCGGACACTTCTGTGCTCACTAGAATACCAGCATGGCTGTGGATGTCAGCGCTCTCCCTCCTGCTGCCGTTTAACTTTCCCATTATAGATTTTTGCTACCTGTGCTAAACCTGCAAATTAAAGCAAAACTATTTCAGATCTGTATTCGATATTTACAAAGGCAGAATTGCCTTTGAATCACATAGGAAGCACCGAGGGTCCTGAAGCAGACTATTTCTGTTGCCTTTCATTTACCGAGCAGAGCAATAACTCCAAGTTGTCTTCTAGAAGTTAAGTTTTCTAACTTCCAGTTCCCTATTTTGGAGCTTTGGAAGTGTTTATAATCTGCATCATTTAGGTGAAATCCTGTTAATAGAAGTATAACACAGAGCTTTGGTTTCTATATCAGCATTTAAAATTTAAACTTCAGAGGAAATTATTACCAAATGAATAAATTCATACTAAAATACTTATTTTTGAAAGAGTTCAGCAGCAAAATTCAGCAGATGTAACAAATTATTTCTCCCATATTGAGTTTTTGTAGCGGGGTTTAAAAGGCAAATATGTAATAATCTATTCAAAAGGTACTACAGGATGGCCAACCAGAGAAGGGTACTTGTTGTCCACATTTGGCAGAGTAACTGTGTAAAATACTGCATACTGTTACTTCACTCATGCTAACAACTCAGAAGACATTTGTCTGCATTCGAAACACCGGGGATTAATTTTTATCTCCACTTGGAGAGGAAAGAAATACGACTTACATGGATTCACACTCTGATCTTGCACAAACTGTTTGCAGTAAGAGCTCCCTGAGCACTGAGGTTTCAAAGGTGTTTGGACATGCTTTGAGTTAGCCACATGAAAAGCAAGACAGCGTGTGCTGCGGTTACAGAGGAAACGAGATCAAGAGCTCTTGGCTGTATCTCCTTTCCTGACTCGCGGTGTTACACACTGTGTTTCAAAGTGATAAATACAAAAAAGGATGAGGAAGTTGTTTGTGGTATCATGCTCAAGAAAGGTCATCATTCAAAATGATAAAGCAAAACTGGCCAGTGTTGATTTTTTTCTTTTAATTTACTTTGGGGGGCACATTCCCTTTGTAATGTGGTTTAATATTCGGTGTTAATGAGCCATGTAGGGTACAACAGTTTGGCACCACAGTCCTTTAGAATCCAACGGAACAGCTTCACTTAGTCATGTGTAATGCACAAGCCTTATGATGCTGTTTGTAGACCATGTCAGCTATGATGTGTTATCCTCACCTTATTTATATTTTTATTTCCTTAAAATCCTTCCCATGGAATCCTGGAGTTGGGAGTGTCGGCATTCACCAGAGTTTGGAAAGGCGTGGGGGTGGGAGGTGGGTCATGTGGTGCAAGCAATGATACTTATTCAGGCTTAAATCTCAGGCTTCATGTTGCAATGATTATTGCAGTTTTATTTTTAGAAAAAAAAAAAAAAACACCAACAAATTTAATGCTTCTTTTGTAGGATAAAAAATACAACGAACTTCAATTGTGAAATAAAAATTCACAAAAAGTTGCTTCTGTGGGAAAAAAAAATTTATTTAATGGACTGAATATCTATTCAAGCTTGTTTTTATTTTGTAAATGCTGTAATTCAGAATCATTTCCATAAATATGTTATTTAAAGATCTCAGACACTATAGTTTCGTATGTAAATACAGACTCCTATTTCTCTTACTGAAAAGCACAATGACTATATCAATACTAATATACGTTTGCCTCAAGGGAGACTTTCATCTTGTAATCTCTTCAGATAATTAAAGTGTCAGGACTTTCTACTTCCATGTGCTGGATTGCTCTTTCATTTCGGGGTCTGTTTACGTGAAGTGACAGCTGCCATCCTGTCAAACAAACTGGCCTTAAGTCTTTCTCACTTGCAAATAGCATGACAGAAATGAGTTTAAATTCGATAGGGAAGTCACGCACATGAGAGAGGGTGGTGAACCGCAGCTGGAGCGCTAGCCTGCCACCGAACGCTGCCGTGTGCTCTCTCTTGCCACCGGCTGAGAATCTCCCGAAATATCTTGTCTCAGTGGGCACATTTGATCTGCCTGCATCACCTCTTGAATAATCTTCTCTTTTGGGGGGGGAGGTACAAATCTGCAAAGAAAATAGCGCTGCCTGGATCTACGTGCACTGTTACGAAGCGTGAGTGCCCAGCGCCGATTTGTCCTGCTCCCTGTAGGAGATGTAACTGTTGTAGGTGTTGTGAGAACTGATTTTATTTTCCAGAGGGCATAATGCCAGGCTTTGGGATGCTGTTTCACCGAAGGAAAACCCCGTTACGGTTCTGTGACATGAGGTGCTTTGCTTCAGTGGTGCAAGAACAGGAAAATGTGATGGGAAACCTGCACGCAAGTTTAAGATTGCATTGGAATGAACATACATAATATTTAGGAGTGAATAATGCTGCCTTAAGGTGTGTATAAATAAACGAACAGTAGAAATTTATTCTAAAGGGACTTTGTAAATGAAATGCACATCCCTTCAGGGTTTGGAGCGAAGAAGGGGGTTTCATTTCTCCAAACCACGACAGCGTGTGTTCCACAGCACTTATCCTGTTGGGGACACAGCGGGATAACGAGGTAAGAGCAACATTGCCGAAGGTGGCGGGAATTCACCACGTGTTGGCCTCTCCTGCGTGACAGGTTCCCTCTGAATCGAGGCTGTTTTCAGAAAAACCAGATTACAGTAAACTCTGAAGTAATCCTTTCTAGATCTGTGCAAATCTTACAGCGTTTCCTGCTCTCTCCAGGTTTGTGAAGGGAGATGGGATCAGGGCTCCCTCTGCAATGAAAGGAACTTGGATTAAAAAATAAAAAATCCCTGCTTCCAGCCACTACTCCTGCCAGGAAACCTCAAAAGTGCTTGAAATCGGCCACACGGCGGCTCAGTGAGGAGGAAGCTGGGTGGGAGCGATAGGAGAGGAAAACGACCCTTGTGTGCGTTGTCTAAGCTGGGGGACAGGAGGAGGAAAGGGGCTGCGTGTGCATGTGGGGTTGTGCGGCCGGCGGACACGAAGGGTGGGCGGTGGAAGCAGGAGACTGCTCCGTAGGAAAGCTTCAAGTAGAGCTCCATCGCGATGCTGCCCGGAGCTGGAGGAAACCACCAGCGTTCTCGGTGTCTCGTCCCCAGCTGAACTCACTGTCAGTTTATGCAAAGTCAAAGCTGCTGGGTCTGCATCCTCCGGTTTCCATGGCAACCCCCGATAGCATCTCTCCGCCGAGTGCCAAGACTGCAGCACTCCATTCCCGCACAGGCAGGCACCGAGGCTTCTGCTTTCTGCTTCGTCAGAGGGATTTGATTGCTCAGACATCTTTATTTGTGACAAAGATTTATGCTGCAGTCAGGTGCTCACTGTGAACTCTATTTTCTGATGCTAATATTTTGCTGTATTATGCTTTATTTATGTTGCTTGTCTGGAAGAAATCTCTGTGGGCATCCTTTTGAGTATTTTCTGAGGGTCCTTTAGCTATTTTCCCTTCCCCCCCACCCCGTCACCCAGCTTTTAGTATCTGCTGTGTGGAAACTAGATGTCTTAGGTAGCCTCTTTGGGTATTGTACAGAGAGTGAAATATTGGAGGCAATACTGCACAGTTTGAGGAGCTTTCATCCCTTCTGCTTCCTGATCTTGCCCTTCAGCTTCCCAGGCATGGGCTCGTTTCAAATGCTCAGCTGGTGTCCTTGTACCTGCAAGAGCATCCTGCTGCACAGGGCCTGCCTGAGCTGTCATGGGCCTTGCACTGAGGTGTTCCAAGTCCTGCAGTATTCCTTTACTTTGTGGAGAGGGAAGGATGAATCCTAAATCCCCGGTCTTAATAGCTGTTAGTAGATTATACATATTGCAAAGAATGTTTTCGTTTGGCTCTCTTCTTTTTGGTCTCAAACAAAAAAAAAAAAAGGCAAAATATTACGCCAGAAGGATGAAGAGGGAAAGACTTGTTACAGCAAATCTGGAAGTGTGAAGATGAGGTTTTAATGAAATAATTGGTCTCTTTGAAAACGAGCTGCAACTGCGTGTGCTCGGAATGCTGGGGCTTGTGCATAAATCAAACTGGGCAATCAGTCTTCCATGAACCCATTTCATTTCTTGTTTTCACTGAACATGAAGGCTCTGAAGTGTAAAGTCTGATTTTTTCCCTCATGTCTCACTCAAAGGTAGGAGGTTGATTTGTCTTCTGCTCGGCTTTTCGCTGCAAACAACCACCAGCCTGTTAGGGCTCTGGCCAAGCTTGTCTGCAAGAGAGGAAATTCTTCCGCATCCAAAGGGATGCAGCCAACAGCGGGGCCTCAGGTCCCCTGCCCGCTGTGCCGGATGCTCCTGAGCCGCCGGCAAGGGGTGGCTGCTTGCCCCCATGGGCACAAGGTGACTGTGGTGGGGCTGTTGGTTGTGTCCAGTTGCTGAGCAGTGCTGACGTCTGCTCTGTCTCGAGCGCGAGATGCCTGGTGCAGCCTGGGATGCAGCCTTCAGCTGTGACTGTCTCGGCTATCGAAGGCTTCGCTTGTTGAAAACAGCCCCACGCCAGGCACTCGGAGCAGTTCGCAAGCGCTAACCTCTTGTCTTACTCTAGGAAGCTTATTTACGTATTTTGCAGTTGAAGCTGGTTGATCGCAGGGCAATAAGGCGCTGTTACTGCCATCACGTTTGTATCCGCTGTGTTAATATTGAAGCCAGCAGCAGCAGGGAGGGTGTCAGGGGTGACCGCTTTCTGGGTAAGATTTCCGTAGGGGCCAGCTCTCAGGCTTTTAGCTGGGATTAAGCTGCGGTACCCACGAGCTTGTCGGTATGGGGAGGGATGCTGAGAACCACGTCCTGGATAGCATTTCTGCTGATAACTTCCCTGCAGTGATGTCCTGTAAAACACACTGAAAATGCCTGTTTTTCTGAAAAAATGTGTCTGAACGTGACTGCAGTGCCTCAGCCTTTTGGGACAGGGGAGACACCCCTCATCCTTCGGGGGCTGGGACGGTGGCAGCACCGTGGGCTGTCGCAGACAGAGATCCTCGGTGGTGAGAAGCTGTGTGTCAGCAGTGTTAAGAGCAGCGAGTCTGCCCTAGTTTTATTAGCTAAGGACTTGTACCATGCCACCTGCTTTTGCCTCTGAGGATCAGATTCTGAGGAAGGGAGCCTCCGAGATCAAATTTTGAGGTACTTGATAGATAATTGTGTTTTCTGGCCAAGACCATTTGTGATAGTCGCTTCATTAGCAGCTTTTCTGTGTGTTATACAGCAGTAAAGCCTGCTGGTTTGCAGTTGGTTTTGTTTTCTTTTTTAAAAATTAATTTCACTTTCTTTGGCTTCTTTGCAGAAAGCTGGAAACTAATAATTGAAGATGTAAAGAGAAAAATAATCACTTGTGCAAGTTCATAAATATCTTTAAAAGGGAACTGCCCTCTGATCGCTTGACTGTTAAACACTGGGAGATGGTACAGAAAAACGTGAATCCCAGGTGATTCAGAAGTCCTGGATGTCAGTTTCTGACCTGTCTGCTTTGGTCTAGAAGGACGTCTTGTAGCTAGTGGAAAAGATAATGTGGATGGATGATCTCTGAGGGAAGCGGTCTCTCTAGTGGGGAACAAAAATAATAGGTTTGAGCCAGTGATTGTAACTCGCCTTTGTCTAGAACGATCTCTTCCTTAATTTCAAAAAACAAAGGAAACTGCCATACTCCCCATGTAAGGAAGCTCCGTTTCAATAAGAAAATTCGACTCATTTGGTTGAAGTGTGTCGAAACAATATAAAGCTGCCACAAATTCACTCCATGACCGGATTTATAGCTTCCGATCGCCATGGTTTTGAGAGTTTGTTTCGGGGCAGGACATCAGCCTTGCTGGGAGAACAGAGTAGGAAAACCTTGCCCAGCTGGGCTCCTGAAAGGAGGGTTTTTGCATCACATTTGCTACTCACATTCTAATTGCTGCCTTTTCTCCAACTTTTTTTTCTCTTTAAAGGAATAATGTTGGATTTAGACTCTAAACTGATTCTCAGGGAAAAAGCTTCCGTATTCCTTTCCCATAGGTAGCACTTGACACATGCCTGGTTTTCTGTGACTAGTCTCAAAAACTTACGTTGTGAAAAGCTGAGGTTTTGGATGTGAACTTACATCCGGATGCTGCCTCCGTGCCACTTTTTCTTACACTGTGCCAAGAGCCAAGTGCTTGCTGCAGTAAAGAAACAGTAAAATCAGGCTGGGGGAAAGTGCGAAGGCTTAGGGGTTTCTTAGGAAGAGACTTTTGGGGGTGCTTAGTGAAAATACCCAAGTAGAGGGCCAGCCTCAGCCCTGAAAGGCAGAACCCGCAGAGTCTCGGACCCGGGACCCAGTGTTGCAGCAGGAGCGGTCCGTCCCAGGGACGCAGAAATTTTTTTCCCATTCTTTTGCTAAAATCAAATCCCAGAAGGAGGAGAGGTGGTGTCTTACCTGCTGCTTTGAAGATATTTTCAAGCAGCTTGGAGAAAAAACTGTCCAAGCACTTTGGGTGTGCTTACTCCTATATTCCAACCCAGCGTTAACAGAAATACTAGACCTTGGCAGGTGGAGGGGGCAGAGAGAGGCTGCTGTCTTTTTGCCTGTTGATTGTATTTTGAATGATTTCTGTTTGCTTGCTGCAGTAAGAAATAAAAAAAAGTTTGCTTTTTAAAATTCCCATTCATGCAACAAATAATACTCATAATGTGATCTAATTGCATAGTGCAAATAAATACCTGTCATTAATGTTAGTTTGGTTTTCAACAGAAAAATCATTAACCCCCAATCAAGCAATTACGAAAGCGCTTCCTCGGAGTACAAACAGCTCAGAAGGCATCGAGACGCTGGCGCGGTGTGATCAAACCCTCTGCCCGGCGTGCTGCTCCTGGAGCCTTTCCAGTGCCCTCCCAAGGTTCAGATGTTGTCACGGCATTCGCTGCCAGGGGAAATCCCTTCTTGCCAAATCGTATCTTCATTGCTGCTCAGCGTGCTGCTGGGGGTCAGCGCTGATGGCTCTGTGAGCCTCTGCGGGGTTGCTTTTACCTGTGATGTTTATAAAATGGCTTAAGCACCTGGCAAAAGGGAAGATGTGGCTGCATGGGGGAAGGCGTTGACCGCTAAAACCATTCCTGTTGTGTTTTGCTGTGAGGGAAAAGCCACAGGAAAGACCAAGGCATTGGAAAGTGCGCCTGATACTGAAATCTTTGGGGTTGTAATCTGTTCAGTGCATCAGAGAGGAGGTTAATTGCACACACAACCAACCACCCCGTAAACACCTACACTGGGCGCACAAATCTGATAAGCAGGGCTCCTCAGCCGAGCTGGCAGATGGCTGTTGCGCACCAATGGCCAAAAGTTGAGCCAACTTGAGCAAATCCATGTGAGGGAGAGGCAGCTAATTCTCGTGGTGATAGTCAGCTGTTGAAAGCGTGAACTAATATTTGTAGTGAACTCTACTTAGGGTCACTGGAGTTTTTATCATGGCATCAGGGGCTTCCCGCAGGCGCAGCGGTGCAGCCACCTTTACTGGGACTAAGGCAGAAATGAATGCTCAGGGGGGCTGCACTGTGCTGGGGGTCAGAGGAGGTGCTGGTCATGGTGGTCTCAAGTTTACAGATCGATTCAGGAATTACCAATAACAGGGATTTCTCTGTGGGTTGACGTGTGGGAGGGATGCAGCAGCATGGGCAAAGCCACGCAGCACTCCTCACCTCCCCATTTTACCCTGGAGTTAATCCTGCACTATGGCTGGAGTCACACTAGCACTGAACTGTTACAAGCGGGAGGAAAGAAAGGTAAGGGATCAAACACAAGGAAGCAGGGGAAATAGGCTGCCGTTTGGGAGCCCAGATTCTAAGGAAGGGGAAGGAAAATCTCTGACCACAAATTCTCCCTATTCTCTCCTACCACCAGCTCAAGGGACCGCTTCCCAGTTTGCCAGCAGCAGTTCTTCTGTCCTTGTGAGCTGGCTGTGATTTCCCACCGCGCTCATCAACACTGGTGTCACGCTGAAAGCATCACTCCTCCAAACAACCAAGCTGGGCTGTGGGTACCATCGGTGTGCCACACACGGGAACCGAGCAGGGCTGGGTATGTGAAATCACTGCTCCCCTGAGCCCAGCCTGCAGCTAAAGAGGAAATGATCCTTAGCCAGGCCTTGGGTGATGGAGGCAGCAAGCTGGGAGTTGTGTCCCTGCTCCTTGTGAACTTTAGGTCAGTTGTTTTGGGATTCAGGGAGAGCCTTTGCAGCCACTTTCAGGGGTGCTGCATCTCATTCCAAAGTCCTTCATGTGCCCTGGTTCCCTCGACACAGAGTAGGCAGCTTGTTTGCCTGAGGAACCAGGCATGGAACACTGGCTGACCCTGCACGGGCGTTATGTTACGGTGGGTACAACAGAAGATGTCAGCAAACACCCTACACCAAAAGGGTTTGTTCATGTTCTCGCCTAGCAGAACATATCAGCCCTGAAGGACCCGAGCGGGGACCCGTGTCTTTCCCCTGCCTGAGTGTGGCAAGCGGGCTGCTGGCCCCCCCGTGGCTTCTGCTGAGCCCCTGTCCCAGCCCATGGGCATTGCTCTTCCCTTCAGGCCGGGAGGCCTATTGTGAGCATTCATCCCCACAGCAGAGGCGTTGCAATACTGCGCCACAGTGGAGTCCATGGGACATTGTATAGTAATTCCTTCCTCGATCCTGCAAACCACACGGTACCCCTTATCTTTCCCTGTTAACCGCGGTACTGGCATGCCAATGCACCGACACATGGGTCCTGCACTGTAGGTACGTTATCTTCATCCTACAGAACAGTTTATTAAAAGACTTGGAGATGAAAGATCGGATTGTCCTGTCCTTCTTTCTCAAACAGCCATGAATAATCCCTTTCATAACTCATTTGTACCCCGTCACAGAGGTAAGTGTGCTTTCCTTTACTGTACTCAGCCCTTGATCTTCTCAGTAGAATGAAGGTCTTAGAGATGCTGAAGTCTCCAGACCCTGATGTTTTAGTGGCCCTTTGAAGCTTAACCTTGGGTCTTGGAGGCAGTCCTCCCCGTTCCTCCTGCATGCAAGGGGACGTTGTGCTCAGTGCCTGTCACCTGGACCTTTACCTAGAGACATGTCTGGTGGGAAGAAGGGAGCTTGTGGGAAACACCTACACTGCTCTAGAAGAAGGGTGTTGGGGCCTGTGGTGGCTCTGAGCTCCAGCTTGAAACCCACAGCTTCTCCTGGTCCTCCAAAAGCAATTGGTGTGCCATAGGTTCCCTTTCCCTCTGGCAGGCTGCTCTCATCCTAAAATCAGTCTCTGGCCTTTGCCTGTTAAAACTTCCCAGGCCTGCTGGGCATGTCAAGCACAGGCACCAGTGATCAAGGTGGACCTCTGAAGGCTGAATTCTGCTCCTGTCTCCAGTGCTTCTCTCTGGGTCTACAGAAGCTGCTCCAACTCAGCAGGTACTTACTGAGATCAGAGGGTGGCTCAGCACATGAGGGTGCCGAGTGCTGGCTTCTGGTGTGGTGTCAGCATGCCTGACACGTAAATCTGCTCCCAGGGACAAGGCTGGGGAGCAGAGCTGCCACATGGGGCTGGAGGGTGCGGGCTGTGGCTGCTTCGTAACTGCCCTGGTCTGGGGAACGATGTTAGTGTCTTGTGTTAACCTCTTCTCCGTCTAGACGCAGCAGAGACACGTTGGTTTGTTTTGCTTAGATGGTAATGAAACAGTTAATTGAATTTGGGAATGGCTGGCTCTGCCTGTCTGCTCCGGGAAGCACCTTAGGAGTCTTGCCCTGCAGATCCTGGGCTGTGTAAGCACACCCAAGGCTTCCCAGGCCGCTCGGCTTTCCCAACTCCCTTGTTGGCTTGTTTTGTTTTTTCCAGATGTGCTATCTCCTCATCTCATCAACCCTCTGTGCTAAATGTTGTCTGCGCTGATTGGCAGCGCGAGAGGTGCCCGTGCCAGAATGGGCTCCTCCCGGGATGCCCGGACACCGGAGCTGCTGGCACGGCACTGTGCCCGGGTGGCCCTGCGCCCCTGGGTGCGGGTGGTTGTGCTGCCGAGTCAGCGTGTTACTGCTGTGGTGTGCGATTCCCACCGCGGCTCCTCGGGTGTTTCGGGTGTGCGGAGGCTCTGCGCTGCCCTGACGGATCTGCATGAGCCCTTCCAAGTCTGCTGCGTGCCAAGGGGGCTCCTTCCCACCTCCACCCATCCCCCCTGTATTCCCGTTCTGCTGGGGCACCACCAGCTGCTCCTGCGTGGCATCCAGCAGCTGCCAGGTTTACTTCTTTTTTTTCTTGTAGTTTCTCCATTAAGCCTTTGGGTCTTTTTAAGACCTGGCCTGGCATCCCAAAGTCATCTTCCAACAAAACAAACATTTGATATTTAAAATGCAGCAAAGCTGTTCTTTCCAAGTCTTCTTGCCAAGTCGTAATTTCTCCTCCTCTAATGGCCCTGTAGCTCAGGGCGGGGAGAAGGCAGGGCTTTCACCAAGGAGCCTGCTTTACCTGCTGTCAGAGCACCAGGCTTCGGCTGTGCCAAGTCAATTATACTTCTAGGTCAAGTGCTTGAGCTGTGTGGAAACTGCTGGTGCTCCTGAGGGGTGCGGCTGACGTGCCTGCAGGACAGGATGCCATCCCAGCGACCTGGGCAAGCTGGAGAAGTGGGCCCGTGGAAACGTCATGAGGTTGGACAAAGCCAAGTGCAAGGTCCTGCACATGGGTGAGGGCAAGCACAGTACCCGTACAGGCTGGGGGACGAAGGGATTGAGAGCAGCACTGCCGGAAAGGACTTGGTTGATAAGCTCAATGTGACCTGGCAAGGTCTGGTTGGATGAAGCTTTGAGCAACCTGGCCTAGAGGAGGGTGTCCCTGCCCACGGCAGGGGGGTTGGAACCGGATGGTCTTTAAGGTCCCTTCCAACCCAAACCATCCGTGATGCTGTGATTGCCCTGTGGGGTGAGTACTGAGTCCTACAGCTCCCTGCTTAAGGTTCCCGCAGGAGCATTAAAGCTTCCATACTCCATCAGATCAAGCGTCAGCGGTTCAAGCCCTGGCAGCTTTCCGCTCGCACCCTGGCAGGGGTCACGCCATCCCCTCAGGGCTCTCGCCAGGCCTCGTCCCGGAGGTGGAGGTGCCTGGTTTGTCCCTGCCGGTGAGCCGGGCGGGCAGGCGGCGGGCAGCGGGCCGGCAGGCTGCGGGCTCGGTGTGACACCGTGCGGCCGCCCGGCGCAGCGCCGGGGCTGGAGTGGGGAGGGGGGGAGCGGCAGCGTGGCGACCGGCGCTTCTCGCCGCGGGGACGGGGGTGAGAGGGTGACATTTCCGAAACACTACAGCTTTTGGTCCGTTACAGCCCGATTAATCTCCGCTTAAAAAAAAACCCCAACCCTAAAGTCTTTTTTTGTCCCGGGAATTGTGGCGCCAGGGCTGGATTGATGCTCCCTGAATAGCCAGGGCTCAGCACACGGATGCCAGTGGCAGCTCGGCCCCTCCGCTGGGTCCTTCGACAGCCCCCGCGCCTGCGTAGCCACCTGTGGGTGCCCCTCCATCGGCCCGGGTTCCAGCACCATTTGGCCCGCTGTCTCCTATGCTGGCTGCGACATTTATGGGATAAATGAGTACCGTAAGCAGCCAGGCCTCCCTGTCCTCTTGGAATTATGGCTGGAGATGAGAGGTGTTGTAGTGTCTTCCCAGTATGAAAACACCTTGAGATGGCTATCAGCAGCTGAGGTCGCCCAGCCAGGCCTCGGTGCCCCAAGTGATTGCTCTTTGGTTTCCATGGCCCCAGCGGCACGTGGGGCGGCCTCACCTCCTTGCTGGCTGCATAAGCACGATGGCAGCAGCTTTGTGCTTCACTTTCTCGGAGGCGATAGTGGTGCCCGCCTGGGCTGACATGGGCATGTGCTGGAAGCTTCGGGCTGGAAATTCCTTCAGGCACTGAAAAGACCCGAGCGGCTGGTGAGCATCTGCTCCAACAGCAGCGCATGAGGCAGGGTTTGGGAGCGTGTGGAGCAGGACAGCCTGGGCTGGTGCTGCTCCTGCTGAGTTCACAGTATCACAGAACGGTTTGGGTTGGAAGGGACCTTAAAGATCATCCAGTTCCAACCCCCCTGCCATGGGCAGGGACACCCTCCACTAGACCAGGTTGCTCCAAGCCTCATCCAGCCTGGCCTTGAACACTGCCAGGGATGGGGCATCCACAGCTTCTCTGCATAAAGAGTTGTGATGGCCCAGAACAGAAACCAGCTCTGAACATTTTGCAGTTCAGTCCTCTGAGGCTTAATGTACCGTCTGGAGAGCGCAGAACGAATGTCTGTTGTGCCATCCTTGCCAGGGCTGGCGGCTCACGTCCTCTCCTGGAGTGGGGAGCAGGAGGAAGACCGGCTTTTCTGCTGTCCTATCACAAGACCTTGGTCTAGGCTATTTTTCCTTACAATGCTCCCCTTGTTCCTCCCACTGCACTTGCCAGTGGTCTGCCTTACAGCTTGTGGTTAGTAGGTTCAGGGAGCAACAGGGTGAGCTGTTCCTTCCAGCGGGCTTCCCTGGCCTGGTGAGGCGCAGTAGCCACACAGAACCAGACAAACCTGTGTGCGATGCTCACACTCAGCTCTGCGTGGCTTCTACTGAAACTTGGTGTGATGTTTTACACCCACCCCAGGCAAAGACCACCGTGTGGCTGGGTGATACCAGGAGAAACTGTAAGGATGGGACTTCTCAGGAGGAATGACATTTCAAGGCCACTCATGCTGGTTGTTTGTTAATTTACGCTGACAAATATTTACAAAAATTTCCATGCATCCAGCCCAGAATGTCCTGCTGTCTCCAACTGTGCCATACAGCTCAGTGCTCGGCTTCTGCTCCAGGACATCTGTGCCGCTGGACATGCCACGTGGGAGCAAGGCACGGGCTATGAAAACCTGGTGAGCAGCTGACCTGACAGCGTGGAGACAGGATGCTCCGCAGGACTCCCACTCCCACCCACCACTGATTAAACACCTCGTCTCTTCCTTCCCCTCCGCTTGGCGATCTCACCGTTAACTTGACTATAGGCCTCCCTGTGGGTTTTCAAACTCGGAGGAAATTTTTTTCTTTCAGAGATGAGATCTCCTTGCCAAGAAGGTTTTAATAACTCACCATGAAATTTATAGCGTTTAAATTTAAACCACACGTGGGAAAGTGGAGCTGTAACAGTTTAATCCAATTTAACCTTGAGCGATCCGTTCCGCAGCGCTCAGGCAGACAGTTCACACCACAAGCAAAATTCCTCTGGAGGTTGGCAGACAGCAGCTCTCTCATCGTGTCTGTGTCCTCTCCGAAGCACAGAGAACCAGGGTTTGCCACCGATGTCCCTTTGACCAGATGTTTTCATCCTCCAGCTGGTCTCTCCCTGTGAAAGAGCAAAAGTCCGATGCAGCTTGGAGCCAGGCATAGCCCTGGCAGGAGGCTGAGATAAGTCTTGTTCTAGCTGTCATCATTTTCTTCCTATGTTAAGGAATATCCTTTTCATATCCCAGATGCATGGCACCCCCTTTCCCTGTCCTATCACAAGAGGAAGGCACGTTTCATGGTGATCATATAAATGCACCCCTCTGGAAGCAATATCCTGGGGATCTCCCTAGTAACCTCCAAGGAGAGGAGATGGGAAAGTCTCATTGCCAGGTAAATGTCATGGATCGTAAAAACAAATATTGAGCTGCATTACAGCACCAAGAGTTGGGCTGCTTCTGAGCAGTGCGAAAGATTTAACGGTGTTTGAAGAGTTGTTCAGGTGTCCATCAGCAGCCAGCACAGCAGGCACTCGCCGTGTCACTGGTGAGGCGAAGCAACACGTGCTAAGAAGCTCTGACCTGCCCAGCATCATGGCCTCTGTGAATAAATGATCCCTTGATCCTGGCAGGACAGTGGTAGGGCTGTGGAGATCACTATAGCCAGTGGTGGTATAAACCTTACCGTGGCGTAAAACTCAGATGCTGCCCTATAGCAATTGTATCCTGCTGAGAGCAGTGCTCAGGACACCACCACTACTGGTGCTGGGGTCTCTAGAATAACACTGCACTGACGTTTTACAGCCTTTGGCTCCGCAGCCACCCACGATCAGCTGTATCATGGTTCCTAGTCAGTTCTGCCACTGGATGGTCCAGCGTAGCGATGCTGAGCTGAGCTGGGAGAGCTCCGCTGCGTTGAGCTCCCCTGCCTTTCAGGGTTTTGTCAGCTTGCTCATGTCCTTCGGCGCTCACCTAAGCAGCAGTGCTGGACAGTCAGAACCTCGGGCATTATGGAAACGGACACTTCTGTTGTGTCTCAAGGAAACGAAGGCAACGCTTGTGCTGACGGGCTGCTCTCCTCTCCAAAGCACCTGGGTCACCTCCCTTGGTTTACAGAAATACAACCGTTCCAAATCGGGAGTAGCATGCATTCGACAGCTGCATGTTGAACATTTTATTTCCATTGACCTGCTTTGTCTTCCGTAGCCAAGTCAGTTTTATATCAATGCTGTTAAAGTGGAGACCTGAAAGGCCACACGTGCACTCGTAGCACAAGCGGGACATTGAATTGGCAAAAGGTTGTTGAGTGGGGATGTAAAGTGGTTGCTGATGCGTGGATGCTGCAGCCCTGGGAAGGATGCACTGACTGCATACAGAGGCGTGTGGTGGCCGAAACCTGGGAAGGCTGAAGTTCTTGCGTGGTGTCCAGCTAAGGTAAGCGGTCACTGTTCCAAGACACCTTTACATGTCGCATACATCCACAGCGGTTGTGGTTGTTCTAGTAACAACAGCTACGCTGCTTAGCTTTCCGTTGCAGGCTGTAGCAGGCTGTGCCTGTAGGAGAGGGTAAGACCTGATGGTTTTCTGGGATAGCCAGGTGGAGAATAGAAATCCAGACCTGTCATGGCTGACTTAAAGCTGGGAGGAACTGCATGAATGGCAATGCTGTTTCTGCTCCAACTGTTTGGTGTGCTTCTGCGCAACTGGCCTTGGTGCTACCCTTCTTAGAGATATCCCTGCAAAAAATGGGTGATAGCAAATACTTTGTGGACTTTTTTTTTCCTTTCCCTTGGGCTTGTGCATGTGCACATGTTAAGATGTGACACAGTGAGACCAGAAATGGGTTTCGTGTCGTGTTCCCTGCCGGCAGTTTCCCAGGGAGGCTGACTGCTGCCTGTGCAGCTCAAATTGGAAACTTTGGGGTAGTGGAAAAAAAATTAATCCCAAAACCGGATTCTTTTCTAGCTTGCCAGGTATGCCAGGCGCCTCAGCTGACTCACCAAGGTGGAGGTTTCCAGAATGACTAATGACCGAGCAGGCATTGATTTCTGCCTGTCTAATGGGACACGTCTTACAAAGTCTCCAGTTTCCAGACTGGGTGGGGTGTTTGCCCTTTGAAAATCAGATCCATGTATTGTGTATTGAGTTGGCTGCCCCAGAAAAGAAACCATAACCTTGAGATCAGGTAAGTGTGTCAGCGGTAAGCTCCAGGCTGCCAACGATCATGCAGGGTGCTGAGGCAGCTCCTAAAGCTGCCCTCATGTGCCCTCGTGCTTCATTGTTGACACGAACAGGGCCTGAATTACAACCCAGACTGCTAAACAAAGCCTCGTGTCCTCATGTAAAGGGTTAATATGCTCCTTAAAATGGAGTTTCCTTCCGTTTTTTTTTCCCCATTATAAGCGTAGAATTTGTTCTTCTGATGCCACCTTTCTGCTCTCGATGAAGACACAAAACTTCTATATGCTTAGGCCTGGCCATTCGGTGAGGCTTGAAGTTGTTTATCAGTAGCTCCGTGTCAGCTCCACAGGAGGCCAGAGCACACCCTAAGGCTGTTGTGAAAACAAGAGCATTGCAACATTATATGTTATTTGTCATCATGGTTGGGACTGTTTATCCCTGATTCGGTGTCACAGAAGAAAAGCAGAAGTTAATTAAACGTCTTCTGACACAGAATTGTTGTGGAGCACTCGGTTGACGGGAATGGCTTTGTACCTGATCCAGGCTGAGGTATTCAATTGATGTGGGAGCGGGGAAAGCCCAGGTCCGGCTTGTAAATCTGACAAGGAAATCTGCTGCCCTACACAAAGTTATTTCCCCTAAAGAGCACGCACTAGGTGTGAGGAAACATGGATTTGGGTTATTTTTGGCCTTTTTTGTATTCTGATTCATTTACCTCTGAAATTACAGGTCACACGGTGCCGTGCAATGTTTCCCTTCCCTTTGGTGACAGCCATCAGCACCGATGCAGCATGTCATCCCTATTCCCCGCAACTCCAGAGGGCATGGAGTGCTGGGCTGCTGTGGACAGGGTGGACGTCCTCCTGGGAGATGTGCCGGGAGGTGGATGGTTCTCCAGCCCCATCTGGGAACATGTCCCACTTGTGAGGTAGGTCTGTGGGGCTGGGTGCTGCTCCTGGTTTAACCTTCCTTGGAGCATCCAGGGACAGCTGCTTGGCCCCAGAGCACAGGGAGAAGAAATGGGAGCTGCTACTAGAGCGCAAGGTCTTTCCACTCCTCCTCTGGACTCAGTCACCCTGCAACTGGCTGCCCATTGGACTCCAGGGTCAAATCCTTCACAGGTGTGTTAAGGCTAATTTTGTCTGGGTAGGGGCAGCAGGGAAAGTTGGGCACAGGCAGCGTGGACTGATGATATCCAAGTAGCCTGGATATACATGACCATGGTGAAACTATTTTGTGGTCTGTGCACTGCGCCAGCCATGCACACATCGCTTGTCAAGCTCAGCTTTTCCTAGAAATAAAACTCTAGTTTCAGGCAACAGAGGAGGGCAAGAGCATTAGGCTTTTAAGAAGCAGACTTCAGAGACTGCAACCTCAAAATTTCTGCCATTTAAAATGTTTCCCTAAGGTTTTACCGCACGTAAATGAAATTATAATTACAATATTTTAATCCAATTAGCTCCCTTCATGATCTGGCAGGTGCAAATTGGAGATGGATCAAACTTCTTCTTGCTGCGGATTATGCCTGGAGCCTCCTTAAAGGTGCCGTCTGGCCCTGTGTGTACACGCTGTACAACGTGTGTTCCGGGGGGGACCGCAGCAAGGTCCTAAATTATGTATAGCCTATGAATTATTGCCGAAATGCATCACTGAGACTTCACTCACTGAACATTTCAAGCTCCATGCGAGCAGCATGGGAAAAGCAAAGAATTTGCCTGTAGCGTGGGCAAAGTTTTCATTTGCATGGATTTAAATGGTGTGTGTCACTGACAGAGTCACAGGTCACCCGGAGTTAACTTAATACATGGCCCTACATCTTGAAGGAAATGTATTTTGCAAGCTCTCATCTGATTAGCATGGAAATTACACTGGGATTTCTCTTTAAAACGGGGACAGAGTTGAAAAAAAAAATAAAATCTTGATGTGTTATTTAAAAAAGGAAGTCTTTGAAGGCCAGTGCAGCTGCCCTTCCTCTGGCAAATCTCCAACTCAATCTGGGAGAGCATCCCCTCTTCCTCCCACCCACCGAAACCTGGAGCAGTGAGCCCTCCCTCTGCAAGGACAACATGAGAGGGACATCTCCACAGCCAGAGCAACAAATACGGCCTAGGACGGCAGCATCCTACGGAGGACAGCTTCTCACCAGTTTTCCTAACGCCTATGGCTATGCTAAAAATGGTGGAAAACAGCGCTGTCCTGATGTGGCTGTGTTGCCCCAGGGACCCCCACAGCAGGCTGGGAGGATGAAGATGTCTCTCAACAAAACCCGTATATGGGGTTGTTTCAACAGCGTTCCATAGCCCATCCCTCAACCTGAGGGAGGAATGAAATGGGACTTTTTACTCTTTTATTTTATGGAAGTGACTGCATGGGCTGACGTGGAGGTTTAGTCATTTCTCAGCAAAGCTAAACGGCCCAACTGTCCCTTGCACATACAGACCTGCACTGGCCCAGCACCCGCCTCTACTGCGTGGATGCGATAAAGGATAACTTTCTTATCTTTGACCCATTTTGAGTGGAAAAATATGATTTATTTTGCCATTTATGTTCTGATTTCCCCTTGGAACACTGCTTTCAGTCTGTGCTGAATGAAAGCTCTTACGGGATGGGAAATCTTCACCTCTTTTAAATGAAGGACCCAGTAAATATATTTCAGGAGAAGGGTTTTTTTTTGATACTTGCTTTTCAAATCCCTGCATGCTGACTGTGTTACACCCCCTTTATGTTTCTGTAGCTCCATAATCTCCTGTCTTCAGGATAGATGTAAAGGGAATTTAAGACAGCCTCTCCTTCAGCATTAGCCCCCAGACCCTGGCTGCAAAGACAGTGCTCGCCAGTGAAGGGTGAGGAACCAGCCCCACTGAGGTGCTGGAGCTGAGTTGTGAAGAGTGAGCCACAAATTACATGAAATAATAATAAAAAGGCACTGAATGTTTTCAAGCAAACTGGAGAAAATGGGGTTTTTTGCACATTAACGGGCTGTGAACATCAGTGGCAAAGTCCTGCCAGCAGTGGTTTACTCTGCTCCCGGGTGTAGAGACGCGGCTGCTTGGTGTGAGAGGGACTGCAGTGGTGTTGAGGTGAGTGAGGAAGAGGCATGTGTTTGAATGAGAGCCGTACCATTAGTACAAGCAGTGGGAGTGCTGCATAAACCCTGGGACAGACGGGAAGAACCGTGCCTCAAAGGCTATGTACAAGATTAATGCTCAGCAGGACTGTGCACGTAGGAATGTGTCTTACAAGGGTAGTGAAGTACCAGCTGGAAGGGATGTTTTGGTGGGCAAAATGTCTTCTTCAATACTCTGTGGTGCAATACGGTTTTACCTTTCATTTCCAGGGGATGGAGAAATGGTGTCACCTTGAGCCAAGACCGAGTAGTCGGTTTTGGGTTCAACCTTGCGATTTCACATCCTCTGCTTCAGCTGAAGTTCCCTCGTTTAATGTGGGGGTCGACTGTGGGGATGTCAAGAAGTGATTTTGTCTGAGAAGGTCTTTACTCCTGTGGGAAGAGACATGGTGGTGAATGTTCAAATGAAGATTTGGGTTTGAAGTCCTCAATGACCCCATGAGGTTGATATTGGTTTGGGTTCAGCTCTGTGTGTCCACATGAATTTTTTAGCACAACAGTGCAGAGCACAGGAAGCAGAAGCCTTGGAAAATTGAGGAAACCCACCCAGGGAGAGAGGGAAAATTTCCAGTGGTGGGTGAAACCGGAGGCAACGGAAAACTAGGAGCAAGGCAAAGGGCAGGCGAGATGAAAGGTAAGATTTGCTCTAGGTAAGACAAGTGAAGTAGTCACATCTGAGTCTCATAACCAGTTTAGTGGATTTACTTGATGGCTGCCTAAAAATTCATGTCCTTCATAATTTTAATTGAAAAATGAAAATGAGGCAGGTTTGGGAAAAGCTCTTTTTTTCTCTGTTTTTGCTAACACCATGGTGTTCAACCCCAGGCCTCCTTCTGGGAGGGCCTCCTATCGCCAGTCTGGATGGAGATGGGTCAAAAGAGCCTGTCCTCTGGAAATTGATCCCTGTTGAGCCGTGCTAACTGTGAGCTTTGAGGGAAACCTTTCACTCACCCAGTATTTTGGGGGTGGGGGAGTAAACCTCTTCTTTGGGCAAACAAAGAAGCGTCCGCTCATTTGTTTGCTGGGGGATGGCTTGCAACACCTCTGCTTGTTTGGAGCATCTCCTTACAGACAGTGCCTGAGGTGTCACCTGTGGGGTAAGGCACAGCCCAAAAGGTGTGAAGGTATTGGGGTCCACCTTCCCCATGTTGCATGTGAAGCAGAAACGGACACCAAAATGCTGGTGTTTCCATGGACCCTGGAAATCCCGCAGTCACACTTGCCTTTTCCCCACATCGGTTATTTAGGAAAGAAAAACAAACCCTTGGAGCCACGTTTCTGTGGGAACACCCTTGGCTTGAGGTGGCTCCACAGGGTGCATCTCCCAGTGATGTCCTCTGGATGGCAGAGGCTGGTGGTGACTTTCCAGTGGGACACAAATGTTTGAATGGTTTCTCATCCGTCACAGACTGCCTGTGTTCTCCTGCGAGGCTTCCTCCTTTCCTTGTCCCTCTCCTTACTGCTGCTGGACTGTGCTTCCAGGTACCGCAATAGGACCAGGACATAGCTGGGGTCACGGAGGTGGAGAAAACACCCCGTCCCCCACACCAGGCAAGGTGGCTGGAGAAGCAAGCCCCACCACAGCTCCCCTCCACATCCTTGCTCTGCTACTTTGCTGCCCAGAGCATCGTGCACACAAAGAGCTGCTCTGTGCACGGCAGTACTGGTCATCACCCAGCCCTGGCAGGAGAGATGTGGTGGGCTGAAGGTAGCTATATGCTGACAGAGTGAATTTCTGGGTACTCGGCTGCATCTCTCGTTTCTGCCTCGCCACGTACTTCTCAAGAAATCTGCAGCAGTTTGATGTTTCTGAGGCTGCTTCCTCTTGCTCAAACTGCCCGATGTTGGCCAGTGCAGGCTCTGATGCAGCCCTGCGGTGTCACAAGCCCTGTCGCAACCCTGCTGTGCTCACTGCCGGTCCTCGTGGGAACCCGGCACAGTTGGGTAACGCCAAGGCTTCTGCAAGACTCGTGCTGAAAAAGAAACCAGGGTCTGGTACTGACAGTTAAGGATGAGGGGTTTTGTGAGGTGCCCGTGGTCACTGGGGAAGATGGAAGTGCTCTAGGTCCTTGTTTATGTAACCGTGTTACATCAGTGGGGAGGTGGGAGTTAGGGTCCTGCCTGAACCTGGGACTTGGAGAGAAAACCCCTGAGAGTACTTTGGCTGAGTTTGGGAGCAAACCACCCTGCTCCCTGATGAAACATTTAACCCCAGGGAGGCCTTTAGCACAGAGCCTCTGCTGAACTGAGCTGCCAAAATTGCCATCACCTGACTGCATAACGCGGCTGCGTGTCGTGGTTTAACCCCAGCCAGCAACCAAGCACCACACAGCCGCTCGCTCACTCCCCCCTGGTTGGGTTGGGGAGAGAATCAGAAGAGTAAAAGTGAAAAAACTGGTGGGTTGAGATAAAGACAGTTTAATGGGTAAAGCAAAGGCCACGGACACAAGCAAAGCAAACCAAGGAATTCATCCACTGCTTCCCATCGGCAGACAGGTGTCCAGCCATCTCCAGGAAAGCAGGGCTCTGTCACATGGAACAGTTACTTGGGAAGACAAACACCATCATTCTGACCGTCCCCCCCTCCCCCCTTCCTTTTCCCCCAGCTTTATTCGCTGAGCATGATGTCATGTGGTATGGAATATCCTTTTGGTCGGTTGGGGTCAGCTGTCCCGGCTGTGTCCCCTCACACCTTCTTGTGCACCCCCAGCCCACTTGCTGATGAGTGAGAAGCAGAGAAGGCCTTGACCCTGTGTAAGCATTGCTCAGCAGTAACTACAACATCCCAGTGTTATCAACACTGTTTCCAGCACAGATCCAAAACACAGCTCGGCACTAGCTACTGTGAAGGAAAGTAACTCCATCCCAGCCAAACCCAGCACTGTGTAAATGTCCTGTGTGACCAGTCAGACATCTCTGGAGCCTGCAGCCCGTCTTGCACAGGCACTTCCTTCTCTCCACCGACTATGTAGGAAAACTGGGGTGCCTCCAGGTGGCAGTCCTGACCACTCAAAAAAGGGGTTTGGTTTTCCCTTGAGATGATAAGGAAACATTGGTAGTGGAATTAACCTGGGATTCAGTCCACCTTAGAAGCACAGTGGTAGGACAATGCTGTGTGTGCCGGTGGTGATGCTCCCTGCTTTCATACAATGGTCCAGCACCTGCAGGACTCACCCCAAACCAGAAGATGTGGGCTCTGACAGCACATGGACAGCGTCAAAGGGTTGTGGGTCTGACCCAAGAGCTTCCACAGCAGCCTCGGTCCTGCCCAGGACCAGGCTGGCAAGAATCGTGGGGGCAGAAGGATGAGCATGAAACCAAGCACAGGCCTTAGTGACTGCAACATTCAATTGTCAGGTTACAGAAGGGAACCTGGAAACATAACATAAAAGTGTAATTAAATTTAAAAAAGCCCAAACCACCAAGAAGCATAGACTGGAGTCCTACATTGAAATGACCACCACCATCAGCAAAAAGCTGCCTTCTGGCACTGGGTGGTAAAGTCACCATCTCCCCTCCCCTTTTGTGCTTGGGGGGTACCTAACCGCTGTTGGGAACAGAGGTGGAAAGCTCAGGCTTCAGCCAGCTCTGGACCACCAGGATTCAGGTGGTCGGGCACCCACAAGCACGTTCTTGGTAAGAAGTCAGAAACCTGTGGGTAACAGCTGGGAGGCTCTTTGCAAAACTTGAGCTTGATCCCTTTGTGGATCCAATTAATAACACCTTGAAGGACTTCTTTAAGGAGTTTAAAATAGCAATAAACCATTTGCAAATTGACAGCAATAATGAAATCTGGGTGTTCCCAAAATTTGCAGCTCAGTTTCTATTCCCAAAACAAGGATCAAAATCTAAATGTTTTAAGGACCTAGCTAGCTGACTGCTCACAGGTGCTTTATGGTATTCAGGAAAATGCCCTGTTTTCTGACCAGAAAGGAGACTTGTAGGCTAATCATGCAGCATTTGAAATTTTGCTTTAATGCAGTGGAAAAGCGGCGCAAAAAGCTGGCTTCTGAAAACTGGTTAGTCTAAGGATAGAATTCCCTTTTATTTATATGTTTAATGAAGGATGAGTTGTTGTTTCTGTCACAATGCAGAGAATTATTTCTAAATCGTATTTGTGACTTCCAGCAGAAGAGGTTAACTAACACTGTGAACTCATCCACCCAGGGGAGCTCTGAATTAATGTGGTATTTAAGTGGAGATCAAAGCCCTGATACCAAATGAAATATTATTAACGGTTTCACACAAGCTAAAATCTTCAAGAAATTTCAGTGCGAGACAAAGGAAGTGAGCAATGGCTGTGGATGGGGAAAAGTTGTCTCCATCCTGGTGCTGACGTGATTTGACGTCAGAGCAGGGGCTGACGGTAGCAAACAATTCGCCGATCGTTGTAGATGTATTGGCCGTGGTCAAGGGTGTAAGGTACCATCTGAGAAGTTGCCGGGCAGAAGCAGAGGCAACACTCTGCTAACCTGCACCGTCTTCTCCTACGTTCCCCGAGGTGCCGAGGTGCGTTGCTGTAGTTTGCATGCTTCAGCTTCCCAGTTTGCACTATGAGCCTCCTGCTTCTTTTCCCACATCGTATCCCACTAAGTAGTTCAGGAAGTTGCTCTGCCCAGTGGCTTTTTCTTTTCCCCATTTTTAAATAGAAAGCAGCCCAATTCCCAGCGTCCCCATCCGGACAGCAGTTCTGACATTGGTAGTAAGAGTCAAGTTTACTGAATAAACCAGAATTCAGTTGCCATCCTTTCCATCCCTTGTTGCTTTGCTAAAAAAAAAAAAAAAACGCAGAGGGATTGCATTTTTCAAAGCCTGCTTACCTACCTTACAGCAATATTTTCCTAACTCCACAAGTGCGATCAAGTCAACAACTTAAAAGGGTAGGGTTAGGCCACTAATGAAGCAAGAACTGTAGGAAAGATTTAAGTGGGATCTACAGCGTTGGCCTGTTCTCTTCAAATGCCAAGTTTATATACGTGACTGTGCATTTTGAATGGGTCAAGAGAGCTTGGTTGTAAGTACCCAACACATTGCTGCGAATTAATATTTAATCAAATGTACAACATAAGGCTGAATATTAAAGCTTATCTTTGATTTTGACTTCCATGTTTTTCTTGGGTTCCTAAACCCCTCTGAAAATACTTCAGTATTTCATAATAGCGCTACTCACACGATATGTTTCTTAGCTGTGATTAAAGCTAGCGAGAATGTAAATCTACAAAGGGAAATCTAAGCATGACCTCATCAGCATAAAGTATGTGGGAGACTAATTTAGTTACATCCTTATTAGTAATGACAAATCAAATTGTTCCTCCTGTTAAATTACTAATACAGCAAGGTTTTGCAACTCGGCACACAGTACGCCTGATAAATCAGTTCAGTCTGTACACAAATACTGATGACTGCTTTAAATCTGGGTTAATTTCTGATTCCAAACTATTTCAGTGCAGTTCACTTGAGCCATCCCAGTTCTCTTAATACCCAGAAAGAAAAAAACAAACCAACCCAAAATAAAGTTAATCTCTACTCCCATGTACCGTATATTAAGCACTCAACATTTGCAGCTGATTGCTTAGCAACCTCTTTGGGAGGAAGGGCTCACCTGATGCGTTATCGGGCGCTCCTCTGTTGCAGGGGAAGAGGACGGATGAAATGAGGTCAGGCAGCGTAAGCTTATGCCGTGCCGAGTGGCGTTCGCTCTGCTCTGTAATGAAATTAATCAAGGTCATTAATTTGATCCTGTTTTATTGTTATAATTTGAAACTATAATTTGAGGTGGCTCAAAGAGGCGCAGTCTTATCTGTAATTATACCTTTATCATTACATTTATATTTTAAAGTAAACATTTTCATGTATTGCTGTAAATAGAGAATAACGTTGTCTCATACTGCTTTTCAGCCAGAGCTGCGTTACTGAAAACACGGACTGTAAATGGGATGGGGGAGCTGTTGAAATCAGTCAGTTGTGTGCTGTTTAATTTGATTTTAAGAGTGTTTTATGCACCTTACATCTTAAGGTTAAAACTGAGCCTAAACCCCTATACAGGCCCCAAATCAAAGGCTAAGGCAATTGGGAGAGATAAAGAAGTATTGCTGTTTAGTCGTATTAGCTTTTAGAAACTGCAGAGCCAAGGCATTAGGATTGTCCCCACCTGGCAAAGCTCTAGGAGTTCACGGCGGCTGAACAACCATGCGCTGGAGACACTGCCAGACCGGTGGTTGTGATGGTGGCGGGCAAGCTGTGGGGCACCAGCCCTGCTCACCCTGCAGGTGATGAGGAGGAAAGATTGTATTGCTGCTTCTGTGCTTAGCATCTCACTTGGAGAGACCACGATGGGGGTGTGAAAGCACCTTTTGCCTGCACAGCCGATTTGGCTGCCTCTGTTTCCCCCCGGGCTCTGCTCACCAGCTGTCTCCACGGCATGCATATGAGCTCCCTCCTGTCTCTGCTCTGGAGCAAACCAACTGGTTTCTCCCAAGGATAAGCCTGCACAGGACTGTCAGTGCTTTTTTCCAGGGTTTCCCAGACAGAAGAACCTGTCATGAGCTGGACCAGACTCCAGCCTGGACAGTCCTCCAAGCATCCCAGGAGACCTCATGCCCACCGACGTCCATGCCCTGCTGCAGAACCCAAAATGCCATCACACCCTGCTGCAAACACCTTATGCTGGCAGGCTGCCACCCAGTCCTTTCAGCACTTGGAGAATTTCAGACTTTATTGTATTGGACCTTTTGTGTTGTGGTTTGTTTTTTGGTTTTTTTTTTCTTTTTTTTTTTAATTATTGACCTAGAGTCCGTGGCACTCTGCAGGGAGCTCAGAGGTCTCCCAGGCCAAGTGCTGCACAGCACGAAGGTAACCACTGCCCTTCAGAGAGTGCTGGTTCTTGGCAGTGTGGACACAAGCCAGCCCATAGCAATGAGCAATGAGTTAATGGTGCCTCCCAGGCATTTTCCACAGCGGCAGTGAGCATGCAGCCTTTGCCAGGTAGCCAATGCTCAGCATTTCCTTTCTTCTCCCTAAGATTGTTTCTGGACTCCTCTGCAAACCTCTTCTTCCCTATAGCTCAATGCTCCGGCAGCAAAGCGGTGGAGGCTCTCCGGAGCTGTAGAAACTGGTGATGCAGAAGCAGGTGATGCAGCACGTCCATGAGGACACCAAGTGCGGGGAGATCAGAACGAAGGAAGCAACGAGACTGTGCAGGAACAAGAGAAATACAGTTCCTGGAAGAAAACCGCTCGGAAATGAATCCCAACCCTACTCTATTTTGGAGGGAATGTCCTGAAGTATGTAAGAAATCTGGCTATTTACGTTAAATGGTTGAAAAGAAAAATTTGAAACATTTTAATGTGGTAAAAGCTGAATTCACAGATTTTTGAGAAAGGGGGAGTGAAATTGTCCTGAGTTCTTTATTTACTAATAACTGTGATGCAGCTACCAGCAATACCTTCAATATACGTCCTCCTCGGAAACTAGTGCCAAAGCTGGGAGCTGAACTCTGAAGGACGCAGTTGACATCGCCCTCGGTTACCTGGCTCAGCTCTCAGCATAAACTTTTTCCATTTCTCACCAATATTTAGCTCATAGTGTATATATAATGTATTTGCAACCAAGCATCTGCCTATAGTTGTCTCATTCCCTTCTCTGTTTCTTCTCAGGTGTGTGTTTAATCATGAACAATTTGCAGTGAAGCCCATCACTGGCACTAGAAGAATTTATAGAAAATGTGCCAATACATCCCTGCAAAATGAATGCATGAACATGGATGTGTGAAAGATGAGCTAGAATTGAATGTCCAAGGGCCTGGCAGGCGCTGCATGAACAAGCCACCCAAGAACTTGAAAGCCCAGCCAGCAGGTCAGCGTGCTTCACTTCAGCTTGCCACAGTTTTTAGAAGTGATGCGGTATTTTTGCAACCTTCATTTTTCAGTTTCTCATTTGAGACGGTTTTATACGAGACAGCTGCTCTGAAAATGCTTGCTCACCTCCAGATATAAAGAAGAATTAGTTTCTCAAGATGTTTCAGTCTGAGCACCCAAAACCAATGGCCCTTCCTGAAAATTTTGGTTGTGGAAACTATGTCAAGGCTGGGAGACGGGCCATAAAAGCACTGCACTCTTCATGCAAGTACTTATTCCAGCAGGGGACCAACCGGGTACCTTCTGGGGCTGGTTTCTCAAGCAAGGCAGGGGATTTTTTTAAGCAATCCAGGAATATTCTGTTAAATTCAGTAAGTGTGATTGAAATGCGTTTAAGTCCACCTTGACCACTTTGGTCTCCATCACTTGCTGTGTTGACTCAGGATGCTTTGGAGCAGGTCTGCCCCCCACCAAAAAGTTGTGTAAACGTGTAGAGTCAAATGATGTGGAACTGGACTCAATCAGACGAAGCTGGAAAGGCTGGAAAAGCTTTTTGTGCCTCGTTTCATACAAAGTCTGGGCTCTCCTGGGTGATATCAGTAGCTGCAACGTCACGACCTCCAAAACTAAACACCCCACAGTTTCCTGGTCACTCTTATCCTTCTTCAGCATCTCTAGTAACAAGGCATCAGCAGCAACCTTGGCTATTTGAACAGAAGTCTCCCCTGTGCAGTCTGTTATTAAATTCTCTTATGTCTTTATTAGATATCAGATGTGATGAAAGAAGGTGACGTCTCCCGGGAAATCTTGCATGAGGTGTGGGGATGGGATGTTAATGGACTGGGGAAGACAGAAAGTCTGCAAGTGTAATGATCTTCTGATGTCTCATGAGAGTATCAAGATCCACATCTTTTTTTTTTCTTTCCTCCCTAAAGGAAAAGGCACTTGAGGACTATTGAGAACAAGGTACTTCTCTCTTCTATACCCAATACTGCTCCCTTCTGTTTTAAGGATGGTTTGAGTGTCTTAGATTTTTACTATTTTGCCATTCTGCAATCTCCCTCCTTTTAATCTCACTTATTCGTATGACCAGTGAGTTCTCCTTTTCATGACAGTTTCATTTCAGAGAAAAATGGCAAAATCACTGCAGAATCAGCATTTTAAAGAGTTGTTGGTTAAACAGGAGGGGGGAAGATGGATGCAGGCTGCAGGACTAAACCCCAAGGAGCTGATGCAGGGGTGCCAGGCAGCACGGTGGGGGCCTGCCTGAGGCAGGGGGAGGCAAACCCAGGTAAATAAATAAATAGGTTAAAATATTGCACCGTATTACATTTGTATTCCTTAATTTAAAAAATGTTAAAATATAGGTAGGATTGAAAGAACATGGTTTGAATGATTTAAAGGCAGGTGCTTAAAAGCTCAGGAAACGCAGAGGTATGGTTAAACCTATGCATTCAGGAGTGTTGTGTTTATGTTAGCCTCAGCCCCCATCCCTCCCAGCGTTCCCTGGATGCAAGCACACATCCTGCTCCTTCCTCCTTCCCAACAGGCATCTTGTGAGGGTCTGCAGCTACATTTATGACACCAGCGGTACTGGTAAAGGTCAGTTTTCATACCAGAAACCCTCCTTTCTTTCACCATAGCCACAGGCTCCCACCATGCTGATGGAACTCCAACAGAGCTCCTGCCTCCCACACCTTTATTCTGGGGCTGTGGAGGCCGGGTCCCAGGAACACCATGGCTGCGCAGCTTGGGAGCAGGGAGCAAGAGAGGCTGTGTGGGAGAAGGGCTGTTTGTGTAGACTTCTCCTTAATGAACCCTGGCAGTTTGCAGCACGGCCTGAAAGACGCCTCTTCGGGTGGGATGAACGTTAGGCAACTACCTTTATTCTTAGAAATCTGGGATATATTTGTGAATTAAAGTGAATTAAAACACCCTAGAATTTTAAACTGGGTTTTTCTTTCATTAGATTTACAGGGGACCAAAGGAAGGGAAAAAAACTAATCTGAAAGATCTCCTCAAACTCCTTATTAGCTGTAAATTAATTGAAAATTCATGACTATTTCTGATCAGGAATGCATTCTGCACTGCAAGCGCTGCAGCCTGGTGAAGGACGTGCTCTGTCTGCTGTACACAACAGAAAAAAGATCTTCCCTTTCAGTGGGAGTCCCAGCCAAAGCTACGCGGGGCAAGGACGGCTGGTTCTGCAAGGGAAGTCCATGTACTCCTGGATCCCGGCTCCCACCCATCTTGTCACAGTGACAGGCCTGGCTCCAGTTCGCTCTTTGTAAGCCAGTTTCCCTTGCGTCTCTCCGGACGGGTGTACGCGCTCACAGTACAGTTGGACACTGCGCACCCCTCCCCTCTTTTTTGGGGAGGCAAACGGACGCGCAGTTTGCTCCCAGAATACGCCTACATTGCGGCTGCGTTACGAGCTGGCGCTCGGGCTCCTCTGCGCTCAGCGGTCAGATGCAGCTCCTCGTTAACTGCGCAGAAACCTGCGCCTTTACGAGGAAGGTGTGTTGTCGTTGGCCGGGTGGGCTGTGTTTCTTGGATAGCCTCAAAAATAGTTTTCTGCTTTAACAGACCTGAGCGGCTGATGACCTTAACATTTGCTCTAATTGCCGTTGAACTTCAGAGCTGCTTTAATGAGTGTAGCAATAGTAGTTACAAAGAAAATACCAGAATTAAAATGATTTCAAAAAAATAATAATCTGAAGCCTTTGTATGTATAAGGGAGAGACTTTAAACATGCGTAGAGCTCTTTAAGCTCTGGGTTTAAAACAGTGTAATCACAGAAACAACAAAATTGGCCATAATGGTGAGAAAGGTGGTGGTGTCCTGCAGACAGGAGAGCAAGCAGACTGTGCAAATTGCTTTCTAATGGATTTCTTAAGGTGTTGAAGGAAACTTGTTGGTTAATCTAAGGTACATCTAAGTTTAATTTTTGTTTTGTAGTGGTTTATTACTATGATGATCAGAAACTGCTGCAGGATTCCTGGAAAGATGTAAAGTGCTACTAAAACCCGTAATATTTTACCTTTGATCTGCCTAAGTTACAGTATCAGCATGTTAACAGCCGAGCTGCAATCAGGACCTGGTTCCCTCCTTGCAGGAATCGGCACCAGGGTAGACCTCGGGTTCAGCACAGTATTTCGGCACGAGCCGAGCCCTAAGTGTGTGGGAAGGACAGCAAAGACTCTTATCGCTTTTTAGCCCCCTCACGCTGCCCAGAGCTCTGTGCTCTCCACAACTGTCCCTTATGGATGAGGCTTTGCCCTCCTGCCCTCAGACCTGTGAAGCACCAGGAGATGCAGGAGGGATGGCAGCTTCACGGAAAGCCCGGTCCTCCCTCCTGTCCCAAAAAGGATACCGCAGCTCCAACGGCGGTGACCCAACCCAGCAGCAGAGACCTACACAGACACGTTTTCATGGCCTGTCCAAGCTGCAGGTAAGACAATGACTGAAATCCAGCTAACATCTAACTGGAAATTTAAGATTGTGTCTTAAGGAAACCTGTATGGCTTAAGGAAACCTGTATGTCCAGAAGGTCTACTGGGGGAAAGAAAAAAACCCAACAAACTACAAAAAGGCATAGATGCTCCATGGTGACATAATTGTGTGGCTTAGCAACAGGGCTCCCACGGGTAATAAGGAATGCTTCTGCGTGAACTGTTGATTTATTGCTGCAAACCCTGGCATGGACAGAGACCCTCGCTCCTGCAAACAACCCCTCAGACAGCCAGCTCAGCATATCTTGTCATCTTCTAGGAAAACACTCTTGTCTCACGTCAAAAACGCTTCCTTACTCCCAACACCGCAAGTCAGTGGCTGCCAGAGGGTGAAATGAGATGCTGTCCATCTGAGGATCTCTGGGTGTCTGTCGGGGCTTAGCAGAGCTGTGGTCCTGCATTTTGGAGAAGCAGAGGAGTTTGGGTTGGTCTCAGCCTGGCTTATATCTTTTTGCACTACCAAATACCTGTACTCAAATATTCTGTACCCACATGTCTACAAAAAAATATCACAACACCCCTTCTCTGTTCAGGATGTCTTTTATAAGTAAGGAAGAACAGCGTGAAGTAAACAATTACCCCATAACTACCGTGAATGTGCCACAACCACCCCCTTGCAGTGCTACAGGTAAGCGCTCCTGCCGCAAGCCCTGCGCACAGATTCATCAGCCGCGCTTCTCTCCATCGGCACGACCCTTTGCAATATCACACGTGAGCCAAACTGATATTCTCGGGATGGCAGGAAACACTTTTTCCTCCAAGTATTTCCAGGAGCAGGGCCTGGTGGTGCAGCCGGCCTCGCCTAGCCCTGAGCACAAGGAACACATTTTCCCATCTGCTTCCTCTGCGGCTTGGCTGTAGGCTGGGGCATGCAATTGCAGGCATTTTATGCCTCTTGTTTCTTTCTTTTTTTTTTTTTTTTTTTTTTTTGTCTGCTGCAAGGAGGTGATTTGGTATCTTTCAGGGTCCGCACGTGCCCTTCACTTTCTGGCCATCGGCCGCCAGCATGGCTGCAGGAGCTGGATCCACTTGAGACACAGGCTCCGTTAATGACAGCACGATGCCTGTTTTTCTTAAGTGAAGGCCTGCCATATACAGTGAGACTTATCTCAGCTTTCGAGTTCCCTTGTGTTTTGACTGGCTTTTTAACGTCTTGGGATGGGTATCTGTATTTGCAAATAATTTTCTCTGAGAAATGACTGAGGGCCTCTGGATACAGCTGTTCTCTAAAATCAATGACACATTTGAGCCATCACTGCCTCCATCCCAACTGTACCTCAGCTGTCCTGCAGTGGTTAAATACAACCAGGAATTAAAATACTGGGGTGGGGGGGTATTTTCAATTATTTTTGGTGTTGTTTTTTTTTTTTAATTCTCACTGTGAAGCACTGAAACTTTATGTCTTTCTGTCTTTGAGTTCAAACTAATGCTAAAGGAATCATTCAGTGAATGCTACTAAATAATTGTTCGGGGTGGGAACCTCCAGCACTGCTTCAGCTGTAAGATTTTCTCCTGTGCACTCCTGACTGACAGAATTTTCCTCTGCCTTTATAAAGAGCAGATTTTTATGCTTTTGTTTCAATGAGACTTGAAGGTTTTGCACCCTTGGGGCCATTGCGTAGCTGCTGGAGCTCTGCTCTACTGGCAAACTTTCTTTGTTTAGAGGTTATTAATACTTTCTTCATTAGCAATTTCACGTTGCAAAATGAAAACTACTTACATCAGCCATGGTCTTGCTGGAGATAAGTTTGTCAGTGTAAAACATCCTCATGTCATGAGGATGAGCAGGTAGCAAATATCTGCTTTCTGCTCCCCCTCCCCAAGCAGTTGCAGGTTGTCCAGCTTTTTATCAGACTGATTTATAAAGTGCCAGGTAGTGGTATCAGCCCAGAAAGTCCCATCATGGTGTTTAAGATTCTTCCTTGTGTTTTTCTATCCTTTTTCATCCTACAGCATTCCCTGATCTGTCTGTGTCAATATGGCAAACCAGATATAGTTGCCCATGGCTTTAGGTAAAAATATTTCACTGCCCTTAAGCTTCTATCGTCCTATGGTGGAATCACCTTTATTCAGCTTCCTCAGGTCTGTATTTACCCTGCGTGGGCTGACCTGTTAGCAGGAACCATCAACTCAGGAGCAAGGGCACAGGGATGGACCCATACCCACAGCCAAACTGGCAGAACCTCTGGCACCAGCTGTGCCAGCTGTCCTAACTCCTTTTCCTGCTGCTGGCAGAGACTTACGGGGCCGGCACCACCAGCAGCACCAGGTGAGGGATGTGGGAGTTTATAGGGGAGCAAAATAAAGGTAAATGCCTCACAGATACAAAGCAGGAGCAAGACTCTGTGGGACTCTGTCTGTGGGTCCGGCAGGGCAGCGTGTGCAAGTGGTCCCATTTCTCTGCTGGTGCATCTGATGTCCTGGTGTATCTCATGCAGTGTGACTCATGAGACTGGCGCAAGCACCCAGGCCTTTCAGCAGAGGTGTTTCGTGAACTTGGAGAACACTAGTTGTTTAGGCTGAGCACGGAGGTTAAGACACCCTTTTGATGGGAACCACAGAGCAGTTACACTCCAGGGCTGTGCGAGCTGAGAACTGTGTAAACAGAACAGATAAATTATCCCCTAAGTTACAAACGGGCTCAGAAGTAGAGCTACAGCCAGCCTTTGCATTAGATGGGAACAGCTGCATACACCATAGCCTCCAAATTTCCATAGAAACTTGGATCAGCCATAGATTATCTTCATTTTGTAAATGTTTTAATTATTATGCTATAATATACTTCTGTAGGGGCTGCAATGCCAAGGCTCCATGGAAGCCACATTTTAAAAGCATTTTCCCTAGACTATATTTTTAAGAAAAGCAAAGCCGGTTTAGGATTAAGATTTACAGTTTCTGATAGATTTGATTTTTTTTTTCCTTGCTACTGCATGCACTCTTTTAAATAAATAAACTCCCACTGAGCTTGCTACTCCAGTGGGACTGGATTGAACTTCCCAGGCATGCATGAATTATAAAGTCAGATATATGTTCCTGTGGAGAGGAGAATTACTCACAGAAACCATCTACTGATGCACGTAGCCTGCCTCAGCCACTTGAAAAATAAAACCCGGGGTTCGTGCGGGTGCAAAGAGCTGGCGCCGCAGCCCGACGGGAACCAGCCCTGCGTTGCCCCACGCAGATGTGTTGCTTCCCGGGTGTCGCAACCCCTCCGCGTTGCGGCCGAGGAGATGGCCCTGCAGATTGCAAAAGGGGTTGGCAGGATGTGGCTTCCGCGTGCGCGGCGCTGATGTTTACGAGATCAGGTACCGGAGTGGAAGCGGAGTCCGGCAGGCAGCCCTGGGAGATCTGGTTAGATCAAAGGCTTTCCCACGGCGAGAGCTCCCGGTATGGTGGCAACGTGCCTCGTGCCATCACCATCCCCCAGGTCCATGTGCACGCTGGCTGGAGAGCTCTTCTCCAGCTTAGCTTTCCCAAAACCAGCCGGAGGATCCAAGCTGCCGAGCTGCTGTCACTTGATGCTGCAAAGTGGACATAGCTTGTCCCAGTGTGGTGCAGTTGTGGATGTGAACCTGCACGCAGAGAGGGGCCACGGGGGCGGTGGGTCGAGCCGTGGGCACTGCCACCAGCACTGCCCCACTGCTGCTCTGCCCCTGACAGGCTCCTCTCCCTGCCCTTTCTCGGCCTGTCTCCCAGGAAGACAAGGCCCTGAGAAACAAATCCATCCCTTTGCTCCATGAAATGCCCCTTAAATAGCACATCTGCCCGGGACAGAGGCACTCGAGTTGCCCACATGAGGTGAGGCTGGTTTTTTCCATTGCAGGGGAAGTTTAGCTTGCCTTTCCCTGTCGGGCGGGTGGGCATGGGGAGCTGAGCACCAAACCCCAAACCTGCCAGCTTTTTACAGGCACTGGGCCAGGCGCAACTCGGTGTTTTTTATGTGCTTTCTCTATAAAATGAGGTGTCTTGCTGCCCTGCATTCTAAGGAGCAGAGATGCCAGCGGGTGGGGGACGGTGCAGCCAAACAGTCACACAGACCTTCCCCAAAAAGCTTGGTCAGCAGAAGATATTTGCCCAAGCCTAGCAAACTGTGAATCAGAATAGAGCTCCTAACAAAACAGGAACCCTCCTAGCCTGTGCTTTGCTAGTCATCAATCGAGGCAGAGTGATGAAACACTCGGCCCTTCTCACCCTGATAAGCACCTTATTTTTAGACTACCTCTTAGCATCGCTCTGGCAGCTGGTTCTGCAGGCTGGGCTGTCGCCTCCGGCTCCCAGTGCACACGCAGACCCCGCTGTTGGCACGTGCCGGGCTGTAGCTGAGTCCTTCCATCTCCTAATTTACACCCCAGGAAAGCATGTCACTGCAAAACATTCGCTTTGTCGTGCCTTTGTCTCCCTCTCACCTTTAGCTGCCGTCCCGGATCACGCCGTGACTGTTTTGCAGAAACAGTTTTCTGGTCAGCTGAGCAAGAAGCATCCTACATCTTCACGTTTCTCCAATTCCTTCCAGCAAACTAAATATTTTAGGGACACCGCGGGGTAATTTGTTAAGACAAGAAAACGCCTGGCAGGACACTGTTCCGCGCAGAGCCAGCTGCGTGTGCAGCACCCTCTGGCTCTGCCTGCGGTGACAGGAACCAGCCGGCTGCGTGTGCCTCGCTGACAGGGCTCTGGGTGAATGCTTAGGTGTCTGCTCTGGGTATCCCAGGCGATCCCACTGTATCCCAACCAGAGCCTGTGTCAGCATACGGGGACCGTCCCCGAGAGCCGCTGCCAGCGTGAGCGGCTGCAGGTCGCCGGCTGCTCTGACTACGGATGCTTTGGGGCTTTTCTGGCTGCGGAGTGATAACAGAGATGGGAAACTTCGGGACAAGTGTTGTTCTGCTTGGAAATGCCAGTCTTGAGATATGTATTCTCTTGTAGAAATGCTTTGAATTGGACAAAATTTCATTTAAATAGAAAACACTGGTAACAAGAAAGAGCAATTTTAGTTTCTATTTTGGAATGTAAGGGACCTTAAAGATCACTTAGTTCCAACCCCCCTGCCATGGGCAGGGACACCCTCCACTAGACCAGGTTGCTCAAAGCCTCATCCAGCCTGGCCTTGAACACTGCCAGGGATGGGTCATCCACAGCTTCTCTGGGCAACCTGTGCCAGTGCCTCACCACCCTCTCCAGGAAGAATTTCTTCCTGACACACAATCTAAATCTCCCTGCTTTCAATTTAAACCCGTTGCCCCTTGTCCTGTCACTACAGGCCCTTGTAAAAAGTCCCCTCCAGCTTTCTTGTAGCCCCTTCAGGTACTGGAAGGTGCAATAACGTCTCCCTGGAGCCTTCTCTTCTCCAGGCTGAACAAGCCCAACTCTCTCAGCCTGTCCCCATAGGAGAGGTGCTCCAGCCCCCTGAATTAGATGGCAGACTGCAAAGCTGCTCGTGGTAGGACTCTTGGCCATCTCACTGCTCACCGTGCACAATCGGAATCGCCCTCATAGTAATTATTATTATTAGTAGTAGTATCATTATTATAGTAGCATGTAGAGGGCTCAGGCCTTGTGGCAGGTGTTTTGCAGACGTGTAGGAAAATATCTTTCCCTATGGATGTGCAATTGAAGGCAAGATTCAACAAGCAGGAGGCAAAATTAGAAGGAAGGGTTGGTGCTAGGGATGAGCGGCCAAACCGATCACCGCTGCTCACCCTTTGAAGCGTTGGGTAAGGTTGATAAATGGAAATGCTCTCCATAAGAAGTCATTAAATGTTATAAATTTTTAGGCTAGTTAGAGCTGTTATTTATTTTTTTTTTCTCAGCTATACAATGGCTTTGAAGTCCTATTTTCTGAGTTTTTATTTTTGAGTTAAGATATACCCAGGGAAGAGAATGAGGGTGATGCATCTAAAAAAATCTGGAAACTTTATCTAAAATTGTTCGTTTATGTTGCATATATGCCTTTCTTCAAAGGTGATGCTACTAAGTACTTTATATACTAGTGAAATGTTAGTTTATGTGACAATAATTTTGACATTTTAGATTTACTAACAAAACATTTCAGCCTAGATAGGCTTCACCTCGGTTTATGTGGGGAGAAAACATAGACAGCTTTAGCTGCTTGGAATTGCTAAGAACAATGTTCATAACACAGCACCTGCAATCAGCCTCAATATTGTGTTCCTGCGATGGGCGTCATTCTGCAGTGTCGGTGTGCCAGGAATCCCTGCCGGTGTCCAGGAGGGATGACCAGGCAGCATTATCCCGTGCTGGGCTGCAACTGGACAAGAGCTGACGTATTTTCTAAGCATGATCTGTAACTCCCTGTAAGAGATCGAACTTAACATGTGGACAGCAAAAAAAACCCCAAAATATCTATGAAAAAATCACAGGAGCATTCAGGGTCTGTTTTGGATGGTTGTTTTCCAAGGAGCCTTAACCTGCTCTTTTTTGACCAGGGGAGGTGTTCATGCACGTCTTCTTCAAGTGCCGATGTCTGAAGCCGGCCAGCGATGCAGTGCTGTAAAATCACAGGAAGGAGAAATGAGTTTATCTCAGTAGGTGGGTATTTTTCATGTGCCTGAAAGTATGACATGAGAGCTTTCCAGAATTGCAGTCCTGAAAAAGCTTGACTGCTCCCATTCAGAGGCAATAAATAAGATTTTTTTACTCTGTTTTCACCACTGATAAAGTGCTGGGGTGCCCCAAGGAAAGTGAGCGGAGGGCGAAGGAGCAGAGGGAGGAGCACTTGAAAATTTGGCTTCAGTGAATTGTTCCTTAAATTCAATGACATTATTTTCTTTCAGTGCATGCGGCTCCCCATGCATAAACTCCAGCCCCGTCAGAAAAACATCCTTCGGTCACCCGTGAGAGCTGGTAATGGTTTCCTAAGGATTAATTCCTCCTAAAAAGATACCGTCTGCATTCCGTTGGAAGATGCCCTCCCACAGGCCCTCTCTTACAGCGCTGCACTAAAAATAGTGCTCAGAGCTTCGTTGCGACAGCTCTGTGTTGCAATTTTCATGGCTAGGTAGGTGAAGTCACTTTAATTCACCCAGCTCAATTCGCTTACATTTGCATGATAATGTTGTTAATTATCCATGTATTTCATACTGAATAACGATCTCACAAAAAGATAAGACAGGGTCCTGTTTTTCTTATATTTTAAAAATGCGCATACAGTTTGCATAATTAAAACGCGTTTTCCACGGACTGGAGATTCGTATCTATTGCAGGTTGAAGTGCAAGCTCGTCTGCACGCTGGGATGCTGTTGTCCAGCCGATCTGCACACCAGGATGCTTCCCTCCAGCCGCTCGCTCGGCACACGCGCTCCCGCAGACCTGACTCACCGAAGTCTGCCGCCGCGTCAGTGCTGACCAAAGGAAGCTGCTGGGAACGTGACTCCAATCCGGTTTAATAGTCACAGAAAAAGGCTGTGCGAAACGAGCTGCTGCTTGGTTCCTCCGTGGCTTTGCTGTGGGGTGGCAGCGGTGGTTGGGAAGAGCAGCAGCTCGCTGCCCGGAGAGCAGACCTATTCTCTTATCTCGGCGCAGATAAAGAGGCCAGTGGCAAAGGGGCCTCCTTGCAGGCTGCTGCCATCCGTTTTAGAAGCTTGTTTAGTCCTTGACCTTTCCTGCAGTCTGTGCAGATGCAGAAATCAGGGCAGGCTGGAGCTCCGGGGTGGAAGCGAGCACCCTTGATGGGGGCAGGGTGGGCAGCACCCAGTATCCCACAGCTGCTGTAGATGCTCAGCCCTTGCCTAACTACACACCCCTGGAGCAGGGCACTGCCTTAAAGAGACCCAAAACGCTTCCTGGCCCAAAGGAATAATAAACATGGGATATTTTTCCACTCACCTTTCCTTACATCACATTTTTAGTGCATCACCCCAGTTCTTCAAAAAACACAGAGCCCTCTGTGTCTTCTGAGGGAAAAAAGATGCATCTTTTTTCGATTTTAAAAATGACTTGTGGAAATGGGGTTGTGTCCCTGCTTTTCCATTGTCCGGCTTGGTCTGAAGTACTCTTCTTGTCCCTTCTCCAAAAAATAGACAAGGTGGCCGAGGACAAAGGAGCGCTGCCAGTGTCAGAGAGAGAGCAGGAGTGTGCCTGGTCTGGATCTGGGTAGACGGCTAATGAGACTAGGGCGAGGGGAACTGAAACAACAGCCTTTGAAAGGGAAAAGATCATCTTTGCTGCTCCCTTCACACTGTTGACTTTGCTTTGCATGAATGCTTACTGGGCTGGTACGTGGTTGGGTAAAAAAAGTCGCTCGGGCCTTCAAGATGAGGAAACTCAGCTGGCGTTAAAAGGAGGTTGTGGGAGTTTTCGAGCTGCATCCTTCTCCTAGGAGAGGGAAAGGATGCTCCTGCGGGGACCTGAGCGCTGCACCCCCTCATGTATCTGAGTCTCTTGAAGCTCCACATCTGCTAGTAATTGAACCAGTGTTAATTAAAGCATTTTAATGAGGATGTTTTGAGAACTGCGCGTTAGTCTGTGCATGCCCTTCGTGAAATATTAAACATCTCTGCCCTTTCAGCGGCGTCCTCCTCCCCAGAACGTCTTCCTGCAAATGGGGTTTGACACTCCCGATAATTTCAGAGCTAAAGAAACACGAAGAAATAATCTTCTACAAAAATCTTAATGTGATCTTTGATGTTGCAGTCAAAGGAGCACATGCCAGAAAATGTTTTGCTCTCTTCAGTTCATCCTCTGTTTGTGTTTGTTGTTATTTTCCCAACAGGCGCGACAACAACCATCTGATTAACTCATTAGCCGAGAGCATCAAAGTGCAGGACGAGAGGGTGAAATCTTCTCCTGCATCCTCCAGTCGCTCCTCACAGCTTGGCAGTTTCTGCAGGGCCCATCTGAAGTACAAAAAGTCATTTCTTACTCGTGGACAGAAGCGCATCGTCTTTCTCAAGCCCATTTCTCCACACTTGGGGGCTGGGGCTGTGCCAGAGATCTCAGTCTCCATCCAAGGGGACAACTCAAGCTCCAGCCCAAGTCTTCATCATCCAACAGGCAGATGGAGCCCCACAGAGTGCCCCCACTGTGGAAAACACCCCATACCCTATGCCAGGAGCTTCTCAGGGCCACGTCGCATGGAAGACCCCCTGCAGAGGACTACAGCCATGGGACAGCGAGGAAAACTGACGTATGGTGATGCTCCTGGTGGAGAGGCCAAACACCACTTGGTGTGAAGGTGATGTAGAGAGCACACATGGTTTTACAAAGCTGCTCCTAACCCTCCAGCACGCTGGAGTTGCAGGAGCAACTGGTAACGTTGAGTTTCTCTTGGAGGTTCAGGTCATGTGGAATTACGCTCCAGGTCTGGCAAAGATGGTAGTGTGCACCTGCGTGCTGCTGCCTTGGGTTGAAGGCCACTGGAGGTGTTTTCTCCCCGAAGTGGTGTGCTCCGTCACCGTGTGGCCTTGAAAAGCCCAGCAATGCCCCAGATCTCACTGGTGGAGGGTAAGTTGATCTGTCTGTCATTCATATACACCTCCAGCCCTTCAGAAGCAAAGGATTAGCAAACAGTTTGTTGCACACATGGTAAGATCTTGCAGATCTGGGTATCTGTCTAAGCAAGCCCTGCAGTTGTGGCACAGGAGCACAGCAAGCCCATGGCCCCCCAGGAGTGCTCCCACATGGCAGACACCCCAGAGATCACCAGCAGACACCCATCAGGTACCCACCATGTCTCTTGCCTTCCACCTTCTCTCACTCCTACCCCAAGGTCACGGTCTCCTGCCCTCTATCCTCCTCATCTCCAACATACACCTCCATTTACACCCCACTGGGTTTTGCCTCCTCCTTGCTTGCATCCCTTGGCCCAGCGCCTTGGGTAACCAATGGCAAAACGAGGGAGAGGAGCCTGGCAGGGTTAAAGCACTATTTTTACATCGCTCAATCTCCCAAGTCTCAGCGCCGGCAGCAGTGCCACTGCTGAGCTCCCAGTTCTCCGGCCTTCCCCTCTCTCCTGCGGCCCAGCGGGCCTGTGGTTCATGCAGCACCATTGAAAAATCAAACACCGAGGCCCTGTTTCTGCAAATCTGCAACACAAACAGGACTCTTCGCAAAGACCAGCGCGCACGTGCACACCCACCACGGACTTCATTAGCACCCAAAGCCGCCTCCTGACACATCGCTCCACGGAAGGAGACGTAAGGAGACATAATCCTAAATGAAGTCATGCGAGGAAGTGGTTATATTTTTTTCCCTTTACATAAGGAGCTGCCACAGTGCTCCTGAGAAATAGATATCCAACAGCAAGCCGCAGGCAGTGCGAGATTACAGATACATGTTTAAATAATGCCCTTATTCCAGTTCAGCTGAAAAAATAATTATCGAATTTGGGTCTTAAGCCAAGAAGTACCTTTGTTTCTGAGTGCTCATTGATTAAAACATCTTGTGCTCTCAGCTGGGTTCTAATAAAGACCCTACATTACCCTTCACACACAGTATTAAAATAATATCTTTATTAGGGAAGAGAGAGGAATTTAGAGAGTGACCTTAATGTTTCTTGAGATTTGAAGAATTCCACCCAGTTTAGAGAAACTCCTAAACTGAGGGATTTCTGCTGGAACAGGAAGTTTCTCTCACATTGTTATCCAGCAAAGCGAGCTCTGGATTATATTTAGCTCCATTCATTCAGCACAATGAAAAGTAAGATTCCAGCCAATTTCCTTAAGCAAGTTTATTAATAAGCACTAGCTGTTTGGTGGCTGGTCACTTCTAGGTGTCTGGGGAAGATGACAGATGCGGCACAACCTCCCTCCTTCCTCTGAATAAGGTTCCCAGTGGATCTGACCGCAAAAAGCACTTTATAACCTCTGCTGGGTACCTGTGCAAGCCTGGCAGCCTAAACACTGTCCCAGGCACAGCTCCCAACCCTGCCCCGGCCATTCATGCTTGCTGGCCCGTGCTTCACTGGAGCTGCAAACAAGTCATCAGGGGCAGTTTAGCAGCTTTTAAGCTAGAGGTAAGTAATCTTTCAGGAGCTCCTGACTATGGGCTCGAGGCTGCTCTGTGTAAAGCTGCTAAGGCTGCAGCTGCTGAGCCGGAGGAAGCCGTGCTCACTGCAGATATTGCAATAACAGCAAAGTTTCCCCCAGCATATGGGAGCACATGTTGAAGCCACATGCAAGTCAGGAGCCTTGGGTTAGTGAGGGCAGCTGTAGCCTGGCTGCAAGTCCTGGCTTCATCCCTTGCTTTCTGTGTATCTAAAGACAAATTGCTGGGGGTGTGTCTGTGCTGAGGGCTAGAAATAGGGCTTAAGGTGGTTTTATGCATGACAAACTTCACGATGCATGTTTTCATCCATTTTGCTGGCTGTCACTTGGTCTCAAAGTATCTGTAGTGTGTTTAGGATATGCTGAGCTCAAAATATCTCCTGCCTGTGCCCAACTAACTTAGACTACGTGTCTTGAAATTTGGGCTTCAAGTAGGCTGTGAGCTCCCTACCACCCACCTCCAGTTGTAGTCATCAAGGGGAGAGGTCTGGAGCTGAGCGTCTCCGCACCACTTTCAGCAGTGGGATGTATTTCCCTTGAGGCCTTGAGCAAAATTCAGGCAATATGATGTCTTGGCTTTGCTTGGACAGGAAAAACTAGTTGCTTTCCTCCCACTGGGAGTGATGGCGGGGAAGGGAGTGGAGGCAATCTCTATGCTTCTGCAAAAGTAAAGCAGTATGTGGCTGTCCTCTCTCAATCTAGGAGCCATGGTAGGATGCCTTCGTGGCTATGAGTGCAAGGGAAGAAAGGACCTGGGAAGCAGTGCATGGCAAACCACAGAAAGTTGGGGGTCAGACGTAGAGGAAGGAGTAATGTTAGACTAACTTCTCCCTACAAACTGTAGATGTCCATGTACAAGAAAGAAAAATTATCTGGTAGTCTGGAAACCAAACACCAGTCCTAGGAAGTTGGTGGCCAGCATGGCCATGGGTCTTCACTGGACAGCTGAAGCAGTTGTTCCCTCAGTGCCCACCTTGCCTCCTTCACTGCCCATCACCTCACCAGTCATGGCACTGAGCCTTCCCAAAACTCAGCAGCTGGCACCTTTCAGCCTGCAAACTCTGGCAGTGCTGCGAGGCGCATGTTTCAGCCAGATCTGGGAGATCTCAGCCCAGAGGACTGCAAATGGACTTACCCTTCTTTTTTAAGGACAGCTGAGGCCATTAGAACGTGGCATCTTCAAAACAGGCACAAAGGAGGGAGGGTAAGGCTGCCTGAGCCAGCCAAACATGTTATAAAAATAATAAAATATCAAGCCACAGAATTTCTTCAAATTTTAGCAATTTTTATGTATGTGTATGGTTGGCACTGCTCTGTTATTCCTGCCAAGCACTCAATTAGCACTTGAGTTAATAAGATGTTTTAATGACTGTTAAATTAATCAACAACTCTGACGCTGCTTTCCAGTGTTTTCCATGGGAAAGATATTCTTTCAGGCCCTATGTTATCATTGTCACTAATTATTTGTGTTTATTCTCTTTACTACGCTTATTTGATTTCATTTGAAATTAGATGCAGTGATAGGGGATGTAATTTGATATTTTTCTCTAGTGTGCTGAATAGATGAGGATTAGAGCTCCACAGCTATGAGAAAATGAGTCCTTATAGGCATTTGTTCAAACAGAAATCACAGAGCCTTTTTGACGACTGTCATACCCCTTTGATTTGCTCTTCATCAGTGCTTTTGCAAGTTTGTTCCCAGAAAGCTTTGCCAAAACCTGATTATTGCTAAGAAAGGTGAAAACACATAGTAGCCCAGGATTACCTGTGAAAATGTTTGGACTCACCCGTGCCATGGCTGTTTTTTTCTGGTGATCTGGCAGTCATCCAGACAGGACAAAACCAATATTTTGGGGGTTAGCTCATCAGTCACTTAAAACAGCTAGTGTATTACAAATAGAAGGGAAACATCAAGTAAAAGCAGTATGTAGTATGTCCCAAACCCCAGGGATTTAGAATTCTTTCATGCTGAAAAATGAGAACAAAATAAAACACATGACCTGTGGGGAGTTCACAGCTCTGCCCTGGCTGGGGTGGAGAGGATGACGGTCTTCCACGCAGGCCGGGAGCAGGGTTGGTGCATGATCGGGTTGTTGTAGTTCTCAGTCTGAGATATCTCCCTGGGTTCGTTCAAACTGATGCTTCTTCTGTGAGTGGAATAGCCTAGGGCTGGAGCTGGGCTGAGAGAAATGAAACGCTTTCATAAAGTTATGTCATGCTCTGAATGTGCCAGCCTGCCATGTAATAATAGCTAAAACTTTCTGTAATTAAAACAAGTAGCTGGTTATGGTGTCTGACTATGATCAAAGCTCTTTTGTCTGCTTTGACAGTTGGCACACGTGAAAGATTTTGGCTTACATGGCTTACTGTTGTGGTTTTTCTCTCGGTTTTAAATGGCAAGAAACATACCTCCCTGATTATCCCTAAACTGAAAGAAAACAGTAACGGGAAACTCTGAACCAGAACGTGCATGACGTAGAATGTCTATGATTTCTGGCAGAAGCAGCTCCTCTGCGCAGTCATCGTGCCTTCGGAGCGGTTGACCCGTTGCTGCAGTGCACGCGGTTGAATCGTGTCATTTGATATTTCTGCAGAGATGGGAATGCAGCTCCTGAGAACATTCCCAAATGTCCCACACTGCCTTTTTAAAGTAAGAATTGCTTTTGCATAACAAATATTTGTCTGAATTGTGACAAACAAATCATCTCCCATTACAGGATTTTTTCCCATTACTTGGATTGTAATTGTTTCGAGGCATTTCATGGATAAAAGCTGCCTTTCTGTTCGTGAGAGAAACCTACGTTATTTTTCCATATTCATGTCTGGTATCTGTGCTACAAAATAATGGGCTCGGTGAGTAAACATAAACTCCTTTTGCTCTCAAGTTCCTCTTCATCTTAAAAAAAAAACCCAAACTAATCCAGAATTCCTTTTGCATCTCTGAAAACATCTACTTCCGCTTAGAAGTCTCTGGGAGGATAAATACAAAGAAGTTTTACAAAAAAACAGATGTGAACTGATTGGTTGAGGAACAGCAGCCAATAATACAATGTTTTAAACATTGTATTAGGCAGCAAAACATCATCTGAGGGAAGTGGCCGGCAGAGTCTATTGCTGTACAGCGGGATTTTTTGCATCCGTTCTCCTGAAGTTCTGAGGTACGTTGTCTGAAGATTTGTTTCTTCCACACCTTGTGTGTAATCATGTCTTTTTGTGTTTCCTGTAATTTCAAATTATGTTCTGTGAAATCAGTGGGCACACGCTGAATATTCCCCCAAATTCAGCTATGTTTGATGCGAGTCGTCTTCTTATCTTGGTCACGGCCACCTCTGTGAGCATCTTCAGCAGTTTGTATTTTGGTAATGCCCCATGTCAGACTGCACCGTGTCCACTTGTAATCTGGGTTCCACATAGTACTGCCTACAGAACGATGCGTCCTTATGTCCCCTTGGTGTGTGACAATTGCCCTTCAGGTGTATGGGGAGATGCTTCCCAAGTGTAGACACAGCCAGCCGGGGTGCTACGGTGTGCTCATGTGGGCATTTCAGCAGCACAAGATCTCTGGTCGTTACAGAAACAAACAGGTTGCCCGTGAAGGTGTCACTGACACATCCAGGGACATTGCCTCCACGTGATGACAGGCAGCATTACCGCCATGTGCAGTACCAACAAGCAATGGGCTGTGACGTTCTCTCAGCCCTGGCAGGAAGCTGTTTACCTATGAAGCTTTCCTATTAGATTAATTTATCCACTGCTCACCTTCAGCAAGGGCTTTTAATTGACAACCTGACTGATCTACCTCTCATGGAAGATGAGTACTGGCATCCTGTAGACCAGTTTCTTGGACTGGAGACATTTGAAACGAAGCATATTTACCATGGGTGGTGGTACAGAAGAGTTGAACCAGCTGTCCTCAAAGGGGAAGGGGTCACAGACGGTGGCTGGACCTGTTTCTGCTCCTGTGTTTAGTCTGATTGTCTGAACATGGCCATGTTGTTCCTAGTACTGGGATTTCCATTGCCTGTTTCAAAGAGCTCTGTGAAATGCCACCTCCCTTTGCAGGTCTCCCTGTGCCGAGCTCTGTATCCAGGCTTGTCCCCAGCTCCTCATGGCATTCATGTCAGGCAGCTCTCAACATTAGGACATGCCTGCTCCTCTCTGCAAAGGAACATTTCACCAGTACCAAAGGGGACAAGAAACACATACCTGGCACAACGCACCTGACTTTCAGGTGGCGATCTTACATGCTAAAGGTGAAGGACTTCCGTCTCTGCTGGAGCTCAGTCAGGGTCCATAGGCAGCCTCAAATGGATGGAGCATGGATATTTTTACAACCTGCCATCCTGAGTACTCATAAATGGTGATGGTTATTATCTCCTTGTCTCTGGTACAAGCTAGAGGGAAAAGTCCCTCACTAAAATCCCCATCATACTGCGTGTTTGTCTACTCACTGTGTGAAGGTGCAGGTTGACACACCTCTAACCCTGCTTACCGTGACCAGCCTCTCTTTTTGCATACACACACAGCCTTCTGTGGAGTTCTCTTGACTCCTCAGGGATTCAGTCCACTTACTGATAAAACAAAAGGTTGGTGTTACTACTATTGTAGTTTGAAGTGTTTCTCCATACTGTATTGTCTCACACCAGGATATGGTTAAGCAGGAGAAAGATGGAAGCTGTGTTTTGAGCTGGGCATGGGAAAACTAGATGGTAATTTGCATGGTTGCACAAGGTACAGGAATCCACTGTGTGGTTTAACACGTTCTCAGGCTGAGAAACTTTAGAGCAGAAAGGTTCCCTGAAACCCCAAAGCTGAAAAAATACTGATATTTTGCACCATTTAAATTCTTAGGTGATGTGAACATTGCACAGTTAGGGTGACACAAGTCTAGCAGGCAGGACTAGGAAAATGGTATCTTCTGAGGTGATAAGTGGATTTTTTCTGCTGTCACTTTCTATATTGATGTATACCTTTCTTGCTGGAATGCAGCATATATATTTTCCATTCATGTTTGTGTGTGTATAAATGCAGACGTACATACGTACACATATACACACACATGGCCTGGGGAACCTGCCTATGACTGCACAAGTTCCATTTGAATTCCAAACTCTGCATCTATTAACTTTAACCTTCAGTGCTGATTAATGGCCGTTTCACAGCAGAAGAATAATCTCTGCTTCAACTCGAGGCATCAAGGACTATCATCATCAGCACTGTCCTCGGAGCACTTGGCTTTTCATGCATCTCTTCTACTTCAATAAAAAGAACAGAAAATCTCCAAAACTGAGAGATATGAAGAGATCAGATTCTACTGCAGAAGGGACAGACAGCCCACCCCCATCCCCCCACCTCCCCAAAATGAAAAGACTGTCTAGAACCAGAAAACTGTGCAGAGATGGTTGGGCCAGAGCTACATGCTGTTTCTTGAAAGACACCAGTCAAACCTCAAAGGACTCAAGAAGTAGTAAGCAATCCCAGAAAGGGAAAGTCATTCAGGTGTTTACTGTTTCTCAGAACTGTTTTTATTATTTGCTGGATTTTCTGAGTATAAAGCAAAGGCGACTTTAAGAACTTCCTCTGCAAAACCTTCATGGACATTTGTCTGACACACACGAGTTCCCAGGAGGTGAAACTGGAAAAGTCCAGATGTTTGACAGCACAGTGGCTCAGATGGTGCTGCTGGTAACATCCATATACATTTAAATAAAAGCTTAATCTTTCAACCTCAAAAGCATACTCTCATGGCTGTTACTAAAGTGAATGTAAGATAAAACCCTAAGATAATATAATAAACATGAAGAATTCCTGCAGGGTGGGATCCTGAGGTGCTTTGCAACTGTAAAATGATACAGAGAAGATTAATAATTATCAGTTAGCTGTGAACTGGAATCTTGTCTTCTGGAAACCCCTGCAGAGGGGAATGGGGTAGGTTTCCCAGATGAACATGAAATACCACTGGTTTGATATTCCCCTCCTCCTGGGCATGAAGAGGCTAAGAATCTTCTACCAGCTTTTTCAGTAAATCCTGTCTCTACTACAGGTGCAGTTCTGTCTCTCCTGCTCCTTCGCTGAGGATGGTCCTACCCACCTGTGCCCTGTAAAATCACCAAGTCCTGAAGGTAGCTCAGAGGGCATTAGCTACGCTTTAAGGGATTCTTCTTTAAAATTTTTGATCAAAATATATATAGTATGCCCAGATGGGTCAGTGGCGTAAGCACTTGTGATGAACCCAAGCAGCTGCTGTGGCCTATACTACCTCCTTCTAGAAAAAGCAGAGTAATGAAGCCCAGTCGTGTCCTTCCACCTCTGCCTTCCACAGCCAGCTGTACCGTGGCATCTCTCCAGCTGCTGGCAAAACATCTCCCACCCGGACAATTGTGAATGTTTCATGTGGTCAGAGAGTGCTGGAGCGACAGGCCAGAAATTCAGCCTGTTATGCTAAACCCAACAAATAGGAAATGATCTGCATATATAGTTTATGCTTTTCTACTTGAAAGGAAATGCCCTTATCAGCTCAGTCTCAGATGAAAACAACCACGGACACTGTGAGCCGAGCCAAGTGCCCTTGCTGAAAGGAATCAGTGGCCATCCCTGGCAACTGACTCCATGCCTTTATGGCCCTTTGGGGAAGGAGTTTTACCATATTGTGTAAAATAAGTTGCCAGACAGAGCTGTTAAAGGGGAAAATGGAGCATGGAGATAGCACATGGCTGTTTTACTCAGCCAGATACTGGGAACTAATGCAGAAGCAGGGCAGGAGATGCGAGGTTGGAACAGATTTGTTGGGTCAAATGCCATTTTTTTCCCTTTTAAGTAGACTGCAGCCCTGCTGCCACTGAAATCAAGGATAATGTTTCTATTAAATTTAAAGAAATAAGTAATACTAGGCTTTAGAACCAGTGAAAACTTTTCCTCATTGCCTGAATCTGGAAATCACAATAATTCATTCTCCCGTTATGTATATTTTCATTTGAAAATGCAGCGGGTCAAACTCATGAAGTCCTACACAGCTGACGACCATGCATATACAGGTGGGATAAAGTATTTTATTTAAAAAAACCCAACCACCCCAACTGAAATTCCCTGATGCAGTAGCACAAAGCTATCTTAAAAATGAAAAAAAAAAAAAAAAACCACCACCAAAACCAACCAACCTAAACCAACCAGTTGCAAGGATTAGAGGGCGGCATGATGCCTGGATAAACACAGCGCTCAGAAATTCAGCACAGCCACATACAGAAGTTGACTGTGGTCCATATGGTCACCAGGAAGCACAGCAACCCCTTCAGCTCTCCTAAGCAACCTCTAGGAATGATGTTTTTCCATGTTCTCTGATGGCCAGAAAGGTGTTTTTTACCTTAGAAGAGTAAGGATGTGGCTGACAACAGATAGAATTTGGCAACACCCACTAGTGGGCTCTATGCACATCTGATATAGGGCTTGAAATGTAAAATTTCTCTGCAGCCAGCCTAGTCCAACAGACAGTGTAAGAGCAGAAAGTGGAGCTTGCTTTCCTGGCACCCGGTTGAGCCCCCTCCTTTTCGCCCAGGTTGTGGTCCCTGAGGGCTGGACAAGTGTGGGCAAAGAGCAAGACTTGCTACTGATGGAAATTCCCACTATCAGGACGGTTTTTACAAGCAGCTGTGGTGAGTCCCTCTGTCTTTCTGGGGTGACTCCAATGCTTTGTGGCGATCCCAAAGACCCTGCACTGGTCACAGAAGCCCTGCACCAAGAGCAGCTGAGGAGGGAAGGAGCCAGGGACTAAATGGACTAGAAGGAAAAATGAGCTGATAGCAATTTCAAGTTTTCCTTCAGCAGTTGTCTACAGTGGAGTTATGAGCAGCATCAAACGAGCATGAACGCTGCCTTTCCCAAGCAAGGGGTGATGCTTCCCAGCTCCTTGGGGTTTTCCAGTGGGAGCCACAGCCCAGCAGCACCCCGCATTGACCTGCCTTCAGGTAAGAACAAGGCTCACACGGTAGTTTCAGCATCCTTGGTCCCTGTCAAATCCTCTGGCCAGGCAGAGCATCACTCTCCCATCCTAATCCTGCCCTGACAACCAGAATTCATTTTCCCTAGTTGCAGGGGGAAGCATCCCACTGCATGAGCTCAGTGAAACAATTTTTGTATCTGGTTTCCACTGAAACATAGCATCGTTTTCCTGATTGCGTGGGGTCGGTTAAAGCTCTCGAGCTGCGTTGTGGAGGTTTTCTCCACAAAAGCGGGGGTGTTAACCATGGTGGCATGGCACAGCTCCAGCTCCGCTCGCACCACTCGGCTCTTCCCCTGCTCTGGCAGCTGGGGCAGAGCAGCCCCACACTGTTTAAACAGCTGCCTTGTTTCTTCTGGGAGGTGGCTGCCCTTCGGTCCTGGGAGAAGAGCTCATCTTTTGGATAGTTTGCATAACAATTAACATTTGTCAGCTGAGATCTGCCTGGTGAAAGATCACTATTTACAAGTAGGCGGTGAGTCTTTTGAGGCTGGAATACTTCTCCAACCACAAAAAACTAAGCTGAGAGTGGGGAACGAGCCTGAAGGTGGGCTGACTTCACACGGGCAGGTTTAGGAGGAGTTGTGCATTCAGCTCAGAGGTAGAAAAGCAGAGCTGCCGTGAAAGGAGGGATTCTTTAGCTCTTAACAGATTTCATTCAGTTGTTCCAATGAAATAAATACATCCGCCTTAAACAATTGTAAGAGGTATTTACTGCCTGTGGTTTAACAACTGTACTAAGTCAAAGGGACCAGTCAACTAGAGCCTTATAATTCTTTTCTAAAGAGAGGATGAGAGAAAAGAATGAGACGACAATGCAGTATTTATAATAAAGATGAAATGAGTGGAACTCAATGGCGCCAGCAGCCCCGGAGCTCCTGCTGCTTGGGCTAATGCATTTTGCATTAGCACGTCTGGATATCTGGCACTGGAAGGTCCTGAAAATGCTTTTACAAAATAGTAGCGCCATTCTTACAGCAGCAGCATTTCTTCCAAGCACCGCCACTGACTGGTGCAGCTGGGATGGGCAGGCCCTGCAGCTGGGTGAATCCTGAGACCTGTTTTCCACTTGCCTTCTCGCAGCTGGGTTGCTTTTTGCCCTGCTCACCTCCGCATGTCCCTGCACCAGAGGGCTGGCGCCCTCACGGGGCACCTGCTTGAGCAGGGGTGGGTATATGGGGTACCCATTCCTGCCTGGGAGCTGGGGGCTTGGCCCACGAAGCAGGGTCCCTACCTTTTCAGGTTGTAGTAGGGGGCTACTGGGCAGCTAGACATCATGATGAACATACAAACACAAAATTACATCTGTAAGTAGATTTGCTCTGCATTGGCTGAATAAATGACATCCGTGTAACAAGAACCCCTAGTATCCCATACTACTCCATCACTCCAACAGCTAATCTTATATTGGCCTTGGAAACAACACAAATCCTCCAAGGAATTAATAGCCAGCCACTGCATGTCACCAGAACAATTTATTTTTCATTCTATGCCCCAACAGACTGGAGAGATGCGTGTCTCTCATTTTTTTCTGAAACCTGGATTTGAAAAACTTTGTGTTGCTGCATCTCCCCATAACCCTGCAGAATGACAACATTAGCAGTAATGAGCAAAGCCCAGCAGCACCCCAGGACAAACCCCGGGGCAGGTGGAAAGATTGCCGGGGGTGTAGGTGTCATCAGAAGCAGACAGCAAATGGTACCTTCTTTTTAATAACTATGATAATAGAAAGGGGAAACTCAGCACTTTGGGGCTTTCTGTTGGTTTTGACATAGACAAATGATTTCTGGCCCTAACAAATAAGTGCTACCAAAATCTAGTTCAATAGTTCTTAAAATAGAGACCTTGGATGTTTGGTTTTCTTTTTGCCTAAGCCTCTTGTACACAAGCTTATCTCTGCAAAGAAGCAGCCCATCAGTCTGAGAGGGAAAATAAAAAGGGTGCTAGAGGCTGCCATAAAGTGTGGGACCAAGTCAATGAGGAGGGAGGCAGGGAGAACAAAATAAATTTATGACGATGTCCTGATTGCTGTATGCTGGACTCCAGCTAAGAACAGGACTCCATTCTTCCAAAAATAAGGTTGATCTCAGCCTCTGACCCCCCAAATGCTAGAGCAACAGGATGGGGTAGCAGTTGCAGGCTCTGGCACTCTGATTCCAGCCAGTGCTGAACCTCGTGTTCATGGACAAATGACTTGTGGCTTGATTTTTCAGCAACTCCTCTTGTTCTCAGTAGGACATGTTAGTGCCGAACTCTTCAAAATCTCTTAATATGTTGACCCCATATAGAGGAAATACTGATTAGGATGTGGGCAGGGTTCAGTTATCATAGCACAGTGCCTGGAAGCTGTTCAGCAGGGAAAAGTCCAAGCCACACTGCTTGTCACTGCTAACCTGCTCATGTACCGGAAAAGAATGGGCATGCTGACTGCACCCAACTGGAGGGTGAAAAGAAACCAACAGCTACCTACGTTTTAAGATAACCCTGATGAGACATGTCTTGCGAAGGGCAGGCAGAGACTTCCAGACAGAAGCGTCACAAGAGAAGCCTGAGCTACAGAGATAAATTCGTAAAAAAGACCTTTAAATATCACATGTGGCAATAGCTCAACACCTGGGATATCGAGCCAAAGGCAAGTCTCCAAAGCCGGCAGAGAGCCCAGGTTGCGACACCCCACATTTAGGCTGTTGAGGCTGGCCAGGATAGGGCCTGGGTTCAGAGGTGAGGTCTGGACTGAGGTTTTGACTTGACTTGTTGCTAGTCAGAAGAGTGACCAGGGAAAATGTCTTATGCTGAGTAACCTCCTTGTCAGGTCTCCAGTACATCTTTGAGTCTGGATTGGTGTCCGAGAGGAATCTGAAGTATTTAGCAGCACGGATGTTGCTGGTTTCAGGAGGATGTGCCGCTGGCATTGCTCCACAGGTTCCCTGGGGATGGGCTGAGCTTTAACTGAAAGCTGCTGGAAGTTCTGCAGGCTGTTTTAGGGGAAGCCTGGACACCCTGGAGAAGGTGCACGTCAGGGGCAGAGCCCTTCACTTCTTCATACAGAAAAGCCACAGCGTTGCCTCTGAAAGCAATGCTAAAGGAAGCAGCTCTCAGAGCCAGTTCTGGGCTCTCAGGAAGCAGGAAAACCCCTCGTGTTCCTGCCCTAACACAGCCTCGGCACAGCTTTCTAGTGGGATGCATTTCAACTTTTTTTCAAGCATCACTGCCTTCTTACCATATCCCCATTCCATCTCACGCATGGCTACTTCTTTACCTTATCTCTAGTGCAACCACTGGCTCAGAGAGTCTGCGCTGCCGCTCAGCCTGGATGGAGAAACGGCCGTGGAGGAATATGGTTTGTGACAGGTAATTCTGATTTATGCCACTTGGTGCCATCGCACAGGGATTTGAAAACAACACGTCCCAGTGCAGCCACATGTATTTTGCTGTCTGCTGTTCTGCGAAGCCTGGAACAGCTTAAGGCTTGGTATGTATCCTCCTCCGCTCAGAGCACGGAGTATCCTGCTATTGCTGAAAGGCATTTTGACAACATGCATAAAGTATTATCCTTCCTGCAGGGGATGTCAGCAGTGAAATGGTCAGTCACTGGTCCAGGCCGAGTAGACGTGGCAAGAGGCTGGGCTGTGGGAGTTTATGTTCCTACTTTACTGGGTGAACTGGGAGCAGCTGGTTTCCCTTCCAGGTGGTGCCTGGAAGCAGCAACATATCTGGGAGTGAAAGGTTTTAGGTGCCTGTTGCTGTCCCCTCCATCTGATGAACAGTAACTCATTGCTTCGGTAAGGAACCAGTCCCAAGTAAGCCCCTATTACTGAATTGGCGGGACAGCAGGAAACCCAGCGGTGTGATGGATCTGTCACTGCCCTCAGAAATGACCCGTGTGGATTCCACCAGGGAACGGACGTTGGGCAGGAAGGGAAGTCTCTGAAATGCAGCTCCCTTGGGAGATTTGAGACTCACCCAAGGAAGCGTTTTGAGGAAAGCCTAGAAGAGAAGGAGCAGTGAGAGATCTGTATGGCTGAGACCCTAGGGATGGGGCAAAGGGAGGGGAAAGGAGGGATGCAGATGAGCCCATGCAGATGTGCACCCCTGCAAAGGAGACCCAAACCAGGGCTACTTGCCGCATGACGTGACTGTACGCAGCTGTATCTCAGGAGCAGGGGAGCGCCGCGCTGACCCCGGGCACCGCTGTGCTCCTGGGGTGTTGCCCAGTGAAATGGCCACTTTGCGAAGTTTTGGCTAGCCAGCAGACCCTGCATCCCCAGTCACAAGCATGGAGGGAGGGACTCTGCCAGCCCAAGCATGCTGTACGTGACGTGATCCAACCGTCAGAGGACACGTTCTGTTGTGGGTAGGTGCCAGCTGTGAGGGCAGCCCCAGCTTGTGGTTTACCTGCTTTGGGGTATGTCACTGTGTTACCTGATTTGTATCTTTTTATGGTTTTTATGGTTTTTGCACATATTTTCATTGTGCTGTGCTTTGCTAATGCAGTCATGTGTAAAAAGGAGTCAGGATATACAACATAAAAACAGGAAAGATCTTTAATCTTAGGGTCGTGAGAATGACACCCTAGCAAAGCTTCTTGTCCAGTTGTTTCACTTCTAATGTACTTGTTTTTTCTTCAGTAAAACCCAAAATATCAAACAATATCAAACTTCTACTGTACCTGTTTTATCTTCCGTGCTGCAAGCCTCTGGATTTCAGCAGTGTCTCCAGCTGGGAACTTTTAAACAAGTGGTGAGTTGAGGTAGATCTCGAAAGGAGCGCGGTGAACTAACAAATGATACCATATCAGAAGAGCTCGGGACTTGTTCTTGCTCTCTTTCCATCTATTTCTTCTTTTGTCTTGAAATATGTCCAAGAATCCCTTAAACAAATTGAAGTTTTTATGGTTCATTGCTCAATTTTCTTCAGTTAGTGAATATTCATTCCCTTATTGGGTGAAATAATTGTAATAATGTAAATCAATCCAAATAACAGTTGCAAATTATATGATGCTCTAAGTACCTTATAGTAGACAGAGCAAGACAATTACATTCATTTTAACACCTGAATTAATTGTATAAGCAGAATCGAGGGCCTGAAGACCAGAAGGGATATTTAAAGTTGCAGCGACCACAAATCTCTGGTCATGCAATCTGAGCTTTGTCATTGTGAAACTGTTGTACGCATATGTTGTGTTTTAAAATTACACTGATGGCCCTGCAAGAACGCTTAAGGGACCAACTGCCCAAAATCACATGGTAAAGTCTGTGATCAAACTATATCACTTCAGAGTGTGGATACAAAGCACAGACATCACTTAGGGAAGTCTCCAAACCTAGGCTGAACTTTACAATGGTGTCTAGCCTTTATGAGCGCTTTCACTTCTGTTTCACAGGACAGGATCACCCTTGCACGAGATTGCTCACACCACTTTGGCAGTGGACCAACGCAGCTCTTGTTTGGCATGACCAGGGAATGGTACGGGAGAGGAGTAACGCCTACACCCTGCTCTGCTGCCTCCTCACCAAACTCCAAGAATGCCCCTTTGCAGCATCAGACCACATGGAGCTTTTCTGAAGCTGCATTGCAGGCAAGGAGCAGAAATCCCTTGTTTCAAACTCCTGAGCTATCAGAAAACTTCTAGAGTTTCTCAGGCATTCATCGCAAGCCCACGATCTGTCCGACTGAGTGAGAACGCCTTGCAGCGGGACCAGGTTTTACCCAGCACCAGGTATGCTGATAACCCTCCCTAATCAGTCACCGATCTCTGCACAGCCAAAGCACTCCCCGCGGTATTTTTACTGAAGCTATTTTTAAATGACAGTGTGATATTTTGGTTTTTTTTTGCTTGTTTGTCAATGGAAGAACTGGCTGTGCCGTGCGTCTGCTCTGACAACAAACTTCCAGTTATTTTTCAGCCCATCCCATCTGGGATGGATGCAGGGCTGGAGAAAGTGCTGGCTGCAGGCTGGGTGAGCCCTCCAGGGAGCAGGGACCCTGTGAATCTCCGCCTGCCGGGTTCCCCAGTGTCTGGCTGTGGGAAACGCCTTCTAGGTTTCTTCTGATTATGGTGTCGATGCCACTTTGGGCTAGTTTTCACAATTCGGATTGTTTTATGTTTAGCTGAGCTGATTCTTCCATGAATGCTGGGGTTTTGTTGTTTTGTTGGGTTTTTTTCACTTGAATTGCACTAGATATTCAAGGAATTATAGGTTTAGGTTCTGAATGGCCTCAAAGCATGAGCATCTAAAATTTGAAAATTATAACCTGAAATGTCCAAATGGCGTCACTGTGTGGACAATTCACATTTCATCTTGTCAAACAGCTTTCCTAAACAGATTTATCTGGTCCCCCCTCTTCATCCAAGCGCCTGGACATCGCTGCATGTTCCACAATGGGCTTTACATTTCATTTCTCTCAATAATGCATTACAGAGTGACACTAGCCACTTTCCATCCCCTGGGGATTTCCTCTGGATGAAGGAAATATAAAATGCCTGCTGGAATTTTGCTGATTCCCAAGCTCTCCACCTTTAAGCCTTGTTGGATGACAGTTGTACCTCAGTTTTATACTAAGATTTTCTAGCCCATCAAATTCAGGCACAAATGGCTCACAGTAGATAAAACCCTACTGAGAAATATGGTTTGTCTATGTGTGTGCAGCTCTCGGATATAAAACATGCCTAATTAAATCCTGGAAAATTACATTCTCTGGTTTTAAGTCCTCTGTTTGTATGTGGGCCCAAGATTTCTGCCTCTGAATAATCCCAGGATTTGTTCCACCGCCTTCCCTTACATACAATTTGTATAATTCTGCCTCCCTACCGAGCTAATCCCATAGACTTCAACAACATTACTGCTCAGGTAGCTCGAATACCTTTTCATCCTAGAAACGGTGCTGGACCCAGTCTCAGGAGAGTTGCCAGTCGCTGTGGTCAGTCCTAGGAGCAGAACTAGATCTTTACTAAAATTTTCTGCCCTGATCCAGCAGCTGGAGCAAAAGGGTGAATTGCATCTCTGCTTAGCCTGAGCTCTGCCAATACCCACCAGTTATCGAGGCTGGTTTTTTCATTGCAGAACCCAGTAGAACTGGATTGAAACCAACATGCTTATTTTCCCATTGAGAATGTGACTGATATTCTACAATCTCTTACATTTTCTAGTTTCTAATCCAAAAGCCATTGGGAAGACCCCATATAGTTGGATGGGCTACATTTTAAAGATATGTCGGACCCTGATAATTTCTGCTGCCTTTGATTAAGATTCCTGAGGCAATAATAATGGAAGCTGTAAAAATATGTCCCTTATTCTTCAAGGCTTTATGTCAGGAGTTTACTGCTCTAATCATTAACTAGCCTGCTGCATTATCTATGAAAATTGCTCTGTAATATTTATGAAATGTGACCTTTGTTAATTCAATGTTACAAAGTGTTGGATTCATTCTGTTTGCAAGTGGAACAGATTTCCAAATCACTCTGCAATTAGTACAGTTTGATCTAACCAGCCTATCTCTGCATGGGGTAGCCTTCTACTGAAACAGCAGGATTGCTGTCAGCAATGAAATGTATTTTCCATACGGCCGAAAGTAAGGCTGTAACACCTGCGTGCACTACATCATCTTTGGCAAAGGTAATCACTGAATGAATATTCCCAATAAGGCAAAACAGTAACCAGACTTAGAAAGCTTTTTGTTATGAGAAACACCTCAATGTTTAAAAAAAATAATGTATGTGGCCAAAAACGTTTGCTGTGTGTAATATAACAAGGGGAAACCAAAAGGAAACAGGACAACATCAGGCTGAAACAGGCACTATTAGCAATTCTGCAATAGATACAGATAAAGCAATTGCAAGTGACAACAGGAAGATTCCGGACCCCAGTGGAATCGAGATGCTTTGGTGTGTGATTCGCTCCCGATGTCACCATTAGGAGCGGACGGTAAGGTCCCTCCCCACCTAAAAAAGCCCATCTTCCTGATCCAGCTAAGGCTGCCATGAATTTCTGATTCCCAGTCATACAGGACAGCCTGTACCACATCAGCGTAGGTGGCGTTTTGGAGGAATGAAGTTTCATTGGAGTGACAAATGTGCCGGACGAGCATCACGCAGTGAAGCCATGTGGCACCATTCAATAGCAGATCACTAGGAGCGTGTAGTATCCATAGCACTAATATCATATTTTTCCATCCCCAGAGCTCTGCGTGGTCCGTGGCACCACTCAGGTTTCAATACAGGGAAACCAAGGCTCGCTCCAACCGGGACCACCTCGTGTGACACACAGCATCGTGAACAAACGGAGCATCTTCCTGTCCCTGCGTTAGTCCCGTCAGCTTGTCTACTAGTGATGGACAAAATTAGAGTTTCATTTTATGAACCAAGTTACTCTCTGACGAAATTACTACATAGACTCGTAAAAGATACCCATTTGGCCCCGTGTAGATCTGTTTTATTTTCCTCTAGCGTGACATCCGACTGTGCTTTCCTTTGCAGGAAACAAACATCCTCTTGGATAAGGCAGGGACTGGAAAGCCACAGAGGCACCACCCACATGCTCTGCTCCCTGCATGGGAACAGAGGGAGGCTGGTGCAGAGCTGGAACAGGACAGCCAACAGGTCCTTCTCCAGGACAGGCTGGCGCAGCTGCCACTCAGACAGTGCAGTTCTGCCAGACCTGCAGCTGCTCCAGCCCGCTGGGCTTTTACGGGTCAAGCACACTTCTCAGGAGGTAGGTGCTCAGGTCCCCACAACGGTCCTGCCTTTCAAACTGGTGTTGTAGCACAGTTTTCCCACGTATGAAATGGAAACATTAACCTACAGGACATGAGCGGTTTGATGTGACTCTGGCTCTGCTGCTGGAATTGATCCTCCCAGGTTCATGATTTGGTCCTAAAATTCAAAGCTGCCTGCAAGCCTGGCCAACAGTGCCTGATGAACCTCCCTTCTCCCTGTGACCTTGACGATGTGCTGGCGAACAAAGGAGCTGCTAAGGAAACAAATGCGAGTTGCGCCTGCGGATGACATGGGTTACTTGGCATCTGGCCGAAAATCATGGCACTCCTTCTCAGAACTCACCAGAATCGAGGAATCCTCCTTCCTCCACATCACTTCACTGTCCCCCAAGGGAAAGGAAAAAAAATACAGATGTCTGAGCACGGAAAGAGCTAGAGAAGCTAGAGACACGTACAGGCTGTTGTGATATGGGAACTGGGCTAAAAACAGGCTCCGTAAGTACCGGTACCTTGAGCTGCAGCATAGGCTGCTAGCGGCAGTGGGGAGAGGGACCCTCTGACAGGTTCCACTCGCCCCCACCTCACCTTGCAGGTGCCTTTCTTTGGATGCCTTTCCCATTTCCCAAAATTGTTACTGAATGCATGAAAAATTGGAAGGGATTCAATCATGTGCTGTGAACCAACTGGCAAAAAGGAGAAGATTTGAGAGCAAACGTGAAACCTGGGAGAAGGGCAATGAGCAGCTACCCTGCGGGATGAGCTCAACCCCTCCAGGTGTCCCAGGAACATAAACACGTGCCCTGCCAGCCGCGGTGAAGGCAGCGGGATGGGCAGTGACTGCAGCACTCAGAAGCACGGCAGCAACAGCAGGGGCATAGCTCCATCGCATGCATTTATTGCAGTTGCACGTATCTGCACTGGTGCAAACTGGGTAAAGTCCTGGGAGGTCTGGTTATCTCACAGCTCTGAGGCTGGCACAGATCCAGGGAAAGAGGGAGGCTTGGAGAGAAGAGGTGGCCTAGGCAAAATCATGTCTAGAAATCCCCAGACTCCTGCTGGAGAGCAGTGCTAGAGCCAGGTTCCTTCCTGCCGAGTGGAGCAAGACCCTCTCTGTGGAAACCTCAACACAATGTTTTCTCTTTTCAGGATCATGGATTGCTCCATCAGACAAAAGATTTTCCTGCTCCTGCACCCTTCCTCAAAGATGGGGTGCTTTCTACCATGCACTGCTCTCCTCTCCTAGCAAACACACGTGAAGGTCAGCGTGCTGTGAGAGCACCACATATCTTTGTAATGTCTGTGAGATCCCAACATCCATGGTGTGAAATCCCCGTTTGGTTTCAGGTCTTCTTTGCCTTTTGTTTTTTCCAACGATCACAGCATTTTTGAGCATCCGAAGGTTTAGGAGTTTCTACTATTTTGCATAATTAGGAAATTGAGAGCTGTGGTTTATCAACATGTTTCCGGTGAAACACAAAGGGCCTGAGAGATTGCGGGGGGGGCGGGGGGTGGGGGTGGGAGTGTATGCGTGTGTGCGCAAGGGTTGGGGGGCAGATAAGGCTGCCTAGAGAGTACAAGGGCAAGTTTGCACTGTCACGAGGAGGCATTTTCCCTGGGTCCCACTGGCACAAAGGGAAGATCGCAGCCACATTTGCCTGCGACTTCTGGAAAGCAGCCCTCGCACTCAAGGTGACGTGCTGCAGCTTGTAGCCCTCAGCCTGTGGTTCAAGGCCATCTCCTCTCTAGCAATGGGTGTTGCTGTGCTTGCCAAGCCCCCTCTCCTCACCCACCCCTCACCCCTCACCCACACCAGTGACATTTCCCACCACTGAACTCATTTCCGACACGGCCATGTTTGCCACAGAAGTGTTTGATTGACTGGGAGGCGTTTCAAACAGTTGCGATGAGGAAGGGGCACGGTGGGTGTGAGGGATGTTCCGTCCGTGAAGATGCGGGCAGCACCACGACAGAGGGATTGGCGGTCCCCATCCAAGCTGCCCCTTCCCATCCGCACCCGGCCCTGCCACTGGGCTGGGACTGCCGAGTGGGAAAATGGCAAGCAGGCGGAAGGCACGTCGTGATTCAGCTGCTTTCATTTCTGCCACTAGCTTTCCAGCCGCCAGAAGAAGGCGAAGTTTCTGCATAAAAATGTTTTCAGCTGAATATATCATAAAAAGCAATAATAGATACCGCAAGATGTAGCTTTCTTCCTCCAAAAAAACCCAATAATCACAATTACAGCCTTTGTGTGTTGCATAGCTGTTTACTAACACGTAACATAACTGTAGGGACCAAAAGTGGGGGAAAGAAACTGGCTTAAAGGAAATGAGGGGGTTTTTTTAACCTAAAGTGTTCTCCATAAAACTATTATGCTGAGAGGATGACTAATGTAACCAGTGTGTGTTTCGAAGCATGTCATGAACACTTTTTATGGTTTCTGAACACACAAAGAGAAACCCCAGGAGAGAATTCATTTACAAATCTGATTAAGCATAGTGCCTAAGTGGCAAAAAGCACCATACGATAAATAGTAGACTCCACAGGTAAGCAAAGCTTTCAAAAAATACAACAAACATACTCTACAAAGAGCCCAGATGTGTGAATTTTTGGTAGTTTAATGTGTTTGATGGGACGTCAAAGGTACAGAAAATGAAAGCAGAGGTCACACTGAGGCATTACTTCCAGCCCCTTCTTCATTAAGCCATCATATGCCTGTCTAGTGTAAAGTATATATCTTAATGTGGGAAGCACAGGCAAGCCTGTAAACAGAGGAATGAGTCATAAGATAGGGGCTTTCTACGTGATGTTAAGACAGAGTTACAGTGTGCTCCTTGGCCAGTCACAGCGGAGTAAGTTGGGGTGGACCAGGAAACTGCCACCTCATGGGGGTTTTGACCCCAAAAAGCACAACCTGTTCCCCCACTGTTGACCCGCTCAGTAGGGCCAAAGTACCTCAGCACCAAATCTTCCCCCTTGGGTGCAAGATCTGCCCTGCTTCACACAAGGCCATGACAAGGTCCTGCCCCAGCCTCCTTTGGCACATGTCCGAGCTACCCGAGTCCCGACAAAAGCTACCTTTTGTATGGGTTGTGTCAGCCTTGGTTCATCCCTGTTTATAGAGTAGTTTATGACAGCATTTCAGAAGTGAGCCATACTATTGCTCAGCAATGGGAGTTTACCTGCCTTCAGGGACTTTCTGAGTCCACGGGAGTTGAGATGTTAATTACAATTCCTTACAGCTGTAGATCAGGGGTGCCTTCAAACCCCAGAGAGGTGTTTATTGGAAGTTAAAGCTTTAAGTCTCACCAGTGAACCTCTGAATATTACAGCTGTCTTTTTATATATGGGAATATTCTTTTACTAATCCTGTCACCCCCTGGGAAAACTGCCAATATACACAACACTTTTAAACAACTCTCATCATTTCATTTGAAGACAGAGTGACTTGCCATGACTTAGACGTGAGTGAGTGAGTGAGTGAGTGAGTGAGTGAGTGAGTGAGTAAATGCCCTGCCCTACCGCTGTCGTGGAGTCGTCTGATATGGGTCCACCTTCCACCATCCTTAGCACATCCGAATGGGAAGCAAAACTGAAAATGCATCCCCGTGTTACACTGGTCCCAGTGAAGAGAAGGAGGATTATTTTGTGGTGAAAGCCCTGAACTGGACTCAAGGCATCCAAGTTACTACAGGTATCTTATTTCCTCTAGTAATGAGATCCGGGGATTTCTCTGTGTTTCTACTTCCCTCTGCATACAGAAGAATTATTTGTAACAACTTTCTCATACCTTTGTCTGTTTTCTCTGTGTTGACTGTAAGGTCTTCACATTAAAAAGTGTTCTCTCACTGTGTGTAGATGACCCAGGCTGGTGGGACTTTGGTCTCCTGTGGATTCCAAGAGACCAACTGTTGCTGGTCACTGAAGAAGAGGTGAAGAGCTGCCAGTGGCCTGACAAGTTAGAAAAAGGAGAATCCTTGAAGTAATGCCCTGAAACTTCTTTTCTGTGGGCTGGTAAAACATACGCTCACTTACACAATGCAGACACTGTCAGCGAAGCAGGAAGTCGTGTCCTCGGCATCGAGTCTCTGTGCTGTGACTGCAGGGAGTCCAACACCTTGGACGTGGCTCAAGCGGAGAATCTGTGTCACACGAAGGGAGAGGAATGGAACCAGCATGAAACCATCGGCAACAAAGGAAGGAGAACAAAAACAGGACAGACGGGATCAGGGACACACAGCCAAGTACAAAGCAAAAAAACAGACCTGTGGAAAGCTGGAAGGAAAACAAATAAACTAAGTAAGTTAAATTCTCCATCCCTCTCCCCAGTTTCTTCGGCTTCACTTTCACCTCGTTACTGAAATTTTTTCCCGGCGTTAAAATCGGTGCATCAACACAAAGGACGTGTCACCCCACATGACACTTGCATGGTAAACATCTGCCTGAGGATGAAGATTGCCCTTCATAATTTTTGTGTTTTGCAGACACCACATTTAGCAAACAGAGTGCGTGGGGGGGTCCCATGAGGCTGGGCCCTAACCACTATGTGCTAGAGCATATTAGATTCTGGTCCCCAAACAGACAGAGTGGCCTAAGTGATATTTTGCATGCAAGGTTGCTTTCAGCAAGTTGAGCCCTTTGGAGGCCATTCCTTTCCCCCTCCACACCATCACATAAGTGTTTTGGAGTTGTTGAGCAAAAATCTTGCCTTTGCTGGAATTCAGTGCCTCAAGCAAAACACCAAAACCAACACTCAGCTTGAAGGCTTAGCTGGGAAGTATTACAGGGAAGCACCACACAATCATTGTTGGCCAGACCTACACAGCCTTCCAACCGTGATCCCTGAAAAAAGTATTCACTAAGTCAATTCCATCCACACAGCGATAGTTAGAATCTGCCAACACTTACATACTCATTAGCATGATTGATTTCCCATTATCTAATTAATTACCGCAGATTTCACATTTTCACGTTACCTGCTTTGTCATTTATTCAAAAATAGCAAATGGCCCATCACCACAAGGTGATGGCACTGAATTAGTCTCTGTCCTGTACCTTGTGTTTTCCCCAGATTGGTGCAAAACTCCAACCAAGCACCGGCAAGAGCAGTCCAGGAGGTCTCTGGGTGCTCCATCCCCTGCCCAGGGCTGGAGCCAAAACTCTTGCATGCTTCTCACGCTGGAGGTGCCACAGGCTCCCCAGGTGACCCAGCCCAGTGCCTCACTGTCCTCACTGTCAGAACATTTTGCTGATATCTGACCTTGCTGCAATTTAAATGCATTGCTCTTTCCTCTCTTGGATGATGAAAGCCGATGATTTCCTGCCTACGCTAGCCCTTACTTTTGCATAAGGAAGGGGAACTTGTTAGAGCCCGACTCTTCACTCGGTTTCCATACTTACAGCAATGAGAGCGGGAAATTCACTTGCTTTATGTGGAATAAGAGACTATGTTAGACAGTGTGAAAGCAAGCCCATGATTTTTTATTCTAAACCATACATTACAGACACAGTTCCTATAGAGTGCTCATTTAACATTCAGTTTCATTTCTCCATAGGAGTAATTAGCTTGCAACGAGGAAAATCATTTAATTAGGCCCACAACTGATTAGAGCCTGATGTATAGCCTATTGAAATAAAGGAGAAGACACAAATTGATTTCAACATGTTTTGGGTCAAACCCAATCTTTCACAGCAAATAGAGAGATAAGACAGCATCTGCTGGCTATTCACCTGCCAAGTCTTTGTGCTGATGTCTAATTTTAGGTTCTGCAAGCAATTGTCCAGCTTATTTACCACCTGGGCTGTTTTGATCTTCTTTCGAATGTGAGTATTGATGTACGAGCTCTAAATCTGCCACGATAATGCTGGCCCAACTATATTAGTAGTATAAAGTTCAGGATCAATACTGATTTCTCCCTCATTCAGCTGAACAGCATTTTATTTACCTAATTACTAATATCTATTAAGGGCCTGAACTGGCAAATCTTGACTAAGCAGCCTAAAACGTGTGAGTTGGACACGCTACAGAAACAGTATTACTACAGTATGAACATTACTGTACAATACGGGATGCACCTACGATCTTCCCGTCACAGATTCACTTGGATCCATCATGGCTAATACAAGTAAGTGACAGAATCCTGTGGCTGGTAGTAGATTTGCATCAGCCACATTAGGCATTATTTTTTTCCTCACTGGGAATAGGACTCAACAATCTGCTTACATACTTACTGCAGGCCTATAAACATGTCACAGATATCCACTCTTTGATAATCAAAAGTCTGTTTTTCCATACATGTATGCACACAGCTTGATGCCTGGAGAATGGCTGTATGAAAAGATATCAGGACTCCACCTCTAATTTCCCTCTCATCTTAAAATCCGATTTACCCAGCCTACACCTCTGTTGATTTTGACGTCCAAGCACCCAGGTGAGCAATCTCCATGCTTAAATCTGTAAATACGACTTTTTCTTTCTTGGTTTCTCAGCTGTGATAACTGGCCGTTAACTACTTTGTTGGTCTCCATTGGATGCATGAATCCATTCTTCCATATCTAGGTGGATTTTCAGACCCAAGAGCAATACAAATTCATTGGAACTTCTTCCTATAAACTCAGCAGACATGATTCACAGATACGCAGGGAGCAGGTATCCTGGGTAAGAAAATGTTATTTTTTATGTTCAGAGGACAGATGCAACTGAGACTGTGTTACCACTGCCTGATTTTATTCCTAAAGCTCACGATTGCCTCCCTGTCCTCTTCAAGTGGACATCCTGTTTGCCAAAGGCAGGCTGGTTTCAGCTCCGTTTGCTAGCACGTGTGCACAACCCTGCTCTGCTCCTCTCTCTGTCCTGGACTGCAACAGTAGCGCTAAGCTTAGAAGATGACCACGGCAAGGTAGAACATACTTTCACTGCTGCTCTATGATGTGCTGATATTAAAGTTACCTAACAAGAAGGCCTGACTGCAAATTTTATCAGATGAAGGAGAAATGTTTAATTTATCGGCTCATTCAAGCAGTGACCTCAGGCAGATGCCCCCTGCCAAGCACTCTAACACCAAGTGGGTCTGAGTCATGGTTTCTTCAAAGCCTCTTTGCACTCCACTAGTCTATATATTTTGTGGAAGCTTAATGCAATACAAATGACACAAGGCCCCTTTCCTGCACCAAGGGAATGTAATAAGGCCAGGACATGTCTGAGATTCAGATCCAAAATCATATAAAACATCCTTCCCCTGCAGTGCATCATAATGCTGAACATGCTGGACTGGGGACTAGGACACTTGATCATCCTCCCAGCCCTTCCCCTGCCTTTGCTGAGTGATGTTGGCCAGATGTTCCACCTATGTCTTGTTTCTTTTTTGTCTTTTAAAATGAAAGCAGCGATACCACTGCCTTTTGTAAAGTGCTTTGAGCGCGGCAGCGCCAGTGAAGATTTTTAGGACGACGCTATCCAAAATTGTCAAGCATGGTTTAGGTGAAACAGAGTTGAGGTAGAGGAGGATAATCAGTCTCTCAAGCTTTTCAATCTATGCCTCACTTGAATTAGTTAAGAATAATTTCATGCCTGATCACAGAAATGGCTGCAGGGCCTGGCGGCAGGGTACTGCACGTCTCGCTGGTCGGGGAGTGCTGGCGGAGAGGGACATTTGAGATCCCTGCAGACAAACTCTCAAGGACGCTAAGATACAAATGTTGTCTTTCACAATACAGCGATTAACCAGAAATGAATGTTTGACATTCAGTTTGAAGCACTATTTTTTTTCAGATTTGACTTTCAAGCATATCCATTCCATAGCATTTCATAAACCCCCGTCAAATCCCAAACAAAACCAGAAGAAATTAAATTGTTTTGGGAAAGCCAGCGATTCAACCAGCATAGCAAACAACCGGTGAAGAGCAGGCGGCAAGCTGGGCTAGCGACCATCACAGCGAGAGCCCACCAACCCAAATGCGCATGGGTCACTCAGGACCCCACCGTACCTATATTACTTGTTGCTGTGGTCCTTGGGCCAAGCTACTCTCCAGGCCTACGCCTGGGTACAGGTCCAGAGGTATGACAGGTGGAGGACCCATCCGGAAGGCACATTGGATGAGGTTGCACAGACATGACTCCTCCACGCCCCGCAGTCCATCAACAATGCAGGAGACCCCGACACCCCACATATCTTCATGCCACATAACCTCAGCTTTAAGCTCTGAAAGCGACTCTCTGATGGGCTGCCACACATCTTCAGGCACTTTGACCTTAAAAAACCCACCCCAACCTAAAAGCAAACCACACATAAATCCGACTGATGACTAAAAGCCACATGTGCACCAGGAGCAGCCCGGAGGAGATGCAGAGCCAAGCAGCTGCGGAGAAATCTGCCATCTGAGACCTGGGATGGCGAATGGTCTTTGGCCACGCATTATTTGGCAGGGCAGACACAATCAGTGTCTTAATGGGGCTGGGGCACCGACAAAATTGTTACTTCTGAAACTGCTTTCTATTGAACTTTCAGGTGTTTTGGTTTCTGTGTCTAGGGACAGAGTTAATGATCTGAATCACAGGTGAGATGAGACATTAGATGGGATTTGAGATGCTGAAGCTTGTCAGTGCCAGGTCTGAGCGTAGATCCCTCCTGCGTGGGAAGACAACTCTTTGCTAATTACCGATGCCCTGCAACGCCCAAGGAAACAGGGGGATGGACTCCAAGGCAAAGTGAAGGAGTTTTTTTCTGGACATAGGGATAAGACACAGTAAGAAATTTAAAAATATGGAAGAAAGAAACATGCAGTAGCCCCAGTGAGCCATATCTGAAATGCATGGAAGGCCTAAGTATTTCTTTAAGGCCATACATGGAGAATAGTGAATGAAGGTGCCTGAATTATGGATCCTCATCTTCCGAGCTCTGCCCTGATCACAACCCAGCGCAGTCAGCAGTTCCGATGTCGCTGATCTCACCATGTCACACCACTGGACAGATCTTGGAAAAGAAACGTGTTGCAACATTTAAAAATGTAAATTTTACCCCTCCAATCACAAAGTGCAGGCAGTGAAGAAACCACAGACAGTTCAGGTTTTGGGGAGTGGCTGCTGATGGCTCTCCCTTCTGCTTCTAAATACAAAGTTTTTCAAACCTTATTGTGAAGTGACAGCTAGCCCTTATCACTGAAGGCCAGCTGTTTCTTTAGCACTCAGCTGTTCTTGCTGCTTCCTCGTAGAAATGGAAAAGAGCTATTTAGAGATGCAAATCTGCAAAGACTTTGAGCACATGTATATCTTAGAGCCCGTCCTTCAGTTCTGAAAGTAATTCGGTTGATCTTCTTTCACACCCATTTTACACCTCTGCAGCCATGCTGACACCACCAAAGCCAGCCCTGGTTCACTAGCACAAATAAAACAAGATCCAGAACGATTCATTCTAGGTATTTTAGAAGTTTTTATGGTGCCTCCTGAGAAGTACTCAGTTGAATTCACTCTAGGAGAAATAATCTTGGAAAAACGACTCTGCGCTCTCCAACACATTGTACAGAAAGCTCCTCCAGTGCAGCTACAGGTAAATAAACGTACGCAGCGCTTGTTTGGTATGAGCCAACTCATACACTGCCCTTCCTGAGTGCATGTGGGTTCACTCTGGATTTCATCAGCAGGGGCTCTGTGGGGGCGTGGGGGTGGTGGGGGTGGTTACACATATGCTTATAGTTCAAGCAGACCAATACACTTCATGACTCCAGAGGCCAAGAGCCACCATGAACAGAAAGCAGCTGGTTTTTGACTGCGCTGGTCCCTATTTTGCAGTCCCTACCAGCACTGCACGTCACTTACCCACGCACATAGTCCAGCTGGCTTCAGGTGGCCCCTCTCTTCCCAAAGCACCCCTTTCGTGTAGGGAAGGGTGGAAGCACAGGGCCCTGGAAAGTGCCAGTATGAATGTGAAATTGTGCTCGATCACCTTAAAACAACTGTCTTCAAAATACCTCTGTCTCCGTTTAAAAGCAGAAAGGGCAATCCCGTTGAGTCTGATGGTTATTACCCCAGGAGGGGTTAGAAGTGCGGGGTCCCAGGCAGTGCAGGGCAGGGTGAGGGCGGCTTCAGCCCGGCAGTCGGATCAGACCGAACACTGAGGAGTGCCTGGTGACGGCAGTGCTCGGCGGGGTATGCAGTACGGGCTACGCACCCTCCTGAAGCACCGCTCCCGTGCAGTGCTACGCTTCTTTGGACTCCTGTGTTTCTAGAGGCAGATGGTGTGTGTTCCTAGCGTGGTGGGGAGAAGTGGGAGAAGCTTCAGGCCTTCAGACCCTCGGTAAAGCCATACCTGAATCCTGGCCGTTCAGAGTGTATCCCACTTTCATCCAGGTGCATTTACACGCCTAGCATGTTCATCTTCCTTTCTGGACATAGGACTGATTCCGCAGCACGTGTACAGAACAATTTAAGATACATTTAGACACACAGACAAAGAAATATAGATGCTCTGAAAATCTGAGGTACTGCTCGATCGCGGTGGCTACGGTAGAGCACAGCAGTGCCGTATCCGTACATCTTTGCCTTTTCTTTATTACGTGCCCTACGCACGTGGTCAAGCAGAGGGCACTTTCTTTCCTGTGTGGACAGCACAGACCTATGCATATATGGTTTCATGCTATTTCATAACAGAAAGCAATGCCAAATAGTGTCTAAACCTACTTCCAGTTTAGTCAACAGCAAAACAGCCATCCACTTCAATGGGTTTACGGTGAAAACTGTACTGTCGTAGCCCCATGCAGCAGAATTGCAACAGCTCAAGCAGCAAGTGGAAAAAGTTGCAGCAATTTTTTTACCGTTGCAATCTACACACCAAATTCTCTTCTGCCTTGTCACTCACGGAGTCTGACTTTTTGCAAGCAGATATAAAATCCTATTAAATTGCAATCACAATGCTGCTTTCTTCACGGCCTTGTATTTTGTCTTATCCCTGATGCCTGGACCAAACGGCAGTAAAATGTGATCTGTGTTTCAGCGACGTTCAAGAGCCGCATTACACTTCCGTATCTGAGGCAACAAGATACAGGCTAATAAATTATCAGTTGTAATGTGGTTCTACCCCAGTCCTGTAAAAGGAGTAAAGCATAATCCTTATTTCAATCTGAATCGCTATTATCCTCTTAAAAGGGAACTGTAGCTGACATGTTTTGCCAAGGAATAAACACACAGGACAGTATTCTGCAACCCTCCTATATGCTGAGTAGCTCTTACTCAAATAGTTCAATTAAAATCAATGGGACCACTTGTGTGCCTAAGTGCTATTCTGCAGGAGGACTGATTACAGGCTTCAGCACTTTTGGCCTGAAGATCTACCAACGTGTGATCACAGTACAGCTCAAAATGTGCCTGTTTTAAAACGACTTGCCTGTGTTAAAACCAACCAGTTTTAGACAACAGCTGTGTAGCAGCTATCTGAGATAAGGATGCAAAGTTAGTAGCACAAATAGGATGGTGTGGACAGGAAAGGTGCTGATCTCCTTCCTGTTCAGCCTGCACGCCAGGAGCCAGGCTATTCTGGTAGATGGCTTCTGTGTATCCAGATGACGAAAGGCAGCTGAATATGCTGGCAAGGGTTGGAAAGCTGGCAGTAATTCTGACTGCATTTCTGCGAGCTTTCCACAGCTTCTTTTTTTCAGCAGGTTAGACTGTTGTGTAGAGTTTAGTAATTCTTTTAAATCTCTGTGCATGTTTTTACAGTACTGCTGCCTTCTCCTCTTGCCTGCACACTGTAAGGGGTCATGGATGTATGTGCCAGACACATTTCTACAGCGTCTCTGGCATCCCATTTTCACCGTCTTTTTCACTCCGATTCATTTCTAGCCCATTTCAAGAGCAGGAGGCTTTTCCTTCAGTTGCAGTCATATGCCAACATTCCTCTGACTTACAGCCCTGATGGCAAGGAGGAACAGAACTGAAGTAAATGGCAGCTAGCTTTAGGGAACTCCTCCCACACAGGTACCGGTGAAAAATCCCACAGTGGGCACACCAACAGCCCCTTTCCTGCTCTGGGATGCACAAGGGCCCAACCCAGGGGCCTGGTGATGCCCAGGGGCCACCCATCTAGCGGAGGGTGTCCCTGCCCACGGCAGGGGGGTTGAACTGGGTGATGTTTAAGGTCCCTTCCAACCCAAGGCAGCCTGTGACTGTGTGATTGGCTGACACCTGTGGAGTTCGGGGTTTTGCCCTAGGTGCCTGCTTAGCTCCCTGGGCACTGTCGTGAGGCAGCGTCTCCTCACAGCCCGCTGCCCCGCTTCCCTCGCCTTCCTTGCAGGGGTCTCTGGGGCTACCGGGGTCCCGCTCCCCACAGCCTCGAGGGAGCAGCGCGCTCGTATTTACAGGGACAAGTAACGCTTTTCTGCGCGAAAACCGCCCCACGCCGAGGCGACAGCAGGCGCTGAGGCACAGGCCCAGCGGCTGGCCCGGCTCAAGGCTCCTTCCGCGAGAGGGCGGCGCGCCGGTGACACGAACGAGCGCTGCCGCCCCGCCAACGCCGCCCCTCCGCCCCTCTCTGCGGCGGAGCGGTCCCGTGCCCCAGGCCGGCCCGGCCGCCCCCGCGCGCATGCGCAGCCCCCGAAGGGGCGGTGCTGAAGGACGGCGAAGCCCCGCCCCCTCGAGCCCGTTGGCGGAGCGCTGCAGCGGGGGCGGGCAGCCCCGGGAGGGAGCGCCCGTACGCGGCGCGGGTGGAGGCCGCGGGGGCGGCGGTCTGACCCGGGCTTCGGGGTGTTTCGCTCTTTCCCCCTCCTGTTTCCCCAGCGCGGCGTGCCCGCGTCCCCGGCGGGCGGAGCAGCCGCTCCGGCAGCGGCCGACGGGCCCGCCGGCCCAGCGAGCGTGTCGCGTGCGGGGGGGCGGAGCCTCTCTTAGCCCCGCCCCTCCGCCTGCCTCTTCCTCACAGCAACGTCGCGCCCTCCACCCGTCCATTGGCTCCCCCTTTCCCGTCTCCCCGCCTCCTGCCGCACTGCACGCGCCTCCCACCCCATTGGCCCTTTCCCCGTTTTCATTTGCATAGAGCCCCGTGAACCAATCGGCGGCCCCTGCCTGCTTAACATGCAAGAAACCGGCCACTCATCGAGCGCGGGGGCCGGGCCACCACGTGCTGTTGCTAAGCTTCGGCTTCTAAATTGTTACTATAGTGGCCAGCCAATCGGAGGGGGGGACGGCGAGCTGTCAACATTCCCTTCCCCAGCCAGAGGAAAAGGGGGGGGTGCTCTGGCTGCCGGTTGGCCCGGCTGCCGCCCTGCGTCCCGCCCCCGCGCCTAATCGAGATTTCCTATTGGCGGCGCGGGTTGCCCGTCGCCTTGTGTCAAATGTAGGTTGAAGAGAGGTGCCTTATAACCGGGGGCTTGGAAGTCCCCCGCGCGTGAACTCAGCGCGGTGCGGGGCGACGGGGGGCTCGGCACAGGCAGCCATGGAATTGAACTCTCTGTTAATTCTCCTGGAAGCGGCCGAGTACTTGGAGAGAAGAGACCGAGGTACTGGGCGCAGGCGGGCAGTCAGTCAGTCAGTCACCCGCAGGCGCTCCCAGCCGCTCCCGGCCTTTGTTGTGCGGCGGCGGCGGGCGGCCCGGGCCGGGGGACCAGCCCCGCGCCCTCACCTGCCCGGGCGCCGCGGGATTGAGCCGGGCTTGGCCAGAGGCACCGCGCTGGGGGAGGAACAGTGCTCTTCCCTTTGCTCTCTTCTTTTTGGTTTTTAAAGAAATGAACCAAATACAAAAAAAAAGGGTTATTTTTTTGGTCAAGCTCTGGATGGGGATGGTGTGTGTGTTGCAGCGCTCAGGATACCTCACACTTCTCCGTGTGTGGCAGTCGTTAATTGTATGGCAGTGCTCCCCTCCCCCCCTCAGCGCAGCGTGACAAGGGTTTGCATGATCCGCCTCGTTTTAAATGTGCACTCAAATAATCCTCCTAATTTCGGCAGGTTTGGTTTTTTTTTCTTTTGGTTTACCGAGTTGTTTTCTTTTTTTTTTTTTTTTTTTGGTCTCTCTTCTTTTAAAGAGATGCCCGAATAAAATCCAAACAAACCAACCGGAAAAAAAAAAAATCCTGTTCTTTACCCTAGCGTTCCTGCAAAGGAGGAAAAAAAAAATAAATGCATGGAAAAAATATATTGCCACTAATGCTGACTTTGTCCCTAGAAGCAGAACATGGCTATGCATCAGTGTTACCCTTCGATAGTGACTATTCCAGAAAGAAAACAAAGGCAGGCACCATGGCCAGAAAATCCCAGAATAACAGGTAATAGACGCACCGCTTTTTCAGAATGAATCGGCAGCTTTTCCGACGTGTCTAGCTTATGTGCAGTGCATCCATTTATTAAAAATAATAACTAATCCAGTGTCTTAGTTTCCCCCATCCCGGTAGTCGCCATTTTTTTTTCCCTGGATGGGCTTGGCTCTGTTTTGATCTCTCATATAAACACTGCCACGCGTACACCATCTCCTTAGTACTCACTGCACTTCTCAGCCCTCCGCCCTCATCGCTCCTTCTGCTCCGCGCTCACCGGCGGCGGCTTTGCCGTCAGATCTTCACGCCGTCATCGCCACCCGGACTTTCTCTTTGCATGGCACTAATTTCCCCACCGGCATTTATTTATAAACCGCAGCCAGCGAACCGGCCGCCTTTTCCCCCATCGCAACGTCCGGGCGCACGGAGCGGGGGTGGGGGGTGGGGGGTGGGGGCAGAGTGTGCGGGGCGGCGGTGGGGGAGACCCGCCCGCGCACCTGGGCTAACCCCGCCGGCCTCAAGCGGGACGGTGCCGGAGGGGAGCTCCGACCTCAACGGGGCTTGCGCTGCACCGCCGGCTCACCCGCCCGCACGCCGATCCGTCGGAGCGCGTGGCTCGGGCGTTGTTTATCGCGATTATCGCCCGCTTTTCGGCGGAGGGAGCGGTGGTTGTGTGTTGTATTTCCCCCCCCCCCCCCCCCCCCGCAGCCGCTACCTGCGATGGAGCGGAGGGAGGGCTGCTGTGCGCAGGCTCCCCGCAGCTTTGTTCGCCGCTCGGGCAGCGGCTGTGTACGTGCAGGAGGCTGTCTTACAGGGACACTGCCGGCCCCTGCCTGCGGGCTCCTCCAGCCCTCCGCTCTCCCGGGGCCGCTCCCCTGAGGATGGGGGACCGTGCCCAGCCGGGCCGGCTTCTCCCCGGAGCGGCGATGCTCTCCCGCGGAATGCAGCGCTCTGCACGGTGGTGCTGGATGGTGGCTCCTGTGGAATAGCCTAAAATGAACCCTGCTCGCACGTGACGTGTTTTCCAAAGGAGCAGCTCTCCGGCGGGCATCCTGCAGGGCCCTGGGCAGGCACGGGGCAGAGGGCCGGCGGGGCACCGGAGGTACAAACCGAAATCAAAAGCTGTGGAGCTCCCTCCTTGACAAAAACACGAGGTGCTGAGCGCCCCGCTCGTGCCTGCGGGCCGGGCGGTGTGTGTCTTGGAGGTGACCGAGGGGGAGCGAATCGGGCCCCTGCGCCCCTGCGCCAAGCAAGGCAACCATCTCGGGGGGTATTAATTGCAGTACGCCTACGGTTTTATGTTTTTAGTCGAATTCTTTGTCTCATCTTGGAGCGCAGAGAAGACGTCAGTTCGTTTTTAAAAAAGAAAGTCGTCAGGAGTGGGAGGCATGTCTTGTTTCCTGAGACACTTGGCTCCTGAAGATTTTTAATTATTTTGTGACGAAGTAGGCTCGCTGCCTTGGGAAAAGAAAAAAAAAAATCACAGTTCACCAAAACAGGTCTCGTAGGATTTCCAGCTGCAAACCGCTCACTGGCTTGTGTGGATTTCTTCTCTTGCATTCAAGAGATCTGTGTGACTTACAGAGCTATTATTCCATCGTTTCCGTTCTTAGGTCTCTTGTCATCCACTGCAAAATAGTTATTTGTCTGAACTGTAAGCTGCTTTCAGGAGTGTTTAGGAGAGGGTTTGTAATCTATCAAATACAGCAGAATTAAAAGATTTGGGGTTACAGATTTGCTGGCGTTACCAAAGCCGAGGCATGCATGTCTGCTTGCAGCTACCTTCCTGCTTTTTTTTCTGCCTGTAGATTGATACTTTACCTGTTCAGTCTTTTGCTCTGATTCTCACCCTTTAGCAGTGGCCACCTTCAAAAATGCCATCCTGCGGTGTGCAGTGTATATATGTTCACTTACTTTCCTTGTAGCTGCAGTGATTAGGTTAGGAATGGGTCGTTGGTGTTCCGGGACAGGATAATGCTGGTGGAGAAATGGTTTCAGGGATGGCCACCACCAGGATGGTGGTTTGCCTGGTTCAGCACGGACACTGGGCTTGCTGGCCGGTGTGGGATAGAGAGGCGCGTTGCTTTAATGCAGCACCCTGCTATTTCGGGGATGGAGGTGCAGCAGCAGGGCCGTGTGGGCACCTCTGCGTTGTACTTACCGACTCGGTACCCACGTCTAGCAATTGCCTGCTCGAGTTTGCCTGTGAGCTTACATTTCGGGGGGAGAAATTATCCTTGTGTTTGAACATGCGGTCTCAAATGCATGAAGTACACTGGCATCACTGGTTTATTGTTTATTGGAGCTTATAGGCTATATGGTCCCAGGCCCAGACTAGAGTCTGAATTTTTGATAATACAGTTAAATCTTCCTTAGCAACTCAAAGATTAACAGAGGGAGACAACTGGTCGAAGTTCAGAGGATGTGGAGTGGTTGTGGGTGATGTGAACCACCGGGCAAAGTGTTGTCCATATTGTTCCACTTGAACCATTCTCCAGCCACGCTGGGTTTGGAACATCAGATGCAGGCAGACGTGATTGCATGCGTGTCTCACATTCTACGCCTTGCTACTGCATTGTTTTTCTTACATATAAAAATATATACTGAAGGGTGGAAGAGTAGGAAAGCAGCAGATAACTGCACATTTCAAAACTGCAGGGGCTTTGTTGTTGTTTTCATTATCTATTTTTGCATCCTGCTGCTTGCAGCATCTGATCAGATTAAAAAGGGAGATATATATTATTTTTTCATGCTTTATGAGCTACACATATACGAAGGCATGAAAACCATCTTCCTCCTCATTCTTGGAAAATCGGAAAGGAGGAGAGAAGGAGAAAAGCTGTCAGATGGGAGGAAGCCTGGTGTGCTGTACCCTTCTTCTTTGTTCTGTATCTTCTCCCCCATGTTGCCTGCCTGTGGGAGGGGGTAAGAGCATACCCCATGTGGTACAGGTGTGCTGACCGGCTGCTGCGGGCTGGGGACCAGGCAGAGATGGATTACAGCTGCCCTCTCTTTCAGCGAGGGTGCAGATACATGCCTCCTTCCTCTGCCGAGGCGGTGATGTTCGTGTAAGAAAGGGTATCTTGAGACCTCCATCCTCTCGTCGAAGGCTTGTGAGGCCCAGACCCGCAGGAGAAGTGGGGGGAAGGCTGCCCGCCCTTTGGACAGGATGCTCAGGTCTGGGCTAAAAGCTTGCTGGCCTCTCGGCTGCAATTAAATGAGAAGTAATTTTGACAGGCTTGGATTCATGCAGGGAAAAATACCAGCAGAATTGCATTTAATGAACCGAAATCTATAAGCCTTCTGTCCGTCGCAGGAATTTTAACATTTTTGCTTTGTCCACTGATAGTTTTGGATCAAAATTGGAAGGGGTCATTAGCAGTTTGTTGCTAAACAATATTCTCGGGGTTATTGGCAGCAAGCCGACACAATTTTTAGCCCCTTTTTTTTCACTTCTACATTAAAATTACTTGATTTGTTTTGTGCTTTCTTCTCACTCAGTTTCGTATGGTGTGCCCTCTCCCGTGTCACACGAACCAAGCTGCTTTGTTTTCTCCCTTTCTGATTTGCCGTTTGTACCGTGTCGTCTGCCGAAATTCAGACTTGTTCCCCTCCAGTAGTTTTGACCAAAAATCCTCTGGCAAATGAAACTGGATTCTTGTTTTGGAGAGAGGACAGGAGATCGGAGAAGGGTGCAAGATTGACTTCTGGGGGGAGACAAATCTAGGTCACATCTTTTCGTTACACTAATGCTTCCTTGACCACAGTGTAATAAATGTCTTCCCCTCACAGAGCAGTAGCTGTAGTTCCTAAAGCAGTGCCATGCAGTCTAATAATTCGTGTTAACGTGTAGTTGGAATTAAAGAGAAGGCATAAACCAAACAGCTGGATTTAGTGCAGTTGTGCCTTGGTAATGTTGGTACCAAATACTCAGAAGCTCGCCGTTTGATCCAAGGAAATGGAGAAGGTAACACGTGCGCGATGTGCCGAGGAGGAATACAGTGCAAATCTGAAATTCGGTGACGTTTGCTTACGAGGCAAGGCGCTTTGATAGAAAACCACGCCAGCCTGCAGATAACTGGGCTGTCCTGTGCCCTGGCTGTACTGACACCCCCGGGTGTGGGGTGGCTGGAGCTGTGCGTGGGAGTGAGGTGCTTGTCGGCCCGTGGGGGAGCTCAGGCAGCTGCTTTGACATGAAAGGGTCAGAAATAAGGTAAAATGAAAACTAAAATCTTGGTGTTAGATGCCAGTCTACTGAGGTCACGGTTAAATTTACTTGCAGAGGGATTGGATGTGCAGTGCGTTTGGCCTGTTAAATTAGAAGCTGGTTTATTGAAGGGGGGGGGGGGGCAGCAAAATAAATTCCAATTTATAAATACATCTTCTGTATCAATTAATATTTTTGTTCATGCATTGCATAAACAGACTTGCACTTTGCGCTGTGTTCTGGCGAAGGGTTGTATCTAGAAAAAGATGAAAGCTGCTTTTGGTGTTTCAAATAAAAACACCTTAATGTCCGAATTCCTCTGCTAATGTTGGCTCACAGTAAGTGTCAACCTGTGGCCCGCGGAGCGAGCCCCTTGCTCTGTGCAGATGTTACTCCGTGCCTAAACAAAGCAGCTTAGGGGATCAGAGCCTGATTTTTTAAATTTCTTTTTTTTTTTTTGTGGGAGGCCAGGAATAAAACGCTGCAAACCAGACAGTGCAGACATAGCTCCTCTGCTTTTTTGTTGCCTGGCTTTCTGAATTTGGTAGATCTGGGTTTCCTTTCCTATAGCTGGTAGCAGAGCAACAGCAATTGATACCGCTGCACTTGTTTTCAAAAATGATGCATTTCAGTCCCAGTATAATAGATCTCACCAACTGGTCTGTCACCACTGAGGAACTGCAGTAGGTCTGCGATGCCTGGGAGTTGCAGTGTTTGTGCAGTTGAGGAAAGAAAACAAATCGCCACCGTCTTAGAAGCATGCTCGGCCCTCACCGCCGCAAACATGTGGCAGCACAAATTTGGATGAGGTACTGGCGGCAGAGCTGTGCATCGAGGCTGTGCCAGTATGCCTGGTTCCCAGATCCCAGCTGAAGCGGGAGGGCTGGTTAAATTTTGCAGTGAGGTGAATGCAAAAGTAATTTCTAGTGGTTTAATTCCAGACAGACCGCAAGTGATGCGGCCACTTTAAAACAAGTGGAAAAAACCCAGCGACCCCCGAGCAGTGAATACCGGCGTGACGTGTGCTGATGCGCAGGTTTGTTGCACCACTCCTCATCTGGGGTGATTGGGGTGGTCGGCTGTAATATTTTCAGATGCATCCCACGACAGGTTGTGTGTGCAGTCAGGAAGTTACCTGGAAGTGAATCAGGATCTTCCCGGCAAAAAGCTCTCCAGCAGTCGCATCCTGACAAGACTTGGGGGTGTATAAGCTGTGTGCTCTCGCGCACCAGCACGCTTGGCAGTGGGAACTGGATGCAAACACTTAGCGTGTAGCACCTTGTAAAACTTCTTGCTCTGTTTGTTCTTACTCTTTCGGCCTGGAGGAAAGGTGAAGCGCAGGCAACGTAGGTCGCACGTGGCCCTACAGGTGCCGTGCAGCCTTAGGTGGAGTCGTGTGCCCCGCACAAGGGTTGCGCGTTTCGTTATCTAGCGCGCTCTGCTCCCTACAGCGCCTCAGAGTTCATCGGCAACCGGTAGCGTGCGGGTGACACGTGCCTGGGCCTCGCTTCCATTAGCATCGGAGGAGAAATTTCAGCAGCGTTGCCGATACGTCCCTGCTTTTGTCAGGTTTCCTTCCTGCGCTGGTTTCCTTCCAACAGGGTGCAGCATCTGGTGGGGCAAACGGATGGAGGAGGAGGGGAAGGTGATTTTGAGGCAGCGCATCACACATATGGGGAAATCTCAGCTGGGTACGTGTGTGGGCAGGTCCTGCCGGCTTACCTGTAAAGTGGTAGAAAGTTACTCTTTTGGGGGGACTTGCCTTTTCTGGGTTAGTCTTTTTGTCTCAGTTAGCACCCGTCCTCATTGTGATGAATGATGCATCAGCCTCACGCTCAAACACAAGTACCTAGAAGCATTGTTTAGGGGAGGGAGGGTGGTGGAAGGGGACAGCTCTGGGGGCTTGCTGTTGGTAGTGGCACAGCCTCTTGCAAGCCAACATCTGCATTTACTTGGCTCCTCCCCCTTCTTCAAATCTAGTGACAATTTATTCACAAAGAAAATTTAACTGCTACTTCATAGTTAGTGAACAGCTTGGTATTTGCTCAAGGGATATTAGAGCTGTCTCGGGTCAACAGTGTCGTCTAAGCAGCAGCACTGCTGATCTCCTCCTGAATCCGTGTTTTTGCTGCTGATATTTTTATTGTTGGCTTTTCCCCTTTATTTTTATCTGAACCTTTTTACTGACGCATTTCCTTCATCACTGCTACCCCCAACTCCCCCACGTTTTGCCTGGAGATACAGAACCTGAACTTAAGGAACACTTCTGGTCTGTAGCTTCTCTTGTAGCCAGTTCTGAAAGGCTACACAGACCATTTGTCTGAAAACCACAGCTGTACATCTGTCTTTTGTCTATAAATATATATATCCATATATCTTCTTAGTCCTGGCCCACATCTTATCTTTAATGAGTATTAAAAGGCTCACTTTAAAAACAGAGGTAGTGTTTGGGCTGCTGGTTTGTGTGTAGACGCATTCCTATGGGTTTTTTCCTTGCTTCAGGTTGCATGAAGAGCAGGAGGAGATGGATATTCTTGCAATATACTGTGCTGTAGACAGTGAAGGAGAGAATAAACAATATTTAGAGAGAGGTTCATCTCTTCTGAAAACAAACCCAACAAAAAATAAGTTATCATGCGTATAATAGAGAATTGAGCGTGTTCTGTTGATGGAGCAACTGTCTGGTAAATGTCAAAATTCTCAGTTTTGGTTCCCGGATAGGGCTTGGTGGGAAAGGCATTAGTCAGCCTCCTTGCACCTCTTGCAGTGTGAGGCTGGTGCTGGTGTTGCACACATGATGAGGCTCCTACGTCCCAAAGAGCCGTGCAAAGAGGCGCACGTTCGCTGTCGCTCTGTTTGGTAGTTGGCATAACCAGGGCAGGCAGCTGTGCCCTTCCAAAGCTGGTCTGGCAGGACGTACCCAAGCGAGCATCAAGGCCACCCTCCATGAGCCAGAGGTGCCTTGTAGGTGTGCGGCGTGCAGGAGGACTTCCAGGTACTCGTCGCATCCTCTCTTAATCCAGCAAGATGCTCTGTGCAGGCTGCATTTCTTGGTCAGCAGTTCTCCTGGTGCCGCAGTCGCCATAGATGCTCACCAGAGATGGTTGTGAGCTCCGCTACGGGAGGCAGGTCAGAACTGGCTCATCACAGTGATAGTGTTCATCTTGTGTGTAATTGCCAAACGTGTCAGGGAGGTCATGCCCTAGGGCTGGATCGAGGCCAGCCTGTATTGCCTCTCTCCCAGAGTCCCCCAGTGAACAGTGTCTTTGTGCCTTTGACAGGCCCGTGGCGGGTGTTGGAGGAGAATGGTTCTTCATGAACTTATATTTTTTGGTGTGTTTTCATAAATATTGGTGGATTTGGCATAGTGTTTGTCACTTTTCATGGAGAAAAGGATTGAGCTATCTCTGTGTGTATAGGAGTAGAAAATAAAAGCAATATTCCCTTATTGTGGTCAACTGGCAAAGGCAGTAAATCACAGCAAACCCAGCCCACTTTGACCTATGGATGTAGCATAGAGTGTGTGTAAAACACGTTCAGTGTTGCTGCATCGGTCAGGAGCACGTACATGGCACTGGAGGGACACATACATTGAAGCAACAAGTTAAAAAATATTAAATTCATAGGCTCCTCAGAAACATATTCCAGGTAATGGTTGACATAGCTGATGTCTTGGGAACAACACTGGGATGCTTTCCAGTGGAAATGGTTTAACATCAGTGCTGAACCTTGTACGCATTTGAGTTTTCTTCTACCTGCAGAGGGGCAGTTCGCTTAATTCCTTGCGGGATCAGGAGCAGTGCCGGACTGAAATGAATTGCGTGTGGATTTGGTCATGGGTTATTTCTTTGCATGAGCTTTCCTTTCTCTTTTCCCCTCTCTGTGGCCAGAGAGATGCTTTCGTCATCGGTAACCCCTAGGTGTGCCGCAGCATCCAGCTGCACGCGCGTGTGCAGGGAGAGGCAGAGCGGCTTGCCACCGGGCAGCTCCTGCCTTTGGGCAGGAAGAATTTCTCACCTTGGGATGTCTGTGCACTTACACTCCCACGGAGCCGTCCGGGTCAGCACGTCGTGCCCAGATGCAGGCAGGGGTTACAGCACGTTGGAGGGAAGCTGCCTTGACGTCATCTGCCAGCCGTAAAAGCTGCCACCGCCTTTGTATCTTTTGATCCTTAAGTACTGGAAATGGTTTTAGTTGGACAAAAGTAAAGGTCTGGGAAGTTGCTGGATTTGAAGTGGTGGCAATAACTTCATTTTAGGAATGTTTTTAATCTGAGCTGTATAAATAAATAAATATTTCAGCTGAATCGATTAAAAAAAGAAAAAATCCTCCAAGGAGTTAGGGCTGCCTTGTCATGGCAAAAAACCTGAGGCATCAGCTGCGGGGGGGGGAGGGAAATTCTTGGATCCTAGTAGATTGGAAGCGAATAGCACACTGATGTGGTCAGTTCAGGGACTGTGATTTTATTTATTTCCCCCACCCCCCCGCCCTTGTTTGTAGACTCAGAATTAAGCGGGTTTTTTTTCCACTAAGATGTCAACAACAGCAGTGGTTAGCTGCTGATCTTTCTGCTGCTTCGTGGGCTTGAAAGCTGGCTTATTAAGTGCTTTTTAGTCTTACCTGTTACCGTTTAGATCTTCTAACACCTTCTGCCCCCTCATGATTTTTCTTTGCAGATAAAAATCTTTGTGGGCTGTTTTTATTACTAATCTGCTCATTCTTTTTATGTCCAATTCTGTCTCTGAATCTATTGAACACTAATAAATGCAAATTTATTATAATTCACCCCCTAAACCTACGGTTTACTCATGGAAATTAAGTTGATACCTTGAAGTATCTAAGGGATGTAAAAGTGAACCAATTTAACAGCGAAGCTGTTTCATAATCCACATAAATACATGTTTTAGAAAGCTCTTTTGCAATTTAGGCAGGTGTTGGGTATTAAATATTCTAAAATCTTGGTTGTTTTTCCTTTTCTCTAATACTTCTTTTCTCTTTTTAATAGGTCATCACACAACGAACTAGAAAAACATAGGTAAGTCTTGAGAAAAAAGCAAATTATAAGTTGTATGGCTGACACTGAGAGTTACCATGCTTATTGAAGAATATTACATTGAAAATGTTTTGGTCTGCACTGAATAGTTTATTAAGCTGTTTTTTTTTTTTAATCAAGTAAAATTTAATAGGTTAGGTATACTATTACTTGGCTTTCTTTCCCTGTTGTTTGGGATGCTGTTTTTGCAACACCCCTGATAATTAGCTGCGGACTGATTAATGCTGTAACTGGTGAACAGTACCGTTACTGATAAAGAATCTGATCGCAGCAATTGTTTGCTAGGGGTGTTAAATGCTCTAAGTACAATCAAAGTATTTTGTGATTAAGGTGGATGATTTTCAGGGAACAGTATGTCACATGGGGTTATTCTATGTTTTTTTTAAAGTATGCCTAAAGTGCAGTTAATTTTCATCTTGCATGTAAGTACCTACAGATTCGTTTTTCCCCTCCGTCCGCTTCCTTGCTGGTGCGTGTCCTGTCCAAAGAGCTGTGTGTGGGCTAGAAATCAGCAACTCCGGCGCTGCAGCCCTGGCTCTCTGTACCCAGCGCTGTGGAAGGGTGTACTTCCTTCCCAGGGACGTCCACTGGAACCTGGAGACCTGATTTTCTAAGAACTCACGTTTGTGCCGTTTCAGAGGCAGTGTTTGCCGCCTGTTGCATCTTGTCAGAGTTTGTTTGCGGATGGGCTTCTTAGCTGTAGGAAGTCCCCTGGGGTACGCCGCTCGGAAGGCGCATAGAGAGCTGCCCGCTTTCGGTTCCCCGGCCGAGCAGCTCCGTGGCACCCTCACTGCAGGATCGCTCCCTCTCACTTACCGTTCAGACAGCAGGACAAACTCTATTTTGGGTAGTTTTTTTCTTGTAGCTTGTGGTCTTTCGGGTTTCATTCATCCAAAGAGAGCAAGGGGTGTACGTGTGAATATGACTTACACCTATTTGCATGCATCTGAATACGTGAAACGTGGCTGATGGCACAGCAAGATTGAACTCACTGGGGTTCTTTTTTTGTGTGTTGTTCTGTGGTCGCAGTTACGTAGCAGCTAGACCATCACTTCCCTTGCATGCCTACATGCTTTCCTGTAGTTTAATTGTAATATGAGTAAGCTATAGCCCTGCCTAGTAGCCACGTGGTCATCCTAGAGACGAGAGGAACTGGGGAAGGCTCAAGCTCCCGAACACAAGCCTGGGCTGCAGAGTGCATTGGCTAAGGCAGTGAGGTCAGCTGGCAGAAGTTCTGCTGACAGAGTCTTCAGGAAAATAACTTCATGCAAAATTCTGTCCTTTGGTCACACTTCTCAAGAAAAAAAAAAATATGGCCCCAACTGTGCTTCTTTCTCAGTCTCAATTTTTTCCATCCTCTTTACAGATATTCTGTTCCATTTCTTCCTTTTTCCCCTGCTCCATCATTACTGGCTTATCATCTAAACTACATATTCCTTTTTTTTTTCTTCCAGTCATTTTTATAACCTGAGCATGGAGTTGCCTCTTCTTCCCCCTGCTCTGCCTTACCATGTTTAAGCAGCACAGTAAATGAGCCACAGCAGCATTTGCAGCAGATGCAGGGGCTGAAGAAGGATCTATTAATTGTGCAGTCTCTGTTTTCACTTTCAGTTCTGTGTTACATCTTTGTAGTAGCTGGACCATGTAGCATTTGCCTTGCTAGCTTTTATTTCTCTGCCATCTCAAGGTCAACATAGGCAAACTGATAGATATGTCTTGTGATTGTACAACTGATATTTGTAACTGCTGCTGCTTGATGTACCTCCTACAGTTACACTGTACTTGAAGCCAGATTTTATTATTCCTGGTGACAACCTAGTGCAAGATCCTTGTGTGTGCAAACAGGTGTTCACAAAAGCAGATCAGGTATGCACAACTGTAGTTACCTAACGTATTGGCGCGAAGGACTCTCGTGATTTAATTTTTTTTAACAACCCCCTCCTCACGCTGTGGGTGTATGAGCTGATAATACCAATTATACTGCTTTTTCACTCTAGTTTTACTAAAATCGCATTAAAATCCATCGAACCTCTTGCAAAGTGTACTGGAAGATTGGCAGCCATTGTGTGTCCCTGCAGCAGCTGGTCCCTGCAGCAGAGCCTGTTCCCTTCCCCGGCGCAGCCCTGCCCTGCTGGCTGTGAAGCACTGGATGTTGATTTTGGAGGAGGTGTATCCTTTCCAGGACCAGTGCCTTTGACTCACCACTGCCATGATGCTTCTGGCTGAGACACACTTGGTTATCTCAGAGGAGCTGGTCAAGGAGGAAGAGAGGAGATGGCAGCTCATATCCTCCTCCTTGCTGGGTCTCTCACGTGGTGTCTGTGGGCTGGACTGAGCGCTGGAGGGCAGGGAAATGGCTTCCTCATTTACAGGCCTTCTGTATCCTGGATGAGGGTGGCCAGAGCTGCTGCTCACCAGAAAGCCACGGCAGCCGAGTACTGGTACATGGTGCTGTTTCAGGTTCTGCATTGGTGCTGCTCGAAGGAGGTGTTATCCCTGGTTTTGACATCAGTGGGAATGGCAGTGGTGGATCTCTGTGTGTGCAGACTTGGTTGTTTGGCACCACTACTGTAATTTGCATTTTCTGCTGCTGGCTCTTTTCTATATGCTCGGTGGGGAGGGGTGCTCACAGGGAGACAAATGGAAGCAGAGACATAATTCCAACAAAAACTCTTGTTATATGATAGAATTCAGACTACAATTACGGTAAAGTGTTTGTCAGCAATTCATACATAAATTCCCTTTTTCTCTGCTTTAAGTCTCCCTAGAATACCCTGCTCAGAGGTTCCGTGTGTGTTCATTATAGTGAGATTCTGTAAGGACTCGTCCCTCCAATGGCAGTCCTGGTGTGGTCCTTTGCGATTAAGGTTTGCATCTCGGAGCCATGAAACAGGAAAACCCCTAAATACCAAGTAGGAAGGCAAGAAGTCTTCTATGCTAAGGACAGATGAGGTTCTAGAAGATATTTGAATGATTAAAGACAGGTCTATCAGAATGGCACTCAGATGTTACTAGTTTCTAGTGGCACAGATACATGCACATACATGTATATGTGTTTTGTTACTGTTTCTAGCCGGAGCATTGTATTGGCAGGCTTTCACAGCACAGTGCAAGTAGCGAGTACATTGGTAATCATGATTTTTTGCAAGGCAATTTTTAAATCAGCCTGACAGCTGTACAGAAGAATTCAACTTTCATAGTGTAAAAAACCACCATGAATCCACAAGAGACTCAAGCTTCTTACAAAGACACAGCATAATCTCATTTATTTGCATCTTATACTTGTACATTACAATGTAAAAAACAACGTGTATCCCCCTGAAGACTGTACTGAGATCTTCCTGCTGCTCTGCGAGGGCAGTGAATCATCTGCCTTCTGCTATTCATGTGTGGACTTGGCCCCCCAGCTTGCGCAGGGCTGCGGGAGGAAGCGACACCTCCCTGGCGTGGTCCATCCTTTCTTGTCGGAAGCAGATGGAGCCCTGACAAGGGATACTGTGACTGACCCATCGGGGCTCCTTTGGTGACAGTCATTCACTCCTGCCTGGCCGTGAGGAGCTCTGCTGTGGGAGGAGTTCAAGATCTTGTCATCTCTGTGGCAGTCTTTGGAAATAGCTTGTGAAACGGGATGGTTTTCAAGAACAGCCTTTAAGAATTAGCGAGGAAATTAATAAAAGTGTGCCTCGATATCAGCGTGCCACGTGATGCTGTCCCCAGGCTGGCACTGCGTGAGCTGAGCCAGTGCCTTGGCTGGGTGACCATGGTACAGCTTGATCTAGACGGACGGTTGTCTCCTGCCTCTAGCAAACCGTCTGTATTATTCTCTGTGGGGCTTTTTTAGTCAAGAAGGAGGGAAGGGGCAGATCAGCAGGGGTGAAAGTTGTCCTGACTGCCTTCCACAAAATCGTAAACTCCTGGCAAGCAGTGGGAGTATAATTAGAAGAGGGAGCTGATGAATGCCTTTGGGCAAGATGGACCGGTGATCTTGAGCATGGCAGTGCTCAGCAGTGCAGCATCCGAGTTGCACGTGCTCTCCTGCTTGAAGGAGTCGGCAGATCCCATCCCAGGTCCCTAGGTGTAGGTTTGAGAAAAGCTGGCAAGCTGAGCCGGGCGGAGGTAAAAACAAAGCATTGCTGTTGGGAGAGGTGTGCTCAGGAGCATTTCCCTGCTTTCCTATGGAAGCTGCTCTGAGAAGGAGAAGTACACAAGTGTTTAGTTCAATTTCTGGGTGTTGGGTGGGACAGGGAGCAGTTCCCCCTTGTCCAAGGCTCACTAGGTTGTATTGCAGAGAGCTGAGACTGCTGTGGAGGTGACACTGATCAGCTGGGTGGGACAGACATGAATCTTTAGCAGTGCAAGACCAGGATGGGGAATACATGACACACCGGGACTTGCAGAACCTTTTAGTAGAAGAAAATAAACATTTCCTTCTTCCTAATAAGACTAAAGCGTTCCTGTGTGTGCACGGGGCAATGCCGCCCAGAGTTTTGAATAGTGCTTTTTGTATTCTTTAAGCCTAAAATCTTGCCAGAAAAAAAGGTTGTTATGGTGCATTATCATGTGTATGAAGCAGATATCTGTATATAAATGTAGGTTTTGATAAAAAATACATATTTTTTTGATGGGAGCATTATGATGTACAATATTAGCTGGTAAAGTAAATAGACTAGGTGTCTCTGAAGTTACGTCCTAATAGATACTCAGTTTTCTCATGAAAGAAGTGCAGATAAGCTTGCCAGGAGCACAGTTACATTCATTGGTACATTAATTTTACCCACCAGGGTTACTTGGGAATTTAAAGTTTGTGTTAGCCTTGGGAGAGCATAGTTGGATGTCTTGAAATTCTGTCTGCGGTTCTTCGTGTTACTAAATTGCAGGGTGAAAGAAAAGCTTGTAATCGCCAGTTGCTGATAAACTTGGAAGTTTTGAAACAGAACTAAAAGTTAATGGAAATAATAGAATACCAAAACAGTGTTCAATGTTTATTTTTATTATGGGCTGCCTTTTCAAAATCGCAAATTACCATTGCAGTTAGCACTGTTATGCTGCATAAAGCTGTAACTGCATTGATCCATCACGTTGAATGGCTGTGGAGCAGCCACTAGCTGAGGAAATCCCCAAACTGGCTGCTGGAGCTAAAGTGCTTCCAGGGAAGGATCACCCAGGATGTGTTTTGCTGCTGTGCTTCCATCACCAGCCCAGTTGCAGGCTGCTGCTGCTGCTGCTGGGTCCTGCTTCCTGTTGACACTGGAGGAAGGGAGAAGCTTGCTTCTTCAGCCAGTGCATTTTCCTGACCCAGCTCACTGTCACAGTCTCACCCAAATGCCACCGCAGGGAGGGGGTTGCTTCTTTGAGTGATGGTCTCAATTTACAGTACAGAATGGTGCAGTTCACTTCTGTGTCAGCTTAGTATTTCTCCTAAGCATCCAGTTTTGGCCGCTGTAGCCTGGGGAGTGCTGCACTGGATGGGTCTTACTGACCTGGTACAGATCTCAGTGTTATAATGGGTCTATAAAAACTGCTGATGGTTCTAGGACGTGTCCAGATTACACATAAACCATCCAGATAATGTGGCTGCTACCTTAGTGGTGGGAACCACCACGTCTTACTAGCAGAACTTAACCACCATCTTATATCTGTTTCTTCTGGTTTTCTCATCAAATAAGGGCCTTTCTAAACCATCTGGTTGGGGTGAAGTGGTTTATTGCGATTCAGGTGAATTGCAATAAACTTACCTTTGCACTGCTTAAGCGAGGTAATGTCTAAAGTGTCTGACTTGCCTTTGTGAGAAGACGGGTACCGTGGTTTAGCACCAGCCGCCCCAGCTGTGACTGCCTCTCTGAGGATGCCAGCTGTAGTGGCCAGGCACGTGGGGTTGCCTCAGCCAGTGCAAGGCTGAGTCTCAGCTCAAACCCCCTTTCACCTCTAATTTAACCTCAGGTTTCCCACAGAAGGCAAAGTATATGGCAAAATTTGTCATAAATTGCTGTAACAAGGGCTTTTTTTGTGGAGCTTGTTTAGCAAATTCTATAAAGGACCAGGCCCACAGAACTGAAACTTTAATCCTGTGCTTTTGTTGATACGTCCCAGGTTTCTGAGTCTGATGAATCCATGGATTTCAAGATACTAGGTTTAAAGCTTTGCACTGAAACGCTATTTCCTCACCTTTTCCCCACCTCTAGGCAGGCAGCAAGTGTCCGAACCTGTGGCTCATCCTGTATTGCATGGTGCAGTAGCTGCTGTGAATGCCCATGCACTGAACTGCTGTCTTTTCAGTGCACACAGCAGCTCATCTAAATATGCATTCCCAACAAAAGTGGCTTCCCACCTAGACTGCTGGTTTGGAAAGGAGGGCAGTATTAACAAGATGAAGCTTGGAAGTTCATCTGCCGAGGAGGTTATATTCCAGGTGTCAGAGATGTACACATCCTCGTGCTTTGGACAAAGCTTTTATTCAGCAACGAAAAATGGACTAAAATACATTGTTGAATAAATTGGGATGTCCTCTTTCTTGCTGAAGTTGGCTTTGAGCTGGGGGGCCTAAGTGCAGTCTTGGGTCTCGGCTCCAAAAGCCGTGGGCTTCCTGGCCAGCCAAAAAGCCAGCAGAAAGCAGATGGGCGAGAAACCAAGTGCATGTGTTTTTTCCACTTGAATTTGTTCATCCCTCTCTCCAAACATAAGCCCATTGTGTGTCAGCCTCTAATGGACTATGTGAAAGGTGGTTTATGTTCTCAGCATCTGCTAATTGACCTGGTCAGTTCCTACCCACAGTGGTAGAACGAGTGGGCTGGTCTTGTACAAAACGAAGGCAGCAGGGCCAGATTCCCAGGTCCTTTCAGGACCATACAGACAATAGCTCAGTGCTGATTCCCTGAAAACAGGAGGAGAGATGCCTGATGGTGACTGCGCTCTTGATTGGAGGAGAAAACGATTCGTTGAGTTAGGTATTTGTTTTCCTTTTAAGCTTGCTTAGCTACATCTGGGCAAGTGAGCTGGAACTTGATTTTTGTTTTTTTAAAGGTATTTAGGCAGCTAATGGGCTTTAAGAAGCTGGCCTCTGAAACGAGTCTTACATAATGCAATGGGAATCCCTGGCTGAATCCCAACGAGTCATGTCTGTGGAAGCCCACAGAGGAAAGCTGGGTATACAGAAGTGGTACCTACCACAGTTTGAAGAGGTGGCAAATGCACCCGAAAGCCAGCAGCGTGGCTCCAGCTGTTTAAGGCAAGGTTGGCTCTACATTCAGGTTTAACATGGAATCTGCAGGAGGCTGGCTTATTTTCTGCCAAGTATGTCATGAGCACAAAATTTCGATGGCCCAGTGTCCCTGGTTGGAGTGGGCACTAAGGGATCATCCTCGGCTGTAGAGGGTGGCGTTATTCTGAGAGTTGCTTGTCCTGTCTCCTCCCCTCCCTGCCTTCATGCTGTGTTGGCATCTCTAGCATTCCTTTCCGTGGGCTGCTTACTCTCTGTGAGTATTGGATATACCAAGCCCTGGTCCCAAATTCAAAATGTCTTTTTCTGGATGGAACAGCGTATTTTGCTGTTACAGCTCATGCAGCTTTCCCCTTGTGGTCTCTGTCAGCGAACACTTGTGCTTAGATTTACTACTCAGAATTCCCTTGCAGGTCAATCAATTTTTAATCATCTGGTTTATTTTTCCCCTTGGTACACAGGGTGATTTAGCATGTGGCAGGGTGTGGGCCCGATTCTGCCCCCTGCTCAGGGGATCTCGGTAGGAGCTGTGCGTGCCTGCCTGTAAACTGAATGCCCCGTTGCATCCGGGCAGCTGCAGGGGATGCAGTTAGGGTTCCAGCAACTGGACTGAGTGTGAGTCTTCAGCCAGTGGATCATAAATGTTAAAAAGCATAATGGTTCCTTCACAGCAGTTTAATTTGAGCTTTTTTGGGGGAAGCGGGAGGGCAGGGAGAGGGGGAATGGGAACCAAACCTCCATGCGGGTGATCCGGATGAAACTGACTTTTTGTGTCCTAAAGAAGTGTGCGGTTCACAGGAATGGGTAAGCTACTCCTTTCCCAACTCGTGTCCTGTTTTCGGAAGGAGAGCGTTGTTTCAGGACAGTGTAGAGTGCCGTGTCTTGGGATGGAAGCTGGAACACGTATACTGAGCTATGTACACATCCTGCTAGAGTACAGCAGGGTGACAGGACTTGTTGAAGGTTGTTAAGTGGCTAATATTGTTTAATTCTAGTTCATGTTACGCAATAGTTTTTCTGTTCAAATTAGTGTAACGATTGTGTAGTGCATGGAGATGGGTGTAGCTGATACAGAAGAGGTGTGGGCTTGGATGTTCATGAGGTCATCTGTTTCAGTGCTTCTAACATGAAGACTAGTAACTCTTGTTACATGCCACATGCCCTACATTAGGAAAGCCTGTATGAGCTTCTCCCTTATATCAAGAAAGGAGAAGATTTGGGGGACAGTCAAAGGCTACATCTGAATGTGGTATAATGTCTCTAAAAGGTTGGAGAACTGCTTGTGAGTCCTCCCAGCTCGGGATTAATGCCTAACAAATTTACCTGCTTCTCTGTCATTGATGTTTCAGTTTAGGTAACTTAATGAAGATATAAGGTGCTAAATCAGGGGCCTGCCTGGCATGTAGTTGCTTCCAGAACTCAGCAGCTCCTGTTGAAGTTGGGAGTACCATGTTTGCAGAGGCACTGTGTCTTATGTACCACATTAGCTGGTATTTACAAAACATAAAGGTAGCAAACCCTGTAATTCCCCCAAGAAAGCTGACTTAATCCTGATTGGGAAGTTCTGTTGTGTTGACTTGAACAGCATGGGTGGAGCAAATAATTTCTGCTAGGGAAATTCGGGAGCTTGTTGTGTGTGTTTGGCTAGCAGCAGTTACTGGGTTTAGGTGCTAACAGGTATTTGAAATAGACTGTCAGGTGTCTTGGTTCCCACTGCCTGACTTTACATACTCACGTGGCGAGTGGATCCAAAATTCTGGCTTCTCCTGCCATTGCCAGATAACCCCAGGACACTGCACTTAGGAAATCTGGGCTGAGTTTTGTGGGGAAGAAAGAAGAAGGAGGAAAGGCAGGAGAGTTTTAAAAAGCTGTTCCATACCATATCGTCCCAAAATGGATCATTTTCAGATTCTGCTCGACTGCACCGTGTCTGGCACAGACAGCTAGCTTTGTGCTGTTCAATGGAAAGGGAAATAGGACGGAAATTAAATTATAAACAAGGCACTATCTGTGCTGTGGCAAGCTAAATCTAAACTTTGAGACGGGACTGTCAGATATCTGTGACCCTCCACTGTCCCGTGGTGCCAGATTTTGTCACTGTTTGGGGGGGAACTATTACATAAGTGTTGCTTGACTTTTAATTCATCTGAAAGTAAGAGTACCCACTGTAGCCTTGGAAGAGACCATGTTTAATTACAGGCAGTGCATTTAAACCTTCCCCTGAATTTGTTTATATATAGACCTCACTGTCTTTTCTATCCACCTCTAATTACAAGGTTTCAGTGATGGAGTTGAAGACTACAGCAAGACATTTGGGGATGTGTATTCTTAATTACTTCAGGGTGATTTCTTTTAGTCTTTTCCTTTGGTGTTCTCCCTTGGGGTCTGAACCAGCCTTCAGTTGGCTGGAACAGGTACCTTGCTGTCGTGCCAGGTCACCCCAGCTGTTTTGCTGGAGGACATCTCAAGCGTCTACAGCAGTGGAAGACAGGAGCACCGACCACCTCCTTTCCCCCAAAAGCCAGTCAGCTTCATTTGTGCGGGCTCAAGCTGCCACCATTAGCTGTTCCCTCTAAGATGGCCACAAAGCTTGGGTAGGTACAGGTGCTGAGGAAGTATTAGCAAAAGCAAAACCAGAAGTAAGACATGGCACTGAACATCCCTTTCTGATACTCGATTTCCCAGTCAGAGCTTAAAACTTCCTACCTCTGAGAACGAGAAAGCGATTGTTTAGGTGCTGAAATGGAGATATAGTTGCCTTAACTCTGATTAGGTTATAAAACTGTGGTGTGAATTGCTGTTGTTTTGGTGCCTTGTGCACGTGGGAATGTGGAGTCCCTACAGCATTTGTCAGGCCTAGTTAAATTGGGCACTTGGTATTTGCTTGGCATTTGGATGCAGAGGTACAACAGACAGGAACACCACAGTCACAGGTATTCGGGATTGTAGATACTGATGCCTCATTTAAGTTGGTGCAGGGAAGGGCTGTTTAATTCGGACTGTCTGCCATCCCAGGGCCTGCGCTCAGCGTGTGAAGGCAACGCATGGTTTTACCTCAGCTGAAATAATTTGGCTTGACTTGCCTCGCCTTTCATACAGCGGTGTGAAAAATAAATAAATGTTGAACGCATTTCTCCCCTCATTTGACATAAGCTAACTAGGTCTGTAGGGAGGTTTAACACTGGGCAGAAGCAGCTCGCTGGGCCTTGTGCTGTTCTTAGAACTCGACTTCTCTAAGCCTTGTAGTCACACCCCCCCCCCCCTTTTTTTTTTTTAAGATCCTTCCTGTTGGCAGCTGTCCTGAGACACGATGTTCTCGCTTAGCATTTTGATGTGGGGAAACAGGCTGATAATTAAAGCCGGTTTCAAGCCATGAGCTGATTTGTAAGCAGTGACTTGTTCTGGGGTGTTGTCGGTCGATAAACGTGTAGCTTGTGTGCGTAGAGCCACGCTGCACCTTCTGCCTTACGCGCCACGTGAGAGGGATGTACACGCTCCACGGAGCCACCTGTGCGGGAGACTGACTGCATCCTCCTCAACCACCTTTCGGTGAGTGGTTTATTTGTGGAAACTTACAGTTATCATGCTGATCCCCTCTACGTGCAAGCCCAGTGTGGACCTCTTGCTGTTAGGCAGCTTTTCCTTGTTTAAATAAATGCAATTCTCTTTGAACTGTGCTGAGCCATCCTCAATAAGTGACTTACAAGAGTACCGTGAAAGGTGGCAACTGCAAACACACCTACTGCAGCTCCACAGGCCAATGTCGTGGGTTTGGACTGGTTGTGCAGATTTGCTTTGCGGTGTTCACCGCTGGTGAGGAGCAAAGTGTTACTGCACTCGTGTAAATGGTGACGAGTCCTGATCCACTCTTGGGGTTTCAGTGGGGAGCATGTGTAAGTATGTGTGTACCTCCGTGTAACTTCAAGTGGGAATTACAACTGCTTGATAGTGCAACGGCACGATCTTGCAATGGCACTTTACTTATATAATTGGGTCTGTCGCTATTGGAAGGTAACAGACAAAGTTATAATCTCAAGTCTTCCTGCAGTGTAATCGAAGAAACTTGAGTGCCAGTAAGACAGATGGGTTTGAGGAGGACTACTAAGTTGCAATGTGTGCGTTTTAATGTGCGAAACAAATGGGTGGAAGACTGGATGAATGAAGTATTAAGTGTTTATTAAAAGCGTAGCTGGTTGGTTTTTTGTGGACTTTTCAAGTGTTGTCGTGGTTTAGCTTTATCTGGCAATTAAGTACCACTCAGTCACTCACTCACCTCCCTTTCCCACAGTGGAGTAGAGTCAGAGGAAAAGACAAGGGAAGCTCGTAAAGTTAAGAACTATTTAATAATGTAAGTGAAAATTATAGTGATACTAACACTAACAATACTACTACTAGTAAGTAATTAAAATAATGGAACATATGATACAGTACCGACACACAGCCAGGTCCTGAAGCAGCAAGAGCTGCCTCATGCCCAGAGCCAGAGAACCCCTGAGCAGGGAGAAAACCGTGCTGACCCCCACCACCACTAACAAAAGACAGCACAAGTGTGTGTTTCCATCCCTTGTGTATTTTCCTACAAGGCACTGTTCATCTGACAGTATTAGGTAGGTCCTGTGTGATGCTGATCTCATGGTGCTGGTGATACCTCTCTTGCTACTGCTTAAAAGCATTTGAGAAGCCAATGTTAAAGGGTAATCAGTAGATAACAGGGCTAAAACCAGCAGACACCTGAAACAGAAATTCCTTTTCTATAGGTGTCATAATTGTTCATATTTGTCTGACGTTGACTTCGAAGGTTTAAAATATAGAAAACCGTTCTTTATAGATGAGCAGAACCTGAAGGCTACAGTGCTAAAATATAGGTTGGAATCTCTTCTTTCTTGGGTTTTTTTCAGAGGAAAAGAAATCCATACAAGGGCAAAAACTTACTGCAGGGGATTTCAACTGTTTCCATAATGTTGGATTTCTCTAGTCTCACATTCTTGCAAGGTCAGAGATTTTACTGCCTCTGGTCAAAGGATGGAGAATTCTATACATGTAAATTTGAGATGGTCATCGTCCAGGAAAGACAAATGGTATCCAGCTTGCCATTACGTTTGTTTGTGATGCTTTTGGGAATCCCTGTGTAGCCTGTAAATTCCTGTTGACATTTCCCATAAAGCACATCTCAGATTTCTGCGTGTTGCTGTTACTTATCTATGAGACCCAAGACAATGAAGGGCCGTTAAACCTTTCACCCTGCTCTTCTAATGAGCTTGCGTGGGAGAAAGTCGAGGAGCAGTGTGGCAACAGGCACCAGCTGTGCCACCGGCCTTCTGTTTCTTCTGCCGGCCAAAGCCAGCCGTGGCTCTGGGACCCTCGTGGGGGTCTGCCACTGCTGGCAGGTACGCTGCCGAAGGACAGCACGTGGGCGGCCTGACCAGCCACCACCTGCTGGGCTCCGGTCGGGTCTCTCGGCGCTGGCGTTGTCCAGGTTGCTTTACAGGGTGACTCCAGCCCAAAGCGAGCCCCAGGAGCTGCTGCGCACCCATCTCAGCTGCTGCCCATGGCTCACGGCAGTACTCAGCCACCACAGCTCACCCTCCGGGGAAACTGGAACGCAGGTTGGCTCGTAGGCATTTTGAGAGATGAAGAAACGTTGATGTAGCCCAGTGTTTGTAATTTAGGACAGGCAGCTGTTACTGCGTTCAGCAGGGAGCTACTGGAGGGAGAGGGGAAGAGGGCAACGTGGGCAGCAACGTGTGCCAGGCATCCCCTCTCTTGGGAGTCCCTTCTCTTGGCCAGCTTCCCTCGCAGGCCAGCCAGAACTCACCTGTCCCCGGCTTGCATCCCAGCTACCTTTCTGCACACTGCTGCTGAGAGGCTGGCCGGGCCAAAAATGCACCCCTCTGTGGCACTGCAGATGCTTCCCTTGACTTAGGTTTGCTGAAAGATGTAGGAATAAGTTCTGGTTTCGTGGATATGTTCTAAAACGGGTACAAGCCACAACTTTTGGAAGGTAAAAAGGTGAAGTTGAAGTGTGGCATCTTGGCTTAGCAAAGTGGGCTGAAGCGACGCTGAGTGAAATAAGTAAAGTAAATAAAATGCGCTGTGAGTGCTGCAGGGTGCATTTATGTATAGTGAAATGGAGAACTTAAATATTTCTCAGAGTGATAAAATGCATAAAACATTGAAATGGTAAGCTGTATAGCAGGCAGCAGAGGTTTTCTTCCGTCTTCCTTAGCGTTAGGAACAGCAGCAGACATTTCTGAGGAGTATTCACATGGCAGATGGCGTACGTTCGTAGAGCACTGACTCTTTGAAAGCTAGTGATGGTAAGGTATGCTTGCAGCCTTTGCCTTCGTAGGCAGTTAATGCCTTGAATTTGGATGCTCTGAAATACCCCAAGACCACCGGCTGCTCAAGCTACCTGGATGTTTTCAGTTTAGCAAATCAGCTGCACAAAAATATCCAGCACACTGCAAATGCATATAGAGGATGAAACTCCTAGTTAATAAAGTAAATAAAGCGGGCGGTTGCACTGATTGTAGGGCTGTTGCATTTAATTCACCGACAATTACTGCAATTAGGCACTTTGCAGCTTCTTCTGCCTGTTAGCTGCCACAGCGCCTTCCCGGGCTCTGCTGCTGAACGTAGCTGCGGAGGCCTCTGCGAGGTGGTAGTCACAGGTAAAAAAATGCCACATGGAGCAAACCTTGGAGGAATCTTCTAAACCTTGGATGAATCTTCACCTGCAGCACAAACTTATAGATTTTGTTCTTAATAGGGGGAAAAAAAAAATCTTATTGCAGAATTTTTCAATCTGTTGCTGGTGTTTGGCTTGTCTTTTCTTGGATAATAAAAATCCGAGAGGTTTGCTGTAAGGGCGCTACTGAATTTTCTAGTTTTGCCTCTGAGGCACTCAGCTGTGAGCGTGCGTTTCGCACATCTCGTAGCAGTCGGCACGCTGGGTGCCTTGCTATGGTACACTGCTTTAATACTAAGAGGATTTCTTTCCTTTTCACTAAAGCAAATTCGTTGTGGAGTTGCAATTGATTGTGCAGCTTGAGTGTGAGATAGACCCTCCTTTGGCAAAAATGTGTTTGAGGTATCCTTTGTAGAGCAGAAAGTATTGACAGTGTTTCTGACTGAAATAAATATGGAAGAGACAGGATTTCATACTTCAGTGGAAGGTTATCGTCCATGGTACTTCATATTTTGCTGACGATATGCTAAACTGTCTGGAGCATTAATAAATAGATTTCTTTAGAACCATTTTTATATGATTGAACTTCTGTGGTTTCGTAAGGTGGAAGTTTATATATAATGTCTTTAAATGCCTTTGTAAACAAATGTGTTTTAATTAGTACAGGATCATCTTTGCTAGCTTGTAAAAAGCACTGCAGAGCTGTAAATACATCGTTCCTGACGCTCACTCTGTTAGCTTAAGGAGGAGGGAGGCAAGTACGCTTGAGTACCAGCTTCTACGAAGCAGAGTGGGGTATATAATTATGTGTGTACCTCTGTTATATGTATGCCCATGATATCCAAGAATACACAAAATGATATGAACACATTTAATTTTCAGTACCATTAAAGCCATTTATAGAAAATTCTGCCGTCGCTCAAGAGTGTGAGTGTGCACCACACAGAAAGAGCTGAAGCCCCTAAGAGATCTTGACTTGCTGTGTAAGAAAGGGTCGATGCTGCAGTCAGAAGGCAGGCAGAGTTCCTCTCTCTGATTTTTACCTCGGTGGCAGGTGAATCCTGAAGTCTCAATGGGGAAGTTTTTACTGCTGGTCTGCATTTCTTAAAAACTTTGAAATCACGATACGTTGATAAATAATGATGCTGTCTGAGTTCATCCTGAGCAATGCATGTCACAAAGGATCCTGAGCTTCTGTGTTTGCTGATTCTCTACCTAAACTTGAGTGCTCCCTGTACACAGGTATTTGCATTTCATAAATAAAACTGTGAAGAGTCTTCCTGTAAAAACACGGGCATCTTATAATTGCGGTTAGCTCACTCCTGTATTTTATGCTGAATTTCATGTCCGGTAGGGAGATAAAATCACCTTTCTTAAGGGAGAAAACACCACCATTAGTTCACCACGGGGGTCTCTGACCCAGAGTTGTGAGCTCAGCCCAGACCGTTTTGGTTCACAATGGACCTGGAGGAGATTTGACTCCAGAAGTGAATTTTTGGTGCAGAGATTTTTCTCTGACTTTATGGATGTTATTAAGCCAGATTACGTAGTCATTATGCAACAATGAAAAATTCAGTAACTGCTCTATATTTAAACCTTTGTGTATTAACTTCGTTGCACAGCACTAGGAACCAGGATAGGTCTGAATGTGGAAAAAAATGTGAAACATGAGAGAAGGAATCTGAAGTGCTTCGGTAACTGTCCGGTTTATAATAGTATGTTGTCTTCTAGACTGAGCTCAAATAGGTCTATATTCTTTGAAGGGGGGTTGTTTGTATTACATCTGTACTGAATTTCCCTTGCAGTAGGGTATGAGGCTGTTTGGGTTTTGAACTGAAATGGTTAATGTACGGAGATGACAAACCTTTAATTTTTGCATCTACTTCAGATATATCTGTTGTTCTCGCTACTGCGGCTTGTAACGATTGCATTTTCAATGCCATTTGAGTGTTTGATCTGTAGTGTCCTTTTCTTTTCAGAACATCACCAAGCAAGTATATTTAGCAATTGATCTGAGAGTATGTCATCCTCGTGTACACACAGCTAGTTTAGTGGATTAAATTTGGGACATCTGAAATACAGACACATGTTCAGTCACGCAGGCATTTTTAGCATTAAAGCACCTTGCAGAAGGCACAGTTAGGGCCTTCTTGTGAGGCAAGCATTGTTTCATGCCCGTACGTGCTTCGGTGATGCACTGTGGTGTGAGAGGTACACTGGGCTGTGGGTGTTGAAGTAACAACACCCTGTCTAGCCCAGCCAGCTTCTGCTGGAGCCAGCATGAAGGGAAAGTCAGTGCATGCAGTACGGGAATATGGGCATTTGAGGGTTTTTTTTGTCCATTTCTTAGCCTTCCAGATCCTTGCCACCTACCAGCTGGAGATGCTGCACCAATAAGTTTCCCCCTAGTATGACGAAGACAGCTCCATGCCTAGGCTGGATGGCGATATGCTAGCAGGAGTGAGTGGGTATGGAGTGAACCAGAGCTGTTCTGGGACTTCCCACCGGATGACAGACTTTGGTCATAGCGTTGCTCCCTCCCTTTTACAGCCAGCTTGAGAATGGGTATATGTGAGAGTCATTCTTCTAATTTGGGGAGGCTGTGGACTGAGGCCTTGAGGATGTCCAAGGCGAACACTGTCATGAATTTGACTTGTCTCTAGTGAGTTTTATGCTCTCGCCCATGGTTGTTGAGAAAGAGATGAGCATGGCAGAGCATGGCTCTTTCAACCTTTTGAGGATCGAGTGCACGCTCAGCAAGTCTGCAGACAACACCAGGCTGGGTGGGAGTGTTGATGTACTTGAGGGTCAGAAGGCTCTTCAGAGGGATCTGGACAGGCTGGATCAGTGGGATGAGGACAATTGTATGAGGTTCAACAAGGCCAAGTGCCAGGTCCTACACTTGGGTCACAACAACCCCCTGCAACGCTACCGGCCTGGGGACGAGTGGGTGGAAAGCTGCCCAGTGGAAAAGGACCTGGGGGTGTTGATCAACAGCCAGCTGAATATGAGCCAGCAGTGTGCCCAGGTGGCCAAGAAGGCCAATGGCATCCTGGCCTGCATCAGGAACAGTGTGGCCAGCAGGAGTAGGAAAGGGATTTTCCCCCTGTACTGGGCACTCATGAGGCCGCACCCCGAATCCTATGTTCAGTGTTGGGCCCCTCACAGCAAGAAAGACACTGAGGGACTGGAGTGTGTCCAGAGAAGGGCAACGGAGCTGGGGCAGGGTCTGGAGCACAAGTCCTGTGAGGAGCGGCTGAGGGAGCTGCGGGTGCTTAGCCTGAAGAAGAGGAGGCTCAGGGGAGACCTTATTGGTCTCTACAACTCCCTGAAAGGAGGGTGCAGAGAGGAGGGGTTGGTCTCTTCTCCCAAGTGGCAAGTGATAGGACAAGAGGAAATGGCCTCAAGTTGTGCCAAGGGAGGTTTAGATTGGATATTGGGAACAATTTCTTGATGGAAAGGGTTGTCAGGCATTGGAACGGGCTGCCCAGGGAGGTGGTTGAGTTCACTGGAGGTATTTAGAAGACGTGTAGATGTGGTGCTCCGGGACATGGTTTAGTGGTGGACTTGGCACAGGGTTAACAGTTGGATTTGATGATCCTGAAGGTCTTTTCCAACCTAAACAATCCTGTGATTCTGTGACCCTTTCTGCAAGGGATCTTTGGCAGTCAGCACCGCAGCGTCAGCAGCAGGAACTGTTGTTTATAACTTAGGGTGCAGCTTTGAGGAAATGCCTACCCCGTGCTACCTACCATAAACACATGTAAGGCTGTCAGCAGCTTTGTCTCCATGGGTTGCCTGGCCAAGGTGTGGGATCGACAAGCACGCTTTTCACTGTCACACTGTAAACTCTCACGAGTGTCTGTGACCATTTAGTTTTGCCGAGGCCTGGCCAAGGCATGCCATGCCAAGGACTAAGCAGCTTGTTTTGGACGTCTTGCCGAAGGAAGACTTGGCCTTTCCAGATGACTTTGTGCAGATCAGTGGCTTAAATAATGGATGTTGTACCCTCCCACAAATAAGGTCTGTGGATTTATACCTGTATGATTTAGGAAACACACCTTTGGCTATATGAAAAAACTGTGCAACTGCTGCCTGGCTAGCTGCATGCATTTCTGTCTGCTGTGCTGGGCCTAAAGAAGCCCCAGAGAGCCCCTGTGGAAAGTCTGCAGGTGGACTGGGTCACTCCACAAACCTGCCAGCGCTGTACCCATCAGACTGGCACAGGTTTAAGTCACACAGCTGGGGAGGGGCTTGCTGTTACATGCATGGGAGCAATCTTGTGAATCCAATGCTACAGCTTTGCAAGCAGTCTCTGATTTAAATGCATATAGAAATGTTGATTGGAGGGACCTCTGAATGGTGATGGCTTCATCTGGATACTCTTGAAAATCCTCCAAGGACATCACTTCCACAGTCTTTCTGCCAACCTATTCTGATTGAGCACCGCTGCCCTACTGAAAAATCAGTTTCCTAATGTCCATCCTGAACCTCCCCAATTCAGTCATTGCCTCTTGTTATTTGCCCCTGCTGAGAAATATTTTGTTCCCGTTGCAGCCACCCATCAAGTAGTTGCAGGAATTTCTTGGAATTGTTGCAGTTTCTTTGGACTGAAGATTATCCAGTGTGAACAATAGGCTTTTGTGTTGGTTTTTGGTTGTGTTTTTTTTTTCTCTGCATCTCAGATTTGCATGTGGGATTTCATACATATGGGGAAGTTTATTGACCATTATCTAATAGACTCATTTAGCACAATTCTGAAATTGGTTGGAGTCAAAGGTCTTAATTTACTTTTGCATGGCTGCCTTTTTTGGAGAAGTGGCAAACCGTAGCTTCTCTGACCAGCATTGCTTCTGCCTTTTCATAGCCGAGCAGTGGAGCAGACTGGAGGCTCTGAGGACTAGGGTCAGTGAGTGGTGTTAACATTAACTTCTGGTGAATATCCACACCATGGAGAAGTTCTTAACAGCACTATGTTGATGCTTTGTCCCTCCATGTTGTGGGGCTGCAGGGTTCATTTTGCTGTTGGTTCTGAAATACCTGGCAGTATTGCCCATCCTGGCTTACATGATTTAAAACCAGTACAGGGCAATTCCAGCTGGTAGCCACTGCGTTAGTTGTCAACAAGTTGCTTTCCCCTTTATGTGAATGTGATGAACCACCCAACTGCTCCTAGACATGGCCGCTGCTGCGCAACACTGACCAAGTCTGTGGGCTTAGTAATTCACTTTTATTATGCATTAGAAGAGCTGTAATGCAGATTTATAGGACGGTGTTGTGAGCTCGCTTAGGGAGAAACACTGAAGTCTTGAACATGAAATCACAGACTGATTTGGGTTGGAAGGGACCTCAAAGATCATCCAGTTCCAGCCCCCCTGCCATGGGCAGGGACACCCTCCGCTAGACCAGGTTGCTCAAAGCCCCATCCAGCCTGGCCTTGAACACTGCCAGGGATGGGGCATCCACAGCTTCTCTGGGCAACCTGTGCCAGTGCCTCACCACCCTCTCTGGGAAGAATTTTTTCCTGATTCCAATCTAAATCTCCCCACTTTCAGTTTAAACCCATTACCCCTTGTCCTGTCACTACAGGCCCTTGTGAAAAGTCCCCCCCCGCTTCCTTGTAGCCCCTTCAGGTACTGGAAGGTGCTGTAAGGTCTGTGGAGCTGAACAAGCCCAACTCTCTCAGCCTGTCCTCATAGCAGAGGTGCTCCAGCCCTCTCATTGTCTTCGTGGCCTCCTCTGGACTCGCTCCAACCGGTCGATATCCTTCTTATGTTGAGGGCCCCAGAGCTGGACGCAGCACTGCAGGTGGGGTCTCAGCAGAGCTCCCCTTTGTTCTCTGGTGCAAAGGAAAATGTGGTAAATCAGACAGGGCACCCATGCGCCTGTCTCCATGCGTGGGGCTGTACCCAAAACCGAGAGCTGCAGGCTTGAGAATGCAGGCCTGACACGGGGCTTTGTGTGGGCGAAGGTGTAACAGTCGGGTTTTGAAGCTGAAGCAGAGCATAATTCCCCGACCTCAACCACATTTCACGCACAGAGATTGTTACCCCATTGCTCTGTGACCAGGCTGCCTTTTTTTCATTTTTGCTTATATTCTAGGTGGAATTTAAGATGTGAGCTGCAAAAGCAGAGAGCAGCTCTGGCTGCGATTACCTCTGTGAGTGCCTTTCCCTCCGCCGGCGGTCACAGTCAGCCGAGGAAAAGCAAAAGCTGTCAGGTCCCTGCAGAACGAGAGAGGAATGAGTGCTGGCAGAGTCTGTACGTGACAACTTATCTGCCGCGAAGTTTGAGTCCCCTGTTCCTGCTAGTGTGATCTGTTAACATAACATGCCTGAAATGTTTTCTTACATTCTTACAGTTTTTTCTGAGATGTGCAAAATGAAAAAAGCAGGGATATTTACTCCAGCACCACTGGAGTTGTGGCGGGCTGGTTTTCTTTATGCTCACGATCTATGCCATCCGTTGTGCTGTTGTGTTACAATACGTGAATTGGCCACATAAACACGCCTGGAATTATGTAAAGATCTATGTGCTTATGCTTTAAAATTTTTCAGGGGTTCATAGGTGCTGAGTAAATGAGTGAAAGAAAACATCCCTTAAAAAAAAAAAAGGGATGTTAGAGCAGGTCTTTCAGCAAGTGTGTTTATTACACTTAAGTACTATCCATTATAAGTGCTGAGAATACCTTAAAGCTTTTTTTTTTTTAATACTTAGCTCTTTTTAATTCTTCTCATAGTTCAGTTAAAATGTTCTTCTTAGCTTCAGTCATGTGTTCTTTGTGATGCTTCTGTTAAGTCCTGCTTTACCTGGTTGGCAGGTAACATAAAAGAATTAGCACTTTAAAAAGTCACACAGCCTTGCCCACTGGATCTCTGTGACGTTAATTCCCCCGTTGATTGTAAGGAAGTGCACTAAATCCTTATTTTTCTCCCTGTGGTAAGCAGACTTCTTCAGATAGTAATAGCGGCAGATAAGTCGAGTATGTAGCCTGGTTTCATTAATGTTTTCAGGATTAATATTAAGTAGATCTTGGATCAACAGTTCTGTATATTCCTTATCAGACTTTTAATTACTGCAAGTATATTGATCGTTCCGTTTCAGTGTATTTAACTCTCTGTTTACTACTCGGATACTATTCTTGTCCTCTTCCTTGCCACATCCTCCTCTGTCTTTGGTCCCCACTTTCTTCTCAGCTGTCTAAATACAGTTGCATCCAAGTTGTGCTGAGTGATGCAGATGATTGCGTGTGTGTTTAGAGGCCATTTAAAACCCAAAAGGATTAATTGGTTTCAGTCCCTGAAGCAAGTGTGTTTTGTTTTTTTTTTATTTAAAACACAAAAACCGCCAGGTAGTTGTTAGAGATTCCAGACACAGAAATAAAAATGTACCTGAGTAGGTTTTTCTGTGTAAACACCAGTAGTCCCTAATTCTGGTATTTCACCTTTGGCATCCATTTAAATTAGATTCCAGTTTAAATTTGCAGCCACAGAGGTACTCTCTGATCTGATGGGGCTATTTTTGTGAATATCTACCCAATCCTTGTTGCTGTTGTTTAAACAAAAGCATATAGATGGTTACACTTAGGGCCTTGTATTTGAAAACAAACTGCGGGGCTAAACAAAGGATCCCTCATCAGTTTTCTCTCGAGAACCGTATTTTCTTCCGTAAGTGGCTTGAAGACAGAATTAACAATTTTATAGAAACGCTCTTTGAAGTCCTACCTAATGCATTGCTGATTTACAGGCAGCCAGCTCTAAACATGGGAGTGTGCAGTCATTACAGGGCTGTATTTTCATTAGATTTTATTATGCTTTGAGTTTTTTCCCCATTAATTCTCAGGTTGTTTTCACATTACACTAATCATTCCAATTACACATGTGTAATTTGCCATTTGGTGCATATTACATCCTCTTCAGCTGCATTTCAAGCACCGATGCTGAATTCTGGTTCTGAACTGATGGTTCAAAAGACGGTTCATTCTTGACCAGAAGCATTACGTTTCCTGCAAAGTTTGTTTCCTTCAGGCAGCACCGGGCAGATTACTCGTCTCACACGTGTGATCCGCTTCACTTATTGCTGCTGCGATGGGGGATGTCGGCGTGTCCAGGTCATGGCTTTGCTCAACCTGTCAGACTGGGGACGGGAAAATGTTAGAGATGTCGCTCATGTAAGCGCTTCCGCACCTGTTTCTGTCTCACTGCAAAACTGAAAGGTGATTTTGTATGGATTCCTGTTCCAGAATTGTGTGTCAAAACCAGGAGAGATTTCCTTTTGGATTTAACTGTAGAGACACACTCACACACGGTTCTTTGGTTTGCTGCTGCCTTGTTTTGTATAGCTGAAGCAACCGTTTCGTGGACTGTTGTGTGGCCAGTGTCTTTCTCAGAGACAAAGTTTGGAAACCAAGTATCTGTAGAAATACCATTTTGTTTATCCTCTTTTTACCGATGGATTTAATGTCATTAGTACAGGATTGTTGAGAGCAGCAGTAGTGATTCTTGCAAAGGAGTAACAGAGAAAGCGGGACCCGATACGGCTGGAAGTATTTTCTCTGGGGTGTTTACAATAACAGTGGTCCTGGCTGCTTGCTGAGAGGAGGAATGTCTCCTTCTCCAGGGACTGTGGGTCAGTAGGTGGGAGGAGAAGGGCGATCAGGACCTTTCTCTCGGTAAGCCATGGCTGGAGGCAGCTTGGAGCTGTGCAGAGCTGTATGGATGCTCTTGCCTGGTGTAGCAGGAGCACGTGTATCACACCAGGCAGGGTTAACGAGGGAGAGGGGAATCGGGGTCTGCAGCCTCCCTGCTCCCCCCCACAGCCCCATCTCTGCCTGCCAAAGTCTGCGGGTTGGAGTGAAGTCCCGTTTTAATTGCTTACCCAGCCATGAATTCAGCGTGCAGCCTTGCCCAGATTTCTCAGATCTCTGAGTGTGCTCCCCCTTTGCCGGGATGGGACTAACCAGACGGAGCAAACTGCTTTGAAATACAGGTATGGAACTACTGTCGGAGCGTGCCAAGCGGCATTACTGCAGCCCAAGTGACCTTTCGGTCTGAAACTCAGCCAGAGGGAGGGGAAAGGAAGCCACCGTTGAACGGTTCTGCGCAGAGATCCTGCAAACAGATGGTGTTTGCATATAGGATATGCTGGTCGGGTCGGGTGCAACTTTACAACGCTCTCCATTTTTACTGATTCCAGGCGGGCTAAACTCCGGCTATATTTGGAACAGCTAAAACAGCTTGTGCCTCTCGGGCCGGACAGCACCAGACACACCACTCTAAGTCTGTTGAAAAGAGCTAAGATGCATATCAAGGTAAAAATATTCATCTGTATTTTATTTCTTTTAAAGCAGAATCTTCCAGAATGTGTATCCATAGAGGGGAAAGGAATTTTCACATAACATCTGTACCCATATGTCCATCTTCTGGATACACTGGCCTTCATTAGTTGCAAGCATTTCAGTCACAGCATCAAGGTTTTGTGTTTTGCAGTCTACCCTACAGTCTCAGACATATAAAACTGTGATTTTGTGATTTCTGCTTAGTTACTAGTGGTTTGCCTTGTATTTAAAAAAAAAAAAGTATGTATCAAAGCTGTTCTTTGATTAATACATTTATTTTCTAAGGACTGAGCAAAGTCGCTTTTTACTGCATTGATTTCAATGTAAAAAGCCAGATCCGTTCATGATCGAAAGAACGAATGGAGTGAAAGGGTTCATAGCTACTAGTGAGTCTTAACCCCATCCCACGTCTTCATGACCAGATCCTGGAGCATTTGACAGTCACTTAGAAGACATCAAAAATGAAATGCAGTCTCCTCTTGCAGCTTCCCTGCATGTTTCATGGGCGGAACAACTTTAAACCAAAAAAGCAACCTAAAATCTCACCTGTGATCCAGCAGCAGCGCAGGTTCTATACATTTGCACGTGTAATTCAGAGGGAATTATTCCTCAGGCCGCCTCTCCCCAGAGACACCTTCACCCCCGTTCTCACTGTCGTGGTTTTCAGGGGAACGAGGTTCTATGCAGAAACAACACAATGAGGTATTCGGATGTAAAAGTACGGGATTCTGCTGCTGTGTCCAGGACTGTAGTTTTTTCAGTGTTACAGGGAAACAGGTCAAGAAAAGTGTCAGGAGAGGTTGGACACTGCCAGTAATCTTGGAATATTTTGGGAGAACAGCCTGCTGTTGTACAGCATTAAGATTCACTGCAGTTGCAAAAGTGGGTGTAATTCATATGAAGAATTAAAGATAAGCAAAACCATTCTCGTGAACAAGTTCACTGAGCTCCTTCTTCAGCTCTTGTAAGCACATTTACTCCAGCTGGGCAACCCCTGTTTTTACCACTGGAGATTTTGGCCTCTTGTTTATAATTCAGGCTAACATGCGTGAAAGGCACTGCATGTGGTTTTTGTCTTGGGCTGCCCCCCCGATCGTGGGCTTACGCATACAAATTGAAAACCTGTTTTTACAAGTGGCAAGTGTGAGAGATTAGCCGTGTAGTTACCATTTCGGCTGCTGATTAAAAAAAAAAGGAAAGCCAGGAACAGGTTCTTTCCAAGTCCATTGTGCACGGTACCGAGTACTTATTTTCTGAAAACTGAAGTTCAGCTTTCTTTTTAGCGGAACCTGCCCCAACTGGGTTACCACTTAATTGCTTCCCTTCGTCAGGTCAGCTACCTCCCCGCTGCACTGCCAGAGCGTGCCAAAGCCCGTCTGCCGTTTCTGATACAGCCGTTCGTTCTGAACTTTTCACACACACACGTACTGAAACTTGCCCTGGAAGACTGTTTTGAGACTCCTGGATATGAATCACTGAGTTCATTCCTAAAATAGTTGTTAAGAGTTCGGGATTGCAGCCAGGAAAATACAGGAAAAGGAAATCTGATCAATTGGGCACATTTGGTTTGTTGTGTACATGGATGGACCAACCCCTTTTCTTATTATAACACTGTGTATCCCCATGGGATGTGTAGGTACGTAGCGGGTTGCCCAGGACGGGGCTTAACGCAAGGCTGCAGACGTTAGATTCCACGCAGCCAGGAAACTGCCTGGTTCAATACTGTCAGTTAGTTTTTCAGAGATAAATACTTGTGCTTTCAAGCTTGCATTGGAACAGCAAAATCTCCGGAATGGTTTTGCTCGTGGCTTGCTGTGCACTGTCCCACGCCGCTCTCCTCAGAAAACCGAGCAGAGGTTCAGTCAGACAGTAGGGAGGAACCGCCAGCAGCTGCATTCGCTCCCTGCGCATCTCCTAAATCTCATTGGATGTGTAAACACAGCTCACAGAGAACGCTGGTCTTTCTTACAAGTGCTTTTACTGCTACAACCTGCCGTTTGCTTAGTCAGTTAGGTATTTTTTTAAATACTATGAGGTGTTCTGATCTGTGTGTCCTTCCTGCTTTTGATCCCATCGTTACACTTTCTTCCCTGATTATATAGTCATTTTTTACAAATGGCTGTCAGTGATGTGGAAGAGGGTTCAGGATCTTAAAAGATACTGTTTCTGTTACTGCATTTGCACCAACAGCGCAGCACGTTTTACCAGGTGTGGTCTTTTTATTTCCAAAATTAATACCTTCTTTTATTCAAGCAGAGGGGAGATTTTAGGTAGATGTGTGGAAGGATCCTTTCACAGGCTGTTTGCTGAGAAGCTTTGGATTAATATACCACTGGTTTTATAGGAGGTTATCACAGTTGTTGGTAAATTCCTCTGTAATTAATATTGCTTACTGTTAATGAAGCTTTTTAAATGCTAAATATTTCCATGGCCTGTGAAAGGAGGGGCAGCATTCAGGGCGCTTGCAGTGGTTACGTTCTGACGGAAACCTGAGCTACACTCTAGTTGGCATAGGTGATGCCAGTTTTGCCTGACAAAATGATTTAAATATTCCCTGCAACCAGGGCAACAATAATTCAGTTTTAGCTGAGGAACTTCTGCTAGGGGCAAAAGAGTCTCTGGGGGTTGGGTTTCCCCCCACGCCCTATGTCCATGTATCTTACTGTGAAACAAATTCAGCTCTGGCCTAGCCTGCTTAAATTGTACCAACCTGTATAGAATTGCAACAAAACCCCCTAAATTTTAATGTTAAATTGATTAAAATATTTAGATTGCTTTAAAACGACAGTTTCTGAGAAGAACTTAAGTTACTGATGTTTTCACGTGAGTAAAAGCTGTCGGCTTACTATCTTTCTCTCCCTTTAAGAAATTGGAAGAACAGGACCGGAAAGCTCTAAATATTAAAGAACAATTACAGCGGGAACACCGCTACCTCAAACGCAGATTGGAGCAGCTATCCGTGCAGGGCATGGAGCGTATCCGCACTGACAGTATGGGATCAACAATATCCACTGACTCTGAACAAGGTAATTGAACCAGAGCTTCCCGAAGGGAGACGCAGGAGCAGGAAGGAAAAGGGAAGTAGGGGAGCAAGAAAACATTATTTAGAACTCAGATCAAGCTTTCAACAAAACCCAGGCAGAACTGTCCCATTATGCGGTTTGCAGAATAAAAAAAGCTACTGCAGCTTTTTACACTATTTGAAAAACTTCCTTTTTTTCACATTGATTTTGGAGCTATTTATACTGCACGTGTTTTTGCCAGTTTTTTAAAACAATTACCATTTAACGCCCTGAATTTTTAGAGTTATTATTGGTAAGGCTGGCATAATGTTTTCTTCTTGGAAAAAAAAGATGTTATTGGTCTTAGTTCATCTGGATAAATTAATTCCACATCGTTTATTGTGAAATATTTTAAAATATTTTCTGTGTAACGATCACCGAGGGTTCTCTACATTTGGTTCTCATTTAAAGACAGAGCTCTGCAAGCTGCCTGTCACCGTTTCTTATTTTCTCATTTGGAGTTCCTCTCTGCCCGAACGCTGGCAGCGGCTGCCTTTTTCAGGGCCTACGGGAGATGAGTAGTTGGTCGCGCTGCAGTTCCCAGTGGACAGATGGCTACGCCACGGTCGCTACTCGCTGACACCTGTATAAGTTGGAATTAGCATGAAGCGTGCTGCAGTATCATGGCCTTTGAGGGCTGGGGGTTTTTTAAATCGGTGTCTGTGCACAGGCTGGAACAGTTCTGGGACAGCATTTGGTAGTGATGTCATGCAATGTATTTTTGTGGATGAGGACAGGAGGGATTTTAATTCTCAGGTGGACAAGATGATCCTTTCCTGAGGAATTACTGTTCCAGTTCTTTTAATTACAGAAAATGAAGTATGATTCAGGGTTCACCTGAATGTTGATTGCCTCTGGCCCACGGTTACGTTCTACAACCACCACCTTTCTGAAAACATGCCTTCTTGTTTTTTCTTTAGAAGTAGACATTGAAGGAATGGAGTTTACTCCAGGTGAAATGGACAGTATTGGAAGTGCCAGTGATGCTGAAGACCACTACAGTTTGCAAAGCGGTTCGAGTGACGGAGGTTACACACATTCCCGCAGACTGAATGCCAGGCTCTCATAGTGCCTGAGTTACCCGTTCAACTCAGGACCATCTGACTGAAGCACTTATATATGAATATTCCAGAGGTGTCAACTGCCACTCTTCCGGGAAACCCCAACCACAGTACTCTGACATGGAGGTTTCTTACCCACGGTTCCCTGCACTGTAACCACAATATTAGATATTGTAAATCATGGGTTTGCTGCAGAGAACTGTGGTTAGGTACAGTTGTGACTTAAAGCTAGCTTGATGTAGCCATACTGCAAATTAAAGAAAATAAATTATGTCATTCCATTCAAGAAGTATTAAATTCAAACTGTTTGGAAGCATGGCGTAAGGGAGTTTGACAGTTATTTTGATTTTGCAGAAACCATTTTCAAACATGGAAGAATAAATGGAATCTACAGTGTGTTAGCGATTCAGAGATACAAAACCCTAAAACTACTTTTTGTGGTATTTTTTTCATGGAAAAACAACCCCAAAACACTTTGAACGCTGTACAGCGGGCTCTACAGAGTAAATTCATTCAGCAGTTGTTGTTTGGGTGAAGCAGGCAAAGAAATCTTCAAATCTCGGATGATCTTTAGAAAAGGTCATATTTACAAGTCACTACTGTACTTCAAAACGGGGGAAAAGCCAGCTCTAATAATGACTTCATGTGGAATGATCTCAACTCTCTCTTGCTTTTTTGTATTCAGTAGCCAACCAGCAGCAAATCATTCTGTCCATGTTAACGGGGGTAGTAGAAAGCAACACTGCAATTTCAACCTGTTAGCGTGGAATGGATGACATTTGAAGCATTTCAGTGGTTTTTTGGGTTGTTTTTTTTTCTTTTCTTTGTCGGAAGAATACAGAACTCGAGCGATCCAATTTGTGATAGTTAAACTTTCCTTGCAAGGAAATGAATTCTCTGTTTGCTTGTATTTTTTTTTCTTTTCTTCTATTTACACATGTCAATACATTTTTATGGAAGGCATGGCTTAAAATTACAGTATTCAGCTAGAAGATAATTAATTTTTTTTCTTTTGCACACTATAATTGCATTTTCTATTCTTAAAAAAGTGCAAAAAAATTAAAATGTATGCTGTAAAACAGCAAAGTTTATTTAGTACTCATCAAGCTGTTCAGAACATATTTACCCAAATTGTAGCAATACTATGAAGGTGTATTTTAATACAACTTCTGCTTAGTGAAGTCATTAGAGCTTGGCTTGCCGGGTAAGAAAAAAAAATGGACCAGTCTTTGCATTATCTGTTTAAAGAAGGTCTTTTAAAAAAAAAAAACAAAAAGAAGAAAAAAAAAAAGGAAAAAAAAAAAGAAAAAAGCTATAAACACTTTTAGGGAAGTGATTTTAGCAAGTGTAGTCTATATTTCCTGTAAGAGATTTTGTATTATATTTTCCTAAATGTTCTCATTTACTTGTATAGGGAGGGGAATGGTACAGACCCAGACCAGAGTCTCAGGGACTCTTCACCTTTGTCATATTGTGCCTTGGTGACCATTTATGTATGCCTCTCCTTTTCATTGTTTAAAGGACAACTAAGCTTTGTTTCAAGACCCTCTGTTCGAATGGTCAGTTGTCCACCTTCCTACGGATGAAGAAGAGAGGTGCGTTCGTATCTTCACCCTCTCACAACTGATTCAGTGTGGCTTTAAGTAAAATCATAAAGTTAGGGTTTGGTGCGAGGGTTAACTGTCTCTGTATGAGCCCTCCCTTGGATTCTTCAGCACCCGAATCTATATTTTGTTAGCGTATAAAGTCAGGGTCTCTGTGAGACCAGGGCGCAGCGGCTAGGGAAACGCAAATGTACTGTGTAAGGCTATGGGATGTCCAAGTGTGGTGCCATTTTTAGCATTCGGATACAAGACCTCATGACAGACTGACCATAATGATCAAAAACAAAGATTCAGTTGTTCTTTCAACATCTGACATACGTGTCCTCCCTTTGGCTCTTACAACACGGAGTAGAAACATGAATACATTTTGTGGCAGCTTACAGATCCTTGTTTGCACTCTCGCTTACTGCTTGGAACTTGCCAACAAGGAAAACCTATACATTTAATTTACATAACCTAAAGGACGGCCACCCCTACTTTGGCTCTGGGGAGGGGCCGAAGGTTATCGACTCTGGCAGCTGAATAAGAAAATTAACCTTTTCTGTGATGCAGGTTTTGGTATTACGTTCTATACACCTTGCATATTACTAAAATCCTCGGTGTCGGGGAAAGCACACAGCAATATACTCATTGTGTGTAGCTGACAAGCAGCAGAAATTACTAGCTCCTTTGGTGCATATGTAACTAATTTCCAAATCATGGAAAAAAAAAAAAAAAGAGTTTACTTTAACACACGACTGTTAACAGGAAAAAAAAAAAGGCTAGTATATTGTTGCTGTTCATTTATTATATAATGAACACATTCATGAATTGTAAAGTGTTTCCTTTCATGACAAGCAGCTCTTGCACAGAACCTCCTACTGAAAAGAGATTTGAAACTTACAGAAGGAAAACCGAGATTTTAAATTGAACATTATTGTACCTTAGGTCGACCTGAAATTTTCCTTTTAAAGATGAATGTGCTAACTTAATGAGTTCTTCCACGCTGGGTATCCATGGCTTTGTAGATCTTATATTTTCAATAAAAATTACTCGAATAATCTTGAGTGGAAATAAAAAGGGTTTATTTGTTTTCACTTTTTCAGTTATTACAGCTGGGGGCTGTTACGCCGGTAAAGGAAACCGGCACTGTACTGCCTGTGCCGTTCTCCCTCCAGGGCAGCCCGGTTTGAGGTGGTACTTCCAGGCCCTTCTCTGCAGCTGGGACAGAAGCAGCCCAGCCGAAGGCAGCGGCACAGCTGCTCAGGTGTTGGGTTTGGTGGCTGGTTTGGGCGGCCGCCTGCCCCAAGCAGCGCTGCGGAGTCCAGCTGTGCCCCGGCCGTGACAACTGGAGCTCTGACATTCCTTTATGGACACAGTGCTACCTGCGGCCATAGCGCCTTGGGATGCGCGTAGTGTTCCACTGTTACCAATTTTATTAAGCTGGATACTGTGCGTGTGCAGGCCTCCGTGCATCCGTACCTGTAACGACACCGCGACTACAAAGAGCGTCCTGCGAGATGGAATGCTGCCGCCGCCTCGCAGCTCTGCCGTTTGGCGTCTTGACCACGGTTGCGGCAGGTGAGGAGACGCTACTGCGCAGCTGATCCGCCTTCTCTGCGATTGCCACGTAGGAAAAGGAGGAACAGGGACAAGATTACCGGGCTGCTAGGTCTTTTCCTCTGTGGAAAAGGCTCTGGAGAGATGAAGTCATCGAGTTCTTTTTATGGAGACGCAGAGGTTTGGCCCGTTTCCTGGTGGGAGCAGAAAGGAAGTGCTTTCCCTTGCAGCAGGCAGGTGCCGGGAGGACACACGCCTCTTCGTTGCTCCTGGTTTAGCTCTTCCTCTAGCTCCAGGAGGGCACTGTCATTGCAGGAGAAAGGCATTAAAAGACAGCCTAAAATTGTTTGCTTTTCCCGCAGATGCTCCGCTGCGATTCGGGGGGGTGAATCCTCCTTCACACCCATCCTCTCCCTCCCCAACTTGTACCCCCCCAGGCCCATCGCAGCCGGTTTATTTATCTGCTGAAAAGAGCAGGGTTTGACCAGTGGAAACTCTACAACACGTTGGTACCCACAGACCAGATCCTGTATTGTCTTGTGCAAAAACCAAACTCAGCTCAGGATGAGTTTTACCGGTTTAAAGCAGAAATGGAAAGACCCCCAAAATCCATTTTTCAGTGTTTTCTATCCCAAATTCTTAATGTAAGATTTGGGGAGGGAAAAGGAATTAAAATCTAATACAACTTGAATCTAACTTAAAGCATGAAGATCTTCTCTGACATTAAGTGGTGTTATTTTTCTTGACAAGGATGAGTACGGCTTCAGCTCTACCACATGCAGCCTAACATGATTTTGTATTAAAGTCACTTCTGCTGATCTACAAATCAATTACTGTGATAAATACCACTATTCTGGGTCTTCGACTGTATGCTCTGCATAACCCACTTCAGTGGATGAACTTCAATGCCAGAATAAGAGAACTGGGAACCGGGAAGGGGTGAGGTTGCATGTGCATGAGCTTCGCCTACAGACCTGCTCCCGGTCCGAGCCCCGTGGCGTGTTTAGCCGCAGGATGTACTTCTGCTTTTCTTAGAGGTATTTACAGCAGTCTCTGATACTGCGAGAAGTAATTGTTTCACCATTTTATACCAGCTTTATAGCAGACCGATATTCAGCGGTGAAATCTTTGCACATCAGCCCTGTGGAAGAGACCCGTTTTTGAAAGGCACCACATCATCACAGCTTTTAGTCAAGCAATCCTAATTTTATACACTTCATTTTATGATGGTGTTGATAAAGGAGTGTCTGAAAAACAGATCAGTCTTTCAAAAATCTGTTAATTTTTAACTATTAGAGGCCATTGGTTGTGCGTGTTAAGAGACAGTAACTGTGTTGATACTTAATCCACTAATTTGCACTTTCCAAGACTGGTGAGGCACTGGCACAGGGTGCCCAGGGAAGCTGTGGGTGTCCCATCCCTGGGAGTGTTCAAGGCCAGGCTGGATGAGGCTTTGAGCAACCTGGGCTAGTGGAGGGTGTCCCTGCCCATGGCAGGGGGGTTGGAACTGGATGGTCTTGAAGGTCCCTTCCCACCCAAACCATTCTATGATGATTCTATGATCTGTGGTGGAAGGAGTATTGAATCCTTTTAGATACACTTTAAGGAAGAGCTTTACTCCCTGCACATACTAGTGGGGCAAACACATCTGAAATTAATTTTGCCAGCAATGAAACTTAAGCAATTTGCTTAAGTGACTAAGTGAATGCACAGTTGTTAATTGGTAGCTGCAAAAGAAACACCCAAGCCTGTTGTGTAACCACCTAGAATTAAAATGCAGGGGATGTACGAAACAGAAAAGACCAGAAACTATTTGGTCACCTTGGCCGTTCTCTCTACCTGAAGTGCTGTAAATGAACCCCAGCAAAGGCTTCCGGGGGAGGCGCCTCCAGCCAGAGACTCGCCTCTTGGCAAAGCAGAGCGCAAGCGCTCCAGTTTCAGGATTCTTTCCTTCCATTCCGCACGAGAGGTGTAAGATGTGGTTACACGCGACTGATGCCATTGCAAGGGTCAGTGCCGCACGGATTGTTAAGTGATGAAATTCTGGTGCGCGTGAAGCACTGACAGAGCCTTCTGCTGTTCACCCGAAGGTGTTGGCGGGTGATTCTGTGCCAGAGCCCCTGGGTCCCAGAGCCAAAGGAATGGTTCACAGTCGGTGAGATGTTATTATGCTGTATGGATTCGTTTGTACATACGTACACGGAGCGTGCTACGTTCTGTAGCACTGAGATTATTGTGTTGTATCGTTATCTTGTCATAATATAAATACTAATTTTTATACCCTTTTGCTGTGGGGTTTTTTTTTTTTAATTTTTCATCATTTGGTGTTTGTGTGCACAGTGTTCCTTCGCTTTGCGGATCTTTGCATATAGGCTTCATGACTATTCCATAAGGAGGTCACGGAGTTTTAGCAATTCAAATGAATAGTATGGTATGAAGGTTGGAGTGCTGTTTAAAGTTCTTTTACATATGTTGGCTCGATGCAACCCCAACAGTCATTAACGTTGTTTGTCTCTAACCGTGGGTGCTGTATAAATTTCCACTATTACATTTCTGAAGACAAACCAACCTGTAAAACAAAGTGCAAATTGAAATGCATTAGTGTCTGTTCTAAGTAATTATACTTGAAATCATTCCAGCTCTGTACAAGACACACAAAAAAAAGCATCACAGGCAGCCTACAAGTTCTGCATGTGTATGTTGTCAAATATGAAAGTCACATCACAAGCAATGTACAGCCAGACAAAACCAGGCATTTTAGTTTGTCACTAGGAGAGATGAGAGGAGGGACAGAACTGAAACGCTTCTGCAAATTGCATCCTTGCAACCGCAGTGTGTGACATCCATTACTTTCTGTTTCAGTTTGTCACGCACGTTGCACTTAAATACAGTGACGTCTTAGAACAACAGAAATTGTAGTTTTAAGCTGAAATCATGGCAAGTAGCTTGTTGATATGCTTATGTTTGAAACAGGCTGAGCTGCTGACTCAGTAAAAATATTCATGCACAAAGCATGGTAAACTATTTTTTATCACAGCTGTCTTTGAAAATACTATTAAAGAATAAGCATAAAATACAATCCAGCTCATTACTAATTTATTATAAATTAATCTCCAACAGGAAAAAAGCTATAATAAGCTTTCAGCAGTGCTATAGTTTGGGACAGCACCACTTTTCTCAACACAATGAAAGAACTGCATGGGGTAACACAATTAGGATAAATATGGTGGCCCTATTTTTGTAAATCCTGTACAGTTTATGACCTGTACAGCTTCTTTCATGACATTTGTAATGACTTAGGATTTGTTTAAAAGAAAAGTAAGTTTCCTTATTTTGCTAACGATGAATATTTAAAATTTAATACTTGAGTCCAGAAGTCCAGAAGCTTGCCTTGCCTATCAGGGTGAAAATGTTTGTGTCAAAGCCTATTTAAATGGAAAAAAGCCTTAAAGTATAATTAAATTCATGATGATATAACTTCCGTCAGCTTCTCTAAAAGAGGTAGTTTATAGTGTTTTCAGTGGCTACGTTCTCAGTCGCTATTATTCTAGGAACTGTGAATTACCCAGTGTTTTTCAGGACCGTGGCATGGCAAGGAAGGTATGATTACGGTGTGGTGGACAGAAGGCTGGCATTACTGCTGGGTTTGGAAGAGCAGAGGTTGCTGCTGGTAGGAGGCTGATTTCCTTTTGCTCTCTATGATTTCACCCTCCCCAGGCTAGGACACAGCTCTGCAAAAGCCGCCCGAAGCTCTGCTGTGTCACTGCGGTGCCCAGGAACCGCTGCCCCACCGCGGAGGAGCTGGCTGGAGTTGGTGGGCAAGGGGGAGCTGGGCAAGGAAGCAGGAGGGATCAGGCTGGTCCCTCACCATCACTGCCCAGGCCCCTGCCGAGTCCCAGGGTAGGGTACCGCGCAAAGGTTCGGTCTCCTGCGAACAGAACCCATTTGTAGACAGCCTGGCTGATCAGCCCCGCTTGGGGTTTTAGTCCAAAATAGGGTCAGAAGAGTAACCAAACAATTTTCTACAAAGAAAATAAGCTTGTGTATCGTGTGTCTTAATACATTAGTAGTAGGCCCAAACGTGTAGGTGCTTCTTTCGTATTTACGGCATTGAATCCAACAAAGCTGAAAACTAGTCACTTTGACCTGCTTCTCTGGGAAGACAAGGTCCCAGAAAAAAATCTACTGTTCTTCTAGAGAGAAGATTCATGTGCTTGTGAGAGAAAGCAAGCTGGTGCCAAATGCCTGTCTTCTGACTTTGTTACAATAAAAGTTCACATGGCACTTCAAAAGCTGTGCTTAATTCAGAATATGAATTTGCTTAATGCAATGGATTACCTTTTAGGACAGGGTGTTTCCAAGGAGTGGTTGCTACTCCAGCAATCTGCAGCAGGGACCTCTAACATCCTGCTGCTGCTGGCAGATGTGCAGTATGATGCAAAATGAAAAAGCTTCTGTACAGTTACAGTTCATCAGCTAAAAACGTATTTCCATGACTTCTCCATGTTTGTTATTGTTCTTCACACAACAAAACAAAACCTAAAGCAGTAATAAACAAACCACTTTTATAAGAGTCTTTCACCTGACAGATGTATCCCAGTGGGAGGGTTTATACTGGCCAGCTGCAATGCCTACATGGTGGTGACTGCACTCCTTGGCTGATCTTTACAGCCTGGGCCCATGGGTAACCAATAGTTTCTCTCTGAAGTATCAGGCACAACGATGTCATGTTTTGCAGTGGAACAACCACCACCCGGCATCGATGGAATAGTGCAGAGCTTGCAGACATCTTTCCAGAAATGTCTAAGTCTTAATCTACTGGAATCCACCATAAAATGGCTTGTAAAGGCAACATGCTATCTAAGCAAGCTCTCCTGTTCTCAGACACAGATGGAAAACAACTGCTCCTAGAATGGAAAAAAAGGGTAAGGTAAGGTAAGCCTTTAATTATGTTTTGACTGAACACAACCAAGAAAAAAATGAATCAGAGGAAAACAATCTCGACCCATCAGAAGCTGCAAAGCAAACACTGGAGCACATGGTGCTGGGGTTGGGTGGGGAACGGGGCTATAAGACATTTGGGAGATATGTTTGTAACATGTTTGTAGGGGAAGGCTGTTGTTTAATCTCTGCCCTAAAAGCCGATCGATGGCCTAACAAATGGAAATTTGTTTCACATTAGAGGCTTGTTCTTTCAAAATAAGAATTTGAAGTGCACAATGTTCTGACCTAAAATATTTCAATTCTAGCCTGAATTCCTATGCCAGCAGGGATTATGAGATCATGCTGTCTGTCAACTCCTCTTTCATCCATCTGTTCTCTTCCTCCTTTCCTTGATAACTTTTGAACCTTCAGGCTAATTTTCACCAAATTTGACAAAGCAGAGATACGATGGAGGCTTCATCCATGGTGAAAACTTCCAGGAAAATTCCACGTCAGGGTAGAAAGAGAAATAAATAATTTCCTGCACTGAACGTGCCCCAACTCTGGCCCAACTGAGCTCTTCACTGTTGCAAGGGGTGGTGACTGGCCAGCACACACATAGCTCCAACCAGCTAGAGAGTGAGCATATAGTCCCGCCTGCCCCAGCTAAACACATGGGGATGTAGGTTTTATGAAAGGCCACGAGGGAGGTGGGACGTCGTTCGCCTGTGAGTCTGGAAAGAGGGAAGGGAACCGGTCACACAGCGAACTGGTGGCATTAGCCGCAGCAATCCAGACAGACAATCTGATAGACAATCTTGTATCAGATGTGCCTTTTTTTGTCTAGGATGTGGACGTCAGTCCCAGAGCTGAATTGCTCTCAGGACAGGAGAATTTTAGAAAGTTTTCTAGGTGTTTAAAATTTGATTTTACTTGACTATTTTTTGCATGAGTAACATTGATATTTGTTAAATAAATAAATGAATAAAAGAAATACATTTAAATAAATAAGTGAAGCTGTGAAGGATAAGCCTCCAAAATACTACTGAAGGACAAGTTGATCATTGTGCAAGTAACCGACTGAACTGAAACGACGCTGTCTTACGAAAAGAGCTAGTGAAAGCTTTTGTTCCTTCCCCGTCAGAAAGACGCGATGCACTCCATCTGCAAGATGATTTGAAAACTTCAGCTAGCCTAAAGTGCAGCTGCATATCAGGCTGTAATCTGATGGGGAGGAATTTGACTCTACAGGTCCTTTTACCCATCAGAACTCACTGCCAGGTCAGGGTCTAATTTAAAAGTGTCTTGCACAGAACACGTTGTCGACAGAAATCAACATACTGCACTTTGCAGGCAATACAGGTGCTGATTTTGATCTAGAAAACCTCATGCAAGTTAGCCTTAGCTGTGCTGAGCTGTGAGGCTGCTCATTTCCCTGTGTTGTTTCATTTCAACAATTGCATTAAGTGAGATTAGAGAAGCTGCACATTTAGGACGTGTAGTGGGAGGGCTCAGCCACCCACATGTACACCGGGTCAATGCCTCATCAGGGTGAAATACAGAGACAACATTTCTGGATGCAATAAATGATTTCTTTCTGGAATAACTGGCCTTAGAAACCACAAGAAAAAAACCACCATTCTGAATTTAGTCTTCAGCAGCGCAGAGGATCTAATTCAAGAGCTATTGGTGGGTGAGCTGCTCCACAGTAGCAACCACAATATAATTAAGCTTAACACTGAAAAGAGCAAGACAAATAAAGCAAACAGATACTCAATTTTAAGAAAAAGACCTATGCAAAAACGGGGAAAAATGCCAGAAAACCCTAAATGAGCAGTTCAAAAGAAGAAGCCTACGAATACCCAGAAGGATTAAAAAATACTGTACTAGAAGCTCAGGTAAAACGTCTGACGCAAACGGAAAACCGTGGCCCGAACATCCCCCCTGCATGACTCAATGAGAAAGTTAAGGAGGCTGTCGCGAGGCAAGTAGGGAAGCCCCGAAAAACGTGGCACGTGAAATGTAAACAGGAAACGAAGACGGCTGAACCCGAGGAGCGGCTGATAAAGGCCGCTCAAACCGTTAGGGAAAAGTCGACACGATGCTCGACTCCAGCCCTCGCAACGCAGAAGGGATCCCGCAATCAGGGCCAAGAGCCTTCTGGTGCCTTCGTGGGCAGCAGCAGCCAAAAAGCCAAGGAAAAAGGGAGCATCGTCAGGAAGGGCGCTGGGATTTTGTAGAAAAGCTTGGTGTGCCCACACCTTGGGGACTGTGTCCCGTCTCGTCTCTGCAGCCAGAGCAAGGCGTAGCGATGCTGTGAAAGGCAGAGGCAGACAGGTGGAATCATCGAGGGAATGGAGCGCTTGCCTTACGGAGGCCAGATTTTGGAACTCTCCGAACTGGAGAGGACGGAGCAGAAGGGAAAGCTACTTGTGGTTTCTGAATTGCTATGAAGGGCACAGGTAAGGTGAACACAGAGGTGGAATTCACCGAATCCTGCAATGCTAGAGCTGAAAGTCATTTGTCGAGATTAGGAGGTGGGTTAAAAGGCAATGAAGAAAGCGCTTTTTTAAGCATCCGGTAGTGAAGTTCTGGATTTTGTTCTTAAGTTTTGGGGGTATCGGCAGGTTCATAAAGGGATTAGACAAATTAATGGACATAAAAATCCACAACAAAACATGAAACGGACCAGGCAGGGATGGATCACTAATACAGGAGCTGCGGACATGGGGGTGGTGGCCACCATTAGCCGTGTCTCTCAGCTGCGGGGAGGCCGGTGGGCACACGGGCCTGAGGCCCCGTTTTGGACAAAGCTGAACAACTTCACGCTGCAGTCAGGTCTCCCCATCCTCTCCCCGCACGGGCCGGGCCCAACAGGCCTCAGGAGAATGGCCGGTTAGAGGGGAGCGGAGCAACGGCCGAACGTGGATCCCCCCGCCGCGGCGGCGGGCTCTGAGGCGTGGGCGAGCCCTGAGGAGAGGCCGAGTCCCGCCGCGCTGGCCCCGCCTCCGCGCCCCGCGGAGAGCCCCGCCCCGCCGCCTGCCCACGTGACGCCACTCGTCAGCGGGCCGGCTCCGGCCAACCCCGCGCAGGCGCGCTGCCGGTGGAGACGCTGCCGGCCTGAGGGGTTCACGCATGCGCAGGCGCCTCCGCGGTCCAACGGCGCGGTGGGGGCGGTGAGAGGCGTGCGCGCAGGCGCAGTCAGCCCCCGAGCGGTGTCGCGCCGCCCTCTGCGGCGGGGGAGGCCGCGCGAGACCAGCGCCTTGGCGGGCGTTTCGAGCCGTTGGTGCGGCTGGCGGCCGGCGGCCCCGCCCCTTGGCGCGCGGGGCGGGGGCGCTGCCGACGCGTTTCCTCGGTCTTCCCGCCTTTTTCTAGGCCTCTCCGTGGGGTCGCTGAGGCGGAGCGCTGGGGTGAGTACCGAGCGGGGGGGCTCGGGGCTTGTTCGCACTGGGAACGGGACAGCCGCCGCCACAGCAGCGTCCTCTCCCCTGCGTCCTGCCCAGCCCGGGGGTGGGCTCTTGATCCAGAGCCCCTCGGGGCTGCAGGTAACAGCTGCCACAGAGCTGGGACCTGGCCGGCGGGCGTTTGGGCTCTTCGGCGCTGGGAGAAAGGCCCTGAGGGGCCCGCTCGTGCGGGCTGGGCTGACTGAGGCGATCGGGCATCCCCGTGCTAGGGACGCGGGTGGCTCCCTCAGGGGTCCGGAGACAGCCACTTTGGGTGTTGGATGGCGGCAGTGTCAGCGTGCCTTAGTGATCTGCATGCAGCTGCACAACGCCGTGTGCGCTCCTTCGTGTTTGTTCATGCTGTCCACGATACTTCATTTTTACCGTGGAAGGCAGAGGGCAGTTGGAAGGCTGCCCTGTGACATGAAACTGACATAGCACATCCTGATCCTCACACAGCCTGTCAGCTAAATTAAAAGCACACAAGCATTTGCTTGTTCAGCACTGATGCCCTCCTGGCTGGCTGGCAAAGTGGGGTTTTCTGATGGAATGTATGTTTTAAAAACAATGCGTGAAGTGATACCAAATTAAAAAAAAAAACCCTCAAACCTAATTGGGTGTTACTAGAGTATTGCAGACAAGGCCTCCGGACTTCGTTAATTTAGCCAATTCCTTGCTGTCTGTTGCGCTTACTTTAGGATCCCAAAACTGATGATTTGTTTGCTGGGAAACAGCAAACTCCTTTTTCTTGTAACTTAAGTTGTGAGTGTGTTTTCACAAGAGTATTTACAGCAATCATAACTTAATTTTAATTTTTTATAATTGGTTAAAAAAATCTACTTTATGTTCGTATATTTTTATGTTAAAAGATTTCTTGTTCAGTTTTTGGAGGAAAACTTAGAAGTGAAGGTTTAGAGGACAAGATTCTGCTTGCTGCTGAACTATAAAAGGTCTTTATAAGCAAGATCTTCAAGTGGAGTGTAACATCACTGAAGGTTTAGAACAGGCTGAAAGCTGTCATTTTGGGAGAGTTAAAATGATTGTGGGTGGGCTTTTTTAATGTGAGGAAAACTTAGAGAAGTAAATCACATTTGCAGGTCAACTTAATATTGACGCCTGTTGCTTTTAAATTAATGGTAGCATTCTATTTTATTAGTAAATTTGTGTGAATTAAGGAAAAACCTAAGTGTTTGCAAAGACCAGGGGTTTAACTGATGTAAAACTGTGTCCTGATTTGATGAAGAAAATATATTGACACCCCTGAAACACAGTGGTTTCTGGTCTTTGAACAGCCACTCTAATCCAGAATAGCATTCAGTTTTCTGGTGTGATCTGACACTTCCTTTTTCCTGTGCAGACTCTATTAAAATACTGGGTATTCATTTAAAACGGCAAAAAAATTACAACTGGAATAATACCCCAGATTTTTTTTCATGTATTGGGATCTTTTCTGCTTACGAAAAATATTTCAGTCATGAGCTGTGGAAATGATTTTGTGAAAACTCTTAAAAAAATTGGATATCCAAAAGCCGATGAGCTTAATGGAGAAGATTTTGACTGGCTGTTTGACTCTTCGGAAGACAAAGCGTTTCTGGAGTGGTTTTGTGGAAATGTAAATGAGCAGCATGTGGTATCTGAAAAAGAACTACAAGATTTTGATTGCCTCCTCGAGTCTGGTAAGCCCATTTTGGAAGAAAATGCACTGGACGAAGTCCTTAAAACCTTGAAGCCCATGGATTCAAAGAACGGTAGCCAAGAACTAAAGAAATTAGAGGAAGAGCTTCAAACTCTTCAGAAATTAAAACAACTTGAAATTCATCGTCATAATAAGCTTCAAATTATGATTTCTGCAAACAGCCATCTGTTACAAACATTAAAAAGCAAAGAAGAGGAGACACACAAAGATTTGAAAGAAGGACTGAAAGTGTTTACTGCAGCAAGTCATACGCTTAATAAAGAACTGCAGTCTCTTACGGACGCAGCCAAGAAACTGGCCACTTTCTTTACTGCTTCAGATTCGGAACAAGGGTCAGGTCCGCCTGCAGTGTTTTTTTCCCAACTTTCTTTGGACAAGTATTTGTCTCAGGAAGAACAAAGCACTGCAGCACTTATCTCGTACATGAAAAAACACTCTTACCAAGGGGTGTCTGAAGAAGTTGAAAACTCACGTGAAGGCATCTTTCAACTTGTGGATATAAGCAACGAAGTCACTTGTGATGAGACTAACGAAGTTTGTGAAGAGAGTCAAGAGATGGCCGAGCTCCAAACGGCGTATATTTGTGCTCAGCATGAGCTAATTCGGATGCAGGCTGAAGAGGAGAGCATAAATTCAGCTATAAAATACACAGAGAGCATGCTGCAGTCCCAGGTAAGCCACAAAAGGTGACAGAAAGTAGTGGAGTCTTAAACAGGCAGGCGTGTTTAACTGCATCTAGTGAAAGGAATTGCTGAGTTACTGTTACTTCAACTGTTGTGTGCACAGTAAAAATGCACTTTATGGAGTTTTAGTCTTGCTAACTAAACTCCTCTGGTGAAGTGGCTCCAGTTTCTGTAGTTAAAAATGATTTGATGTAGCACAGTACCTTTAATTCTGCTTTCCAGAATTACCTCCTTAAACCCTAGAATTTAGTAGTACCTTTCCAGTTTAACTTTGAAATTTCAGATCATAACTGGCTCTCGGGTTTTTTTTGTACAACAGGCAAAAGGTTGACTTCAGTTGAAATTTTGTGGTATTGAAGAACTAATATGATAAAAGTGTTACTGTTTATATTTCATAGCATACACTTCAAAAGTCTTGGTTCACTGACTCTTTTGAAACCCAGGTATTTGTAATACGGGGACATTATGGTGATGTGTTTTAAATACCAAATAAATGGGTCAGTTGAAGCCCTAGAAATCTCTCAGTAAGTGAGTGAAGGGGCAGATACGACTGAAGGAATTTAAGAATGTGAAGAAATCGTAGCAGAAGGAAAAATACTAGCTTATGCAGTCATGGACTAACTTGAGGCACTGTGTCAGTTTTCATTTATGGATGCTAGCATATAGGGCTTGATTGATTAGAGTCAGTTGGAAAAGACTGATTCTGACAGCAGTGTTGATACTCATGCAGCTGAATATAAAAAAGATGTTTGCATGTGAAGTTTCAGTTGGGTATGCTTGAAATATGGGTGCTAAGTAAAATCAGCTTTTTTCACCTCTTAATAAACTGTTCTCTGGACCTGCAATGGAATTAAATTACTATTTATTGAAATACATTTATTTGACATCTACTTTTAAAATCTGTATTTGCCTTGTGTTGCAAAGTTCTGTAAAACTGCTCGTGGCGTTTTCATTTAATCTTGTAGATACAAAAGATGGGGTTATTTTTAATGTAGCCTACACGAGAATCTTGTGTGAACTGAAGAAATGTGTTAGGGAAGTGGCTTGGAGGGAACCGTGAGGAGGTTGATCAAAAATTTTGCTTTATGCAGGAGACTGGAAAACAAGAAAACCTGGATGCCAAAATATCTAGTTTAAATTGTACAATTTCAACAATTAAACAAGAAATAACTCAGATAACCAAGGAAGAGCTGCTTCCCCTTCTGAAAGAGAATGCACAGCGTTTGAGCGCACCAGTGATGAAAGCATACTTGGATCATCAGATTGCTCAGCAGGACTACTATGCTTCAAGACAAGATGAAATATGCAGGCATTTAATAAGACAGAAAGCATCATTTGAATTTATTGAGCTAGCCTGTGAAATGGAGTTGAAGAAACATAAGGATATCTGCAGTCAACTTGAGAATTTGATAGAATCTCTGAAACAGAGCAGTAATGAGTTGCAGCAGAGACGACAGGCGATAACTGAGCAAACACAGCATGCAAAGCCAAAAAACATTCTTAGTTCAGAGGATGAATTCTCTTGCAGGTAAGTGTTATAGTCACTATTCCAAAGTAAGTCAGAGTTCAGTGGTACTGGGGAGAAATTTTTTATTGCTGTGTTCTTAGTTACTTGATATTGCAAATTATTTTGAATACTGCACTGAAACTTTCAAGATAGATTTGCCTCTTGCTTATCCTTTGAAATTCTTCTCAGGTTTGCCTGAAGAAAAACTGTTAATTATCAGTCTTGTTAATATTGCTGGAGCATTCCCAAGCAATTTCTAGAATATAATGAATGTTGAAAGCCAAAGCTGTCTTTTACGGTGCCCTGATCTAGGACCTCTTGAAAGTTGTTCTAGTGGATGCAGAAAGCTGTTAGTAACAACGATATCCCACATCATATGCATGGCCTCAGCAGTTTAGCCTGCAAGGACCCCCATGTGGCAGAGGAGGGAAACGACTGCTTGAATTGATGACACATGTTCAGTGCATTTTTACTGCTTGATTTGCCATTTGGCTTTAGTGTCCTATCACCCATGTAGGAGTCTGGTTTTTCACTGTCTAATTAAGTCTCCTTGTAGCTTAGGTAGGAATGTGTGCTGTGTTGCTGTCACTTCAAGACTCTAAACCTTTTGATGAGGTTTATTGTATGACTATAGTGTATTAGTGTCAGACTTTTCCTCATTCTTTAAAATGGTGCTTTTAGAGTTTTTTTAATAATCGTTAAGTGGTAGCTGAGGATGGTCTTGCACAGTGAATAATGCAAGAACTAGGTAGCATTGGTTTTGCTCCCAGTGTGTGTTTGCATTGGCAACTTGAAACTTTTGTTCAGGTTTATGATGAAGTCTCCAAATCATTGAATCAGAATGTGTCTGGCCACTTTTCCACTTTTTTCTGTTTTAAAAAAGGCATCTTTTAGTATTCTGGTTGTGAAGGGAAGTTGAAAAATGCTGAAGGATTTGTAAGCAGAAGACACTTGAAAGAAACCTGGTTACTTTTGAAATGCAGCTCCGGCTCTTATTAAAACCAATCTGGTTCTATATTGGGACTCAACTCCTGTTGATTTTAATATGCAGAGCTGGTAGTAGCATCCGAGCAAAGTAATGTGCGATCGTATTAGATGCTTCTAATGCAGTGTAAGGGTACAGTTTGGTACAACGGGTATTGCTGTCTATTGCATGACTCCTAAGTAATTGGAGAGGTTCTTAGCAGTCTGTTCATAGATAGAAGATGGGAAATACTCCATTACACTTCAAAATATTAAAGATTTTCCTTATTTTGCATGTGCTGTTGAAGTCTGCTGTTTTTCAGCACTTAAAAACACTGAATTTTGCTGTGCTATTGTTGAAATGTCAGGAAGTAGCAGGCAAAATGCACATTATCAACTTCTATTTGCATTCATTATGTACTTGTTCACTGTTACTTGGGTATTTAACTGCTGTTAATTTAATACTGAAATATTTTGGACTCCTCTTAATCACATACTAGCTATATATACATACAATCAGTAAATCAGTGGGAGATACTGTACTGAGAGTACACTGAGCAGTACTGTCTTTTACTAGTCCTCTAACTTCTCACCATGAACATCTTCCCTTGACTAATAATGACAGGAGTGCTTAGGAAACTTAAAACTTGTGTGCCTAACTTCATTTGTTATAGGTTATATCAGCTTCTGGAAGGAGAAAATAAAAACAAGCAATTGTTTCAAACATATAAAGTTCTGGAGCAGATGGCTGAGAAGTTAAAGCAGGACTGTGCTACAGTAAACGATGAACTAGCAGCGTCTTCTCAACAAGAGTGTCTCACTTCATCCAAGCTGAAAAGTGATGTGGATACCCTTCATTATTCTCTGTATCGTGGAGGAAATAAGGTACAACTCCGTAGTCAGGTAAGCCCTTATCTGGTTATTAAAATTATTCCATTCGTGTGTATTGTGTTCTTTTACTAAGAAAAATGTAGTATGAAGGCTGTAGACACACAAACTGTCTCCCACATGTCAGCAACACAGTTATTAGTGTAATGACGATGACATGAGCATTTACATTGTTCTTAGCAAGCGCTGGATTTTGTAAAGGTTGGAAGGTAGTAACTTTTGTTTCTGAGAAAAATTTTAATTTCTTGCAAAGGCATGTATTACTAGTAAGTTTATGGTGTAGGTGATGTGGTGTCTGGATATGCTGTCACTGGAAAATCTGTTAAGTTTCCCTTTATTTCAGGTAGTCCTTTTCCCCCCTTTTACTTGTAACACTTGAATAGTACAGTTTGGCCCCCTAAACAGCCTGGCTATGAGTGGCTCGTTAGGACAAAATAAGGATATCAGAATTTTGAAGGACAGCTGTAGTAGGACAGCTGTTGCAGGGCTCCCAGGTGTTGGGTTTAGAGTCTCTCTTAAACAGGAATAGGTATTGTTTAAATGCAGTTTGCTATTGTTAGTTTTTGAAATAATGGATTGAGGGAAGTCTTCTGATAGATAATACTTCCTTGCTTAAATATATGAAGATACATTTAACATTTCCATCTGTCAAGTTAATTTGCAATAGTAGAACACTTTTTATTTAAAAAAACCCAAAACTCTAAAAACCACAAACACTTTGTAATTGGAACAGTACCTGTTTAGGGATTAGACATTACTAAATCAATCAAATACCTTGCTATTGATTGAAGTTACCTCTTAAAACACAGCGATATCTCTTTCTATTGCTATTGTATATCAAGAAAACGAGTTCCTTTAATAAGAAAATAATAGATAAGTAGATGACTGGTCTGCTTACACTGAACTATCATAGGAATGATATGGGAAAATTGCAGCAGGTAACTCATGATTTAATTTTAAAATTAAGTTGGATTTTTGGTGGTTGTTTTTTATTTGTTTTGTTTTGGTTTTTGTTCCCTTTTAAAGATTTGACTAACTATGAAGAGTTGTAATTGATTGAAAACATCATTCAACCATCTAGGTAGTTGAGGGCCAGATCCTTATGGTCTTCACTCATCTGGTTTAGTAAACAAGTAAATGAAATGTCATTTTCATAACCCAATGTGAGTACTGTTACAGGGAGCTCAGAAGTTGTATAAATTGAATGGGTCCACTTATCACCTGTGTTGGTGTGTGGGTTGGTTGTTTTTTTTTTTGTGTGTGATGCCTTTTCACTTGGAAATGAAAGTGACTTCCAAAAGCAAAAAAACTTTTGTATTTCTTGTTTGGCTAGTATATTAACAGTACAAAAGTAATAATTTTTTGTCTTTTTTTTTTTGTTGTTGTTAGGAACTTCATGAACAGTTTCATAAACTGGAAGATGATTTAGATAAACTAAATCAACTCCTTACGGATCTGATTGCTGATGTGAAGTCAAAGAGAAACTTTTTAGAGTGCAATAAGGTGCATCAGATGCGAAGAAACTTGTATGTGTATTATTTCAAAGACGAAGACCGTTTGAAAGAGATGGTGGAGAAGCTTGAGCAGCAATCTAAGGCTAAAGCCAGTGGTCTGGAAGATGAAAATTTCACCACCAGTGGAATTCCTAATGTTTAAACTTCAGTGTGCTCCCTTCAGAAAGGAAAGTGTGTTAATGTAAATTGTCTGCAAGTTTATGGAATGATAAGTATTAGTTTATCTTGGCTAACACTTATCTGTTATTGCAGTGTATGTTTAGCTGCCATGATTACTAAGTCTTGGTAGTAAGCTGCTTTGTGGCTTTTAGCATCTGCCCACTGACTTCAAATTTCAGTTTTGTCCAAGTTCTTTGATATGATGTAATACGTTGGTTACTTGAATGAATTAAATTCAGGCTGCTCTTCTGCTAGCCTGTATGTTGATTTCCACTGCACACAGCGTAGCACAAATTTAATACACGTGAAATAAATTTTCTTGCATGCTAAGAACCTTTAATATATGAACTGAAAAGTAAATGCAGAGAAGGCATTTTGGAACATCAATGCAATGTGCTCCTTCTGAAGAGGGGAGTTCTCCAAGGCAGATATTCTGTGATTGTTTCCCTTGCGGTATTCCTAAGAAAATCTGGTTTTCTTAGAAGTGTGTTGGAATATGTACCAGAATCTGTTTCAAGTACCAAGACTATTCCAATATTTCTTAATTTATGGCCTATCTTCCCCATTGAAACCAGTTCATACTCATACTGTGCTCTTCAAAGAAAAAGAATTTTAAATTTACCTTTTTGGACTTCTGAGTTTGCTCTGTAATTTATAATGGTAGGCATTTCAATTGAGTCCTGATGCTTTCATGTGCATTGTTAGACTGTTTATCAAATTTTTATATAGCTTCCTAATATACCAATGGAATGAAATAAGTTTTTATAGTATGTTAACTTCTGGTCGTCACATTTTGATGAGATCAACTATGCTTGCTTTCAAGCATTGTATATATTGATGGAGGCTGCTAAATTAGCTTTAACTTCAGTAACAGTAGTGTTAAAGCTATTTTGGTGACAGACTTAACTTTTATGTGACTATAACTTATTTGTAACTGTTTAAATTTTTTTAAACTTAGTGGTTGGATGTCTTTATATCTGGATTTAATGCTGATTAACTCTATACATCATGTGTATAATTAAGTGACGAACACTATAAATTCAGTGTTGTCAAGGCCTATTAAGTGTTGTAGGTGTATTCTCATGCATAGTGTCTTGTTTATATTTAGACTGCTAGGCTCTCTGTTTGATATGCCCCTGTGGCTTTCAGACTCCTGCTTCCCAGCCATAGAAGTCAGGAAGCATTTTTACGCTGTGTAGGAAAGAAGTGTTGCTCTTCATACAACTTCTCCTAACTTCTGTAGTTAAAACACTGTTTCAAAGAAGTTTCACTTAGTGACTTTAGTAAATTATTTCAATTTGCTAACTTTTATCTACAGTACTTAGAAACTGATGGGCATGTCAGTTTTTCCTCCCTCCTCGGGGTGGAAATGTCATTTGCTGTCATGGAGAATAAATGGCTGAATACGTTCACTATATTTTGGTTTTAATTTCAACAGAATGTGAGTGCAGATTGTTCTGTGGCCCTGATACCATGCGTAATTTGTGTTCTGTGTTTAGGTTTAATCTTAAAAATGGAACCGTACACGTCATACATAGGATGTGAGACTTCTAAAGTGCCTTTATCTGATATTGCTCAGAGGATTATGACAGCTTTGCAGTCTATTCCTGTAGAAGTTCAGACTAGCATAAAGAATAAACAGAGTGAGTAAATCTTAGCCTATTTATGTGTTTCTGTTTTCAGTTGAAAAACTGAAACCCAAACAAACAAAACAATATAAAACCTCTAGTCCCTATTTAAAAAGAAAAAAAAAGGTGAGAGTTGAGATTTCCAGGTTTAGAAAAGGAATGAAGCTGGTACTTTCCTGATTAAATAATGCTATGTGAGTGCAAGGAGCTAGAATATTACCGGTACCCTTAATTTCATTGGTGTGTTGGGTTTTTTTTCTGCTGTGTGGTATAGAAGTATATAGCATTTTCAAACTGTTAACTAGCTAATACTGTAAATTAAATGTAGACATTAACTTTGGGTTAGACATTTAAAGATCACTGGTGGTACTGGGAACTTCCCAGAAGGCTTGTGAACTTTCCAGACTCATGTCAGTCCTTTAAACACATGTTCATTCGCAACTTGCTCCTTGTGAAATTCTAGGGGGAAGAGTGAACAAAAGTCCCAGTAATAGAGCAAATTAGGTAATATTACAAGTGCCTCAGCAGATCTTTGCCTGTTGCGCAAATCTTCCTCAGAATGTTGTGAATACCAGGGAGCCTTGGCAAGATGGAGTTCTTATTCTCAATTCTGCGTATTTCATAGACTGCCAGTCTTGTAGCTCTGGAAAGAAGTAGATAGGAAGTTCAGAGTTTTGCTCAGTTTCAGTTTGCTTTTCTCCTGAGAACTGGATCCTGGAACGTTACCTGGTTGATGGGATTTAAACTAGCACTTCTTCTTGCGTAAATAGCGTTTGTTGCAGCCTCAGTTTTATGCAAATAATAGTTTAGGCTCTTCTTTCAGTAGTGAAGTATTGGATCTGCAGAGCCTGATGGTGTAGCAGTGAAAAGGCTAGTAGTTCATTGCTGTGTAAATCACTGATACGCATTTGAAGGAATATGGGATGGATTCATTTTAAAATGGTACATTAGACCAAACCAGAGATTATTTTAAAGAAAATATGATCTCTTTTCTGCCTTAGTTGAATTGATGTTCTACTTCTCTTGCTACCTTTTAATTTTTCCTTTCTTAGTTTTCCTGTGTAATGTTTTTTGTCTTAGGCTGGGGAACTCTCTGTACTGTGCGATATCTATGTCGTGTTACCTTGTCCACTCTTGATCCATTCACTCTGTCACACTGTAAATACAGATTCTCTTTTCTTTTTTCTAAAAACGCCATGAAGGTGTCTGGTACCTTTAGCCAAAGGAGCTTGCTGTCATCTTTGTCATGCTGCTAAATCCTTATTCACCGAGCAGTGAAGGAACAGTATAAGCACTTAGTGGCAGCAGGTCACGTTACTAGCTTTCCTTGCTCTTGTTTTCCATGTAGTAATTACTCACAATTGTATCATGTACAGGCTTGAGAACAACTTTATTTGAATTACTTTCAGGAAATCATCTGTATACATAGCTTTAGGTGGTCAGTGTGGATCTGGAGAGAAGAAAATGTTTGCCGTCCTTAAAAAACAAAGAAACAAGCAAAACAAACCCCAAACCTGTCATGTTAGTTGATCTGTTTCAAACTGTATTGAACTGTATTTTATTGATAGATCTTTAAAGATTAAATTCTACTTGCTGGAAAATCTGTTTGTCTTTAGAAAGTAAATGCTGGGTTCAAATAGGACAAATTTCTGCGGTGTTGAACTAGGGGGTGAAATTCTGTGGTTATCTTGGCAGTACAGCTTGTAATGGTTCCATCTAGCCTTAAGGACTTCGAAGGCAAGGATGGGTTTCTGCTGCCCTCTGGTGATACTTTTTCATAAACCAGGAAGTTGAGACTGCATAGCTCTTTAGATACCTGGCATACCGAATACTGTGTGCTGAAGGAGAGAAATCTAATCCTCATCATCTTCTCTGGAGGGCGGATTTGTCAAGAAAAAGTGTGAAACAGTTAAAAACGCTGAATGTAAACTCAGTTACTGTAACTTTTAAATTGTAATTTTTATTGTTATGGGAAGCGTTAAGAAAACCAAACCTGAAGTGTTTGAAGCTACAAATACAGCTATGCCATATTTGCTCTTCCAACAGCTCAGGTTAGAAGTCCGAGATGGAGATCAATAACTGATTACACACCTACACCAAGATGAACTTGCATGTAATGCCATGAAGTACTAAGTTTGGTGTCTTCTGGGGACTAAGCTAGTTAGTCTTTGAAAAACCTTTTTTTAGTGTTTTAAGTACAGGGTCCTGGTTTGCCTAGACAAGTATTTTGGAAAAACGGTTTCAGTAAATAGAAATAGATCACCTTATAATTGGTTTGACATTGGTCATCAGCACATTAGATTTGGAAAGTGTCTGGTAATGCAAATTGCATAGCGGAAAACAGTGTTGGAGTGTTGTACTTGGTATGGACCAGGAGTTAGAGTCAAAATGCATGTTTTTCCCATGATGTGACTTTTGGCTGGGCAGTAAAAGAATCTAGAGATAAAGGAATCCTAACTAATTGCAGACCCTGGAGATCCGCACTTCACTGGAATCCCCTCCCCCGCCCTGTTCCTCTTCCTGTGCCTACTGAGTCTGTAATCACAGCTAGCCTGTTGCCCTTGTTCGTTTATTCCAGTCTTTGCTTGCTTCTCCTCTTCTTGGGCAGTGTTGAGGGCAGAAAAGAGAAGGCATGTCCTGCTTCATTTAGCATGGCGCAGTCCTGCGGTGGTTTTGCAAAGCCTGCCTTAAAACTACAGTGCCTCTCTATGTTCAGGGCTGTGGGCTAAGGCTCACTGGGAGTTCAGCAGCACAGGGCTCTGTCTTAGACCCAGCACAGAGAACTCGCCTGCTGGTTGTGGTGCTAGGCATTACCTTCCCTTCCAGTCAGTTGGATAGGCCTGAATTCTCCTTGATCTGTTCTATCGCAAGGATGAACACTGCGAAAGAACTATGCTCTGCAGATGAAGCATGGTCAGTTCTCTATGGGGCACTATATGCTTAAGATATATATGAAAATAGTGTTTTACTGGAGAAAACTGTTGTGGAATAGTACTGCCTAATTCAAAGAGAACAGTTAAACTGTGTGAACTGCTTAGAGTGTGGGTTTTGGTGGTGGTTTTTTTTCCTTCTTCTTGCCCATCCCCCAGCTTTACTTGGACCAAGATGGGATATATTTTCTTGAAAGAAGGAAATATACAATAAATATGCATTATAGTAATGCTGCTCCTGAATACCATGGAAAATGTTTGTCTGCTTTGTAGCAAATTTGAATTGAATCTTTCTTAATGGAAACAGAGCACACTTTTGCATATGCATGTTTATGAACCTGCAGGGCACTTTTAAGCACAAACGATATTAATTAGAGGAAAATGGTTGTCATGGAAAATTTTATTGCAATTATTTTAGGTTTGGTGAAAGTGTCATCAGTGTAACACTGAATGTAATCGAAGTTGTATGCAGAGCTCCCAGATTCATTTGTATTGTAAAATGTTTCGTATTCTTTTTTTTAAAGGTATAGAGAAGACAAAGGAAAAAGAACTAGGTTATAAGGATGCACATCTGAAAAATGAAAAGGCAAGCATACTGTAAGATCGAAGACTCCTAAAAGCAGTCTTTTTATAGCAGGTTTGAAGTTGTTACAGGCTGGCTCTTTCATAACAAGCTTCATCACGATATAGAGCACACATTCATAGTTCAGATAACTTTCCTCTGTTGTATTTTGCACTTGGCATCTATTTACTTGTGCGTGTCTTGGCCCTTCTTCTGTTATCCTTTTTATAGGAAGTTAGTCTTTTGTGACAGATTGATCAGAAATAATGAGATTGACACATTTACATCATTATCAGGGTTTAAAAATGTTCTCAGACTTCTGTCACTGAACAGTCACTAGAACACAATCATAAAGTGAACTGGTTCATATGAAAGAGAACTTTGTAACAGGAAGTTTAATTTCTGGCTTAATCATCTCTGAATTTGGTTTAATGTGAGTGAGTGCCAGTGCAAGAACGGGAATGGATAACTGTAGCAGCCCCAGCTCAGACTGGGATTGTAAGATCCACTGAGTTGATCAGTGAATTGTGCATACTGCAAGTATACTCGTGTCCCAGCTGCAAACTTTACAGCCTTCCTTACTGTAACTCTGGTGCATGTTGCACGCTTCAGCAAGTCTATTCAGATTGCTCAAGATGCAGAAATCTAGTTTCTTTTGTGGGGTGGGATAGTTCCTACAAATTAAATTGACTGATAGACATGCAGCTGTGGGTGCACATGGATAGAGTGTAACCCCTTTTTGTGATGATGAGGTACTAATTTTGACTTGCTGCCATCTACTGAAATTTTCCTGTGTCCTCATAAGTTATGAAACTACAGCCGGGAAGTTGTTTACTTCCAGTCATGTCACTATTTGTAGTAGAAGATGACTTCTTCCTGATAGCTGCTGATTTTTCTCTGTGATTAATTGTGCTTCTGGCTGTATTATTCTGACTTGATAATTAAATTGCTTCATTCTTATTTTTGAACCTTTACAAGAGAACTTCTTATTCCTGATTCTATAATGACTTGAGTGTCCTAAGTTAAAATCTACTGTGTTAAACAATAAGGCTGTTTGCAGTTAGCCGGGAGAATACACTTGGGTAGATTAGTTGTCTTTCTACAGCTCTTAAACATTTGATCCTTCTGTGATGTTACTTTTCTGCTTATAGTAACTTTTTATAGTGTTCACTTTTTGATTAGCATTACCTAAGTCCAATTAATTTGTCTTCTTTCAGAACAACCACTGTTCATTTTGGTAGTAGCAAAAGCTTAATTAGCTCCTTTTTTATATTTACGTAAAACCTGTTAATTGTACTTTTGCTGTATAGTTGACCCTGTGAAGTGTGATCATTAAGGAGTCCAAGCCTTTTTTGTCCTTTGACTCCATAGTTCTGAGGTTTGGGAATATGGGAATTGTGTTGAGCAATATTGCAAAACCAGAAAAAAAAGCTTTTGTCATTCTGGCTTGCTCAATCACAGACTGGTTTGGGTGGGAAGGGACCTTAAAGATCATCCAGTTCCAACCCCCCTGCCATGGGCAGGGACACCCTCCACTAGACCAGGTTGCTCAAAGCCTCATCCAGCCTGGCCTTGAACACTGCCAGGGATGGGGCATCCACAGCTTCTCTGGGCAACCTGTTCCAGTGCCTCACCACCCTCTCTGGGAAGAATTTCTTCCTTACATCCAATCTAATCTACCCACTTTCAATTTAAACCCTTTGCTCCTTGTCCTGTCACTACAGGCCCTTGTAAATCCCTCCTCCATCCCAGCTTCCTTGTAGCCCCTTCAGGTACTGGAAGGCTGCAATAACGTCTCCCTGGAGCCTTCTCTAGACTGAACAAGCCCAGCTCTCTCAGCCTGGCCCCATAGCAGAGGTGCTCCAGCCCTCTGAGCATCTTCATGGCCTCCTCTGAACTCAGTCCAGCATGTCCATGCCCTTATGTTGGGGCCCCAGGGCTGGATGCAGAACTCCAGGTGGGGTCTCAGAAGAGCTCCGTAGAGAAGGAGATTGAATGCAGATGGAAGATATCCTTTGATCACTGAAAATTGTCATCTTGGGTCATGGATGGGGGCCTGGCACAGCAGCTATTTGTGCTTCTTTTGAAGTGAGAAGACCTTAGTTTTTTGGAATGGTAATGACAGCAGAGGTACTGAGGGAGTCTGGCTGTGCTACGAGAGCAGGAAAATATAGTAATTATGAGAGGTTTCTGTGATTTTTCATTGGAGTAGGTGAATATTACACTTATGTATGATGCTGAGACTAAAAATTAGGACACAACTGCTTTGTGGAATAGTTAACTTACAAGAGAAATCGTTTTTTATTTGATTCTGTGTAAGATGAGGTTGAAAATCTTCCTGCTAAAAGATGCCCTGATAGGGACTGTAATCTTTCTGAAGCGTTAAAAGCGAAGTCACTACAGGAATACTTCACTTTGAAGAAGGAAATTACATAAAAATGAAGACACTTTCAAAGAAAATACATGGAAATTCCCATCCAAAACCAAAATATTTGTAGGTAGTAAAGGGATTTAGTTAAAATGGAATATTCTAAAACTTAAAATGAACACTAAAGTCTGTCCAGGAAATAAAAATATGCTAAGTGACAGTATGAAGGAGACTACTAAAATGTCATCATGCAAAAAGCGCAACTTTCTGGCATTTCTATTCTTTTGTAGCTGTTTTGAGTAAGCTAAATGTAAACAAAGAGACATTGAGAAACATCTTGCAAATGCATTGCTAATAATACATTCCTTCTTGCAAATGCCTCCGGAGTCACAGGCTTGCCAGCTCCTGTAAGGCCTGTTGATGGTCAAGGCATAAGAGGAGTATTGAGGCAACATAGAACTGTACATCTGTCAATAGTTACCTACGTGTTTACCTTTGGGAATCTTGGAAAGGCTGCTGTTGCCATTCCAGAGACCTTATGAACTCAAGACAGAGGATCTATCTCAGCTGAAGAGGTTGTGGAAGCTAGCAAAATAAACATTAAGGAAATACTAGGGCCAATTTCTGAAGGAAATCAAGGATGAAGGAGTAGAATCATAATGTTACCATGCATCTTGCGTATAACGTAATAGCATGCTGCTGTAAAGGGATCCAGTGACCATCTGGAGTACGAAAGGTGTTCTGGGCATAGTGGATGAAACAGAATATGGTACTTGTCCACATGCCTGATGACACTTCTTCAGTGCCACCTTCATATATATATGTTTGTGTTATGTCTTACAAGTTGTTTGAAGAAGTTGGCAGAGATGCAGTTGAATCAGTGTACTTGAATTTACAAAGCAGTTGTTATGGCCCCTTGCCAAAAGTTGTTTAATACACTATGCTGTCATGAAAAAAGCTCTGAATGTTGAAGCTAAAGATGGAAATGAATGGTCTCTTTGCACAAAGTTTATTAATAATGTAGTTGCTGTGGAAGAAAGGCTATTTGGCTAGGTGTATCATACCATGGTTAATTTGCCATTTTTAGTTTGACTAACATTAGATTAAAAAAACAGTGGTGGTTTTGAATGTAAGCAATATAAATCAACAAAATAGTATTTACTTGTATTAATAATTTTGTTTCATGTAATGTGGTTCTTCTAAACTATTTTTTTTGTTAGTATTAACATATTTTTTTCGTAAACTTTGAAGGAAGTGGTATTTTATCTAAATTAACTCATAATAAACATATATGTTTATTTTTATTTCTCCTAATAAATTGAATAATTAGTTCACTAAAAGAATTTCCACTTTTTCCAGGATATTCCTGATTCCACAATTGCTTTATTAAAGAAACCTGGCAGCCCTGGAAAAAGTACTGCTGGTCAGATAGTCAGGGCAGTACAGAGCGATGAAATGCTTTGCTGTCAAGATGCTAAAATAGTGAGCTCTTACCAGGGTTTAGACTTGCCAACACGGGTATATAGAGGAAGAAAATTTTCAGTAGAAGCAAAAAGCCTGAAGGATGGTGAAAAGAATATAGCTACTCCCCTTAAAAGAAAGCAAGATGTGCCTATACGTTGTTCAGAGAAAACAAGAAGATTGCCGGTAAAGACCTACGCTACTTCACATGGAGAATACAGCTGTACTTCTGGACAAACAGAGTCTTCTGAAAATTATCCTTGTGATATCAGGAGTTTGGGATGTGAAGAAAAAAGAGAATTGCTTGCAGCTATAGGTCAGGCAGCGGCTTTTGTAACTACTATGATATTTCAAGATGGTTCTTCACAGCTCAGCTCGGAGCAGGTTAGTGAATGACGTGTTCTGTTTAGAGAGAGTTTTTTAGGACCATTTGAACTGTGCATATGACTTAAACACAAACTCATGTTCATTAGGAGCCTAAAATCTGGACCAGTTTTGTGTATTTTTGTGTACCACAGTATAAGTATAAAATGAGGTAAACCTTAATACTTCTGACTACGTTTTACTTTTGGTTACCAAGTAAGACATACACAAAATGAAACTGCTTGGCCTAAACAGCCATTTGTATACTTAAAGTGAGACTTTGAATTAGGATATTTTTTCCTGCTTTTTACTGTGCCTGTCACTGTATTTTTGTTTCAAAGCTGAAACTCTTGCATGCTCCTCTGCTGTGTCAATGGTGTATGCAGTAACTCTACTGTACGTGATAATAGGTTTCATATTGTAAAATATTTGAGAAATTACAGGTTTACATTAAATCAGAGGAAACTATTGTAATTATGCTTCACAGGTCTTAACCTCATCAGTAAAAGGAGTCGTTGTGTTAGTGAAGAATCAGACTGCTCACCCTTGCCCTCCCAGTTACTCTTCAACTGACTATATTCGGAATGCTGCTAATGAAAACGATAGATTAATTTATTTGAAAACTGAATGGTCATCTCTTTGGGAGCACGAACAACAGGCTCACAAGAAATTTGCTTGGTGAGAGTATGTAGGAAAAAGTACTGGTTTGATTTACATATGCTTTTAGCAACAGTGATGTTGGTTACATGGCACAGGCTTAATCTCCTTACACATCAAGCTCACTGAATTCCGTATTAGGTGTATTGGTTCTGTGTCAAGCCTGAGCTAATATAAACCAAATAAAATAGACTATTGCGTTGGGCTCAGCATATCACTGCCTTGCAGCCCTGCAGAGCTAGGTCCGGGTTCTGCTAGGAGCTGTTTACGTCCACCTAGAAACGAGCAGCTTGTAGCTATATGGCACCAGAAAATATGATTCTTCCAGCTTTATCTTCCATTTCCTGAACAGCATTTCTCGCCTAGTACATTTTTGATGGATGTTATTACAGTAAACATCCTTTTTGAGCTCTGCTAATATTTTTATGTTTTTGAGCACAATAGGTTTTTTTAATGGCTTTTGAGAATCTGAATGCAATTTTCCTAATATTGAGTAGTAATGTTATGTCAGAATTACAAGATAATTTTTTAAAGAAATGCTTTATGCATCTATTTAGTAGTTAGAATAAATAAATAAAGGAGTATGTTTTAAACTTCCAGTTAATATAACCAAAATACTTTTTTATTCCTTCCTATTAACATTGAAATAGTATCCCATAAACAGAGAAATGAGAACTGAATCAGAATCTGAGATATAATAGTTTCATATTAAAACTTCATTAGAGTATTTTGTGACTTTCAGTAATAACTACTTTATTGTAAACTGCTGGATTCAGGTTATTAAATCACAAAGCATTCATTTTCAACATGTGAGACTTGGTTGTTAGTTGCATCTCTGCTACTGCTCCACTGTGGCGTGAAACAAACCACTTGTCTGCACTTCTCCAGCTGTAATTTTGAGTTACATGATAACCAGTTTAGTAGGTTGTTGTTAGTTTCACTATAGGCTGTTCTGAATTGAGAATAACATCAATAAAGCAGGTACAGATGAACAGTAAAAATGCAATAATAAGTTGAGTAGGTGCATTTGCATTTAGATGAAACCTATAGGTAATGATTTGTTGTAAGAATGAGGCACTTGTTTAATAGTGGATCTACACTGTGCACAAAATAATACCTTATGATCTACACAGTTTCTAATATGTCTCAGAACTTAGTACTGTGATTTCATACCACCAAAGATAAAAAATCTTGAAAGCTCTATAAAGAATTTTTTTTCTCTATTGCCTAAAATAGACCTTGTAAGAAAATGACACAAGTAATTAGTAAAATCTGTATACATATAACTGGTAAAATCTATTTAAAATAGCATGGGTCTGGAAACTGCAGACATTTTCAAAAGGAAGGTAAAAATGTGACAAAGATGATGCATACTGAATTTAAATAGGATATTAAGACTAGGCAATTATGGCAATTTAGATGTTTAGTAACTTTTAAATCATGATTTTACAAGGCTACATTAACTCAGGAGCCTCTGTGATCTTATTTGGGTACATTAAAGTATTACAGGTATGCCAGCTGCTGTTTTGGATTAAGATTGCATTTGATTTTGAGTGTCAAATAAGGATTTGTTTTCTTTATGAATGCATGATAAGACATATCTGCTAGGCTGTTTAATTTATTACGGAATGAAACTTCAGGTATTATTGAACTGAGAATTTAATATTCAAATCCAGTATTCTGTTCTTACAGGAATAAAGAAATGTCCTGTGTTAACTCTTTAGTATTAGGTGCTAATTAAATGTATAAAGTAAATAGATTCATTAAATATGATAGCAATATCATGTACGTTAATAAACTACTTCTGTGCAGGCAAGTGTTGTTTCAAGTGCTACGTTGCAAAGTTCCAATTATTTGCTTCAACGCAAAAGATTTCCTGAGGACCCTACTTCAAGTTTATGGTAATGAAATTAGCTGGAAACAAGGTACCTATCTAATCTAATCTGTGATCTAATCCCATCATCTCTGTGCCTTGATGTTTCTGTTAAAATCGCTAGGTGTAGAAGTAACTAGATCGGTGCTGAAGTAGTATGTTGGAAAGCAGAGTTTTAATACCATGGTCAAGAATGCACCTCTTGGGGAGGTTGTGACCAGAGGCTTGGCATGCCAAGGTGATATATTTCTTCTCCGAGTAGGAATCAAATCACTGAATAATTTAAGGATAGCTTCCAGTGGAAACAAAAGCTCTCACGGTCCTGACTGTAGTTGAAAAGGTCAAACTGCTTCATGTTTCATGTTCCCTAAAAAACTTTCTCTGCTCAAGAGGAAAAGCTAAAATTCCCAGGGGGTTCATAGTCGTCAACATTAGGAATCACTTGAATTCCTAATTGGAATCACAAGATCCTTGGGGTTTTTTGATAGGAACAAATAAGACTATTTTCTATGGATTCAAAAGCAAATACAAACAGAAGATGTAAGATGTGAGTAATGTTTGGGTTTTTTTTCCTGGTTCCATGTGTCTGATTACTGCTGAGTGAATTACAGAAACAAGTGTGACCTTTCAGGAAGAACTCCCTCTATGGAGAGTCTTCAGCTTGTGTTCAGCATCTGAAAAGTTTCATCAGTAAATCACAGTGAACTGATGATGATTTACACTCTGGTGTGAAGATCTGCACCAAAGGCACTTAGTCCTGGGAATGGGAAGTGGTCATGATGGTACTCACACTAGTGACAGTTTCATAACCTGTACACACAGGAAAGACTAGATCTAGGTTAGATCCCATCTGATCCATACCATTTCGATCTCAAGTTTCTAGTACCCAAAAGATATCTTGTCTAGGTTGTCTGTAAACTTCATACTTCCTCACCCATTATTTCTGCTGTGGTGGGAAAAAAAACCCAATCAAAACCAACAACAAAAATCCCAACACAACCCCCCTGCCTTTATTAAGTTAAAAAAAAAAAAAATCCCATCAGTCTAAAAGTGGAGCAAACACTGAAATTTCTGTCCATGTCATATTGACTGCAATCACTTGAGTGATTGTGCTCATTCTCAAACTAGTGTACTAACCCGTGGAATACAGACAGGACCCTTAGCTCTGACTAGTAAAACACGGCATGCTTTGCCTTTGGGTTTCACTAATGTTTCGGAGTAGAAGGAAAGGACTCCAGTACCATTTCACAATCTTGAGGAAAGTAAGCTATTATCAGCACTGACTCTTCCCTTCATCTGAGCTTGACCCTGGTTTTGCTTTGTGCCTTTCAGCGTTGTTCTGTGTCTCAGTTCCATACATGCTGCCTCCTGATCTTGAAGGTGTCATCCTTTTCCCAGGACTGAATTGGTGGCTGTAGCTCATTACTGCTACCCTCCCCTGTGGTGCAAATTTCACCTGGGGAGGAAGGGATGGATAGATGAATGGTTGGGGAGCTTGATTCTTCATCCTTTTTCAGCTGGAGACTCTCTCATACTCATTGTAAATAGACATGAGAAAAGTATCATTGAGGTAGCCAAGATACCATTTGGTAACAGGATTCTCTTCTCCCATGTATCTTTGGTAAGATGTAGTTGTTATTAGAAATATCAGTGCTCATTTCATGCAGTCTTCACATGAGCTTGTGAATGTCCAGCATTTTGCTAGGCAGAGCCTTCCTGCGCCCTCTGGGCATTTCTATCGCTGCCCACCAGTGAGGCTGGTCTGCCTCTTCACAGTGCAGCATTCGATTTTATGGCAAATCTGTCTGTTGCAGTTGTCAGAGTTTCATTTAATTCCTGTAGGGATTACTTCCTGCTGAAAGAGCAGTGGAAATCACATTGATACCTCTGAAGTTTGGGTTTGGAGTGGATGCAGTTAGACGTACTTTCTTAAGCTGCACGATTCCAAGACTAAAACTGTCCCTCCAATCACAGAAGGACTCTTGCTACTACTAGCAGGAGTGTATCCTTGAGACAATTTCTGAGGCTGTTCCTTAGCGTCTGTTAGCTTTTGAGGTGAATAGCTGTTTGCATTCAGAGAAAAGGAGAACTATGTAAAATGCATGGTACGAGACCATGCAGATGAAGTATCCTTCAGCTGTCTGGCTGCTCTGGCAGAGCTCAGGCTGATTTGAGGGCAAGACGTCTCCTTCGCTAACATTTGCTGAGCCACCACATGACAGTCTTTTCAGCAACTGTTGTTATCAGTGGAGGCAAACAAGCCTGGTTCTCTTGAGAATAAGTAAGTTGCATTATGGACATTAAAGTTTGTTTCTAGGTATCTGCATCTGTAAGGTTGCGTAGCATGAAGTTCTCTGTCAGTGTACCTGTGGGTTGTCAGTTGAGCTTACTTAGGGGTTAACGAAGAGGATGCTTAGATCTGTCTTTGAATATATTGCAAAGCATTTTAGTTAGCAGTTTCTCTCTCTTCTTCTTTGTAGTACTACAGTACATATGTTGCAATTGGAATCAAGAGAGAAATGAAACAGCAGTAGGCTTGCTCCACCTCATGTGTCTATGTGAACATGAGAGACAGTGCAGCGTAAGCACGTGTCATCCTACAGCACAAAAGGTTCTCATTTTTTGGGAGCAATGCATTGTGCACCCATATGTGAATTCATATATGTATTAAAGATCTCAGAAGTCTGATTGCTAGGAAGTGTATCTTCTCTCCCTTGACCCCCAGTAGCAATTCTGTGGTTATCAGTCAAGTTAACAGCAACAACAAAACTGTACTGGAGGGAGCCGCTCACAAGAAAAACTTCAAATTTTTCAGTGATGAGAGAGAGAGGCTTTTGCAGTCAGTCTTAGGAACCAAAAGTTTACTTACATTTTAAAACTTGAGGGGGGAAAGACGCACATGCACGCACACAAACAAAACCCCACCAAAAACCAAGCTCACAAAAATACCTTCTTGAAAAATACTCAGTGTTGAACTTAATCCTGTGTAACCATCATATTGAACATTTGTTGAGTTTAACATTTAAGACTTTCATAGTGCAAATGCTTGTCTAATGTAATTGTCCATTCTTGTAATTATTTAAGTATTTTGATTGTCAGACATAACTTCTTTTTGTAGTTGCTGATAGTGTTGTGTTAGATCCAAGGATTGCAGCATGGCTGATAAACCCCAGCGACACCGTTCCCTCTTTTGAATGCTTAATACAGAAGTATTTTGAAAAGGCATTTTCTGTGGGAACAGTAAATACAGATACAGGCACTTTGAGAAATGCATCAGTAAGTAATTGGTTTTAAATTGTTTGTGGTTGTGTTATAAAGGGAAGGAAATGCTGAAAGAATTGCTTTTGCTTACAAAATATTGCAAAACAATGACAGATAATGCTTTTCTGATGGGGAAAAAAAATTGCTGTATACATACTACTTGTTGGGAATCCAATTTTAAAGAAAGGGGACAAAGGGTTCACTGTATTCTACCAAGATGGGATTATGTTCTCCAAGAAGAGCTGTAAAATTCTGCTTCAAAACCATAAAGATCAGTAGTCATATTAATTAATTAATGTATAATCTGATCTTTTTTCTTTCTACCTCCCTGCAAACTGATTTCCAACTTGCCTTTCTGAAATGTCTTAATGCCTCATTCTCTTAATTCCTGTAAACCTGTTTGTAGCCTGTTACTGTTATTATTTGTTGTTGACAATTTTGCTGAATTTCACAGCTGGTAAAGAACCACATCATAGGCTGAGAAACAGTAGGGAGGCAAATGGGAACCTACAAGCATGTGTATGAAAAAAAAGTGATTTTTTTATTCTCAGTAAGAAAGAATGTGTGATGAACTTTTTGAGAAGTTATTCCCAAAACTATTAGAAATGCATTACTGTGTGTTGAAACTTATTTGCTGAAAGTTGTATCACTTTGGTATTTGTATTTTCAGCCATGGTGACCTACTCTGGACATACTAACCTACAGCAATTGTCTGAATGATAAAAATAGATGTGCAGCAACCTAAATGATGTTTTTTTGAAACCTTTCACTTTTCAGAGGCCTTGCTTGTCCAGACACAAGTATTGTAACATGATTATAGGGCTTATAGGATACAAATCCATGATGTCAAGTGGGCTCAGAGCACAGAGGTCAGTTGTATCAGCACATACCCATCAGTATAGACATTTCTGAGAAAACCAGATCCAGTTTACCTTAAAACACTTGCTGTAAACTGCAGTTGTTCAGAAGCTACTTCATCAATTAAGCTATTAGTGTAGCAAATGAACAAGCAAATGGGCAGAAGCTATAAACTTGTTGGTTATTTCTGTAGGTGGTCTCCTCCTGTGAGTCAGCATCCTTCATCTTATCTCTTTCCTTTGCCTGACTCAGTCGTTTGTTCTTCATGTATCGCATCTATTCTTAGTTACCTTTTCTCAATGTTGTCACCCTGATTCCCAGCCCTGAGTTAAATATTGAAATCTTATTTCCTTCCTGCCCTACTTCAGGTCTCATTTGTTTCCTTGCCCCAACTGTCTCCAGTGCCTTTATGCTGACTTGTTCACCCAGGTCCAGTTAATGCCTCCCTCTAACATCCTGTGATTATTCCCCCGCAGTCCTCATGCAATTAACTTGTTCCTTGGCCTCTCCCACTTTCTTTTTGACTTTTCTGTTTGCTCAGTGAGTCTCAGTTCTTTCTGTGAATCCTAGCTCTTTGCCAGATTTTTCTCTTCAGCCTTCTTACTCTGACTTTGCTGGTAGGTTTCTAACAGCAATCTGTACGCCCAGAAGGATCTGTGCCAGGTTATATATCATATCTTGTGCCCCACTAGATCAGGTGAGCTCCCTCTGTATTGTGCCAGTCTTGTCCACCCAGCAGGGTACTTGGAATGACAGCTATATTATTCTGTAGCCTGCTGCTCACCCACACACCCCTCTAGCACAGAATATGTGCTACTTGCTGCTTGACTGTTTGATGCTGTGCCACAAGGCTCAGTAAAAGGAGTCATAGTCCATATACCTTTAAGCCTTTGCTGAAACGAATGCTAAACATCTTGTTGTTGTTGCTCTTGTTGTTGCTGCATTTGCTGAGGAGGAATCTTGGCATCAATAGAAGCCTGTCATGGGGCTTGCTTCCACTTCCGTAACTGGATCAAGTGGGCTGGCTGTTGCTGAAAGCCAAGTATTTCACAGACAGTGTTTTGTTCCAGAGCCAGTAGGTGTGGACAGGTTTCCTGGAGACAGGTTGATGGCTTTTCACTGGAACATTGACCTGCATAAAGTAATCTGGGTGAGGTAGAAAGAAGTCCTCACTGATAGGACTAGACTTATAAAGCAAGGTTGACCACCAATAGATCTAGATATTTCATCTTTGAAGAGAACCCTCTTCATCCAACCTGCAAGAGCATACTGTTTCTCAATCTTGCAGTGTTCAAGCATGCTGTAGGCCGAAGGGAGGCCTATGCAGTAGGTGTCTATGTTGTCTGCTCACAAATGACCAACACAATGCTGAAGTTGTGTACACTAATAGCCCTTGAGCAGATGGGGAACCTGTATGGGCTGTAGTTGGATTCATTACTTCATTCTAACTCTTTTCTGCTGCTGGGGCTTTGCTGGGACGTGCTTCCCACTAACAGACATCAGTTTATGTACAATCAGTTTAATCTCCTGTTATCTTGAGTCATATGGTCATTTCAGGATAAACACAACTTTGGTCCAGGCTTAAGCATGTTCTGAATGACTGCAACACTAGTGCCCTCAATTTTTTTATGCATGTGATAGGAAAATGTGCCTGCAGCAAAGATTACCCCCATATTGTTTTTCACATGTAACATAACTTCCTCTAACTAATAGGTGTCTCCTATGCTGTTACACTCAGCACTTCCCTCTTAAAAATCAGTTGGACCAATATGATGAAGTTGCTGTGATGGTTCTTCCCCAGCTGTGTACCAGAATGGTTGTCTCTGTGGCAATAATGTGTTATAATTTGTCCTAATATAAACTAATTTTCAGTCAGTTCTGGTTCTGTTGTGTTTGTGCAGCGACAAGTAATTTGGATTCCTTCTGCATTCTGGTTGGATTTAATAATGGGTGAAGCATTGCTCTTGTCAGTCTGCATCTGCTGTAATGCTTTGGTTCCAGACTTCTGTTTTTCTTCAGATAATGGGGCTATTTTGCAAAAAATAGGCCAAAATTTTGTGTTTTGTGTATGGGGCAGATTTTTAGGTGCTGTTTGGAGGATGGATTATGTTTACCTGTTGATTTACAGGTGTCTCTGGCACTGTGAGGGCACAGGATTAGATGTTTAGATGTACTGGTGTCTCATTCCAAGCTTACCCTCACTCCTTAGAAACACAACCAGGAGATTCTGAGTCATCCTGGAGATAAGGAGGAGATAATGGCATCCAGCTCAGGGAGCAATTCCTGCAAAAGACCCTGTTCAGATGGAAAAAGGTGTCCAGAGATACCTTCTCACAAACTCAGGAGGGTTCTTACCTCCCTGAAGAGAGAAGATCCTCCCTGTCCATTATTTTTGATATTAATTTATTTTCTTCATTTTAGAAAAGTCTTTAATTTGGAGACCTGTTTAGACTGTATAGACCCTTCTCTAGGAAGGATTTTGAAGATTTCACAACCACTTCGATTATTCTTACCTGGTTTTGCTTCAAAAGAACTAGTGTTCTGGCTGGACAGATTAAAAGCTTTGGAAGACCATAGTGCTCTGGCATTGGATGTGTTTTTAAGAAAATATTCTTGACATCAATTTCAAAGACAATCGTTTTGGCTTAGCGTGAGGTTCATAGCTTAATGACGTCCAGTTTAGTAGGGCGAGATCGCATTGCGTGTCTTCCAGAAGGTAGAATCTTGGTTTTGTTCTTTACCAAATATTAAATGTTTGATTCAAATGGATGCATTGTCTTCATTTTCTATGCAATCTTAGAGGAGAGTGTAAATCTGATAACAAGTAGAAATGTCCTTTCCTTTTCTTTCTTTCTCATCGGAAAGATTCTGAATATATCAATTAAAACTCACAAAACTGTAAATTGGGCAGCAGAATCAGATTTGGTAGTCTAATTTCTGAGCTTACTTTGGTAAGAAAAACACTTCCTAGCTCAGTTTGAGCGGAGAAACAGAATGTATTTCTTGTGGAGCAAATCTTTTTCTCACAGCTCTAGGTATTTCAAGGGAGCAGTAAAGTAAGAAAGCTGTAGAACAGCTGCAGGTCTGTAGAGGAAAGGGAGACTTCAGCAGCCCCTCTTAGTATTCCATCAGCTCCAAGATAGGAATGCAGTACATAAAGTGAGCATAGAATGGGTAGGGTTCCTTTAAAATACACATAGGGTGAATGATAAACCTGAAGATGGATTGCTTGCAAGATGGGCAAGGAATCTGCTCCGTGCTTTTTCAATTGAGAAGTTTTCCATGTGATTTCATGGCCATTTGGTCTCCTGTCAGTATGTTCATGTCTCCATGCTCAGTCTGTGCGAAATACAAATAAAGGAACAGGTAAAATCTTGAATATTCATGGTCTGTACTGCTCTGTTCATGAATTGTGCTGTAGAGGCCTAAGAACATTGCTAAAATATCAAATATAACAGGAGACCAACGAAAAAATACTTATATAGTTTAATCTTTTTTAGATAGTATTATCAATATTTTTGTTAACATTAAAACTATTGATTTTTGATTTTTAATTTATTTATATCAGTGTCAAAACTTAGGTGTGAACTTGGAGAAGCTTTATAATGTAATGATGGACCTTGCTCATGACTTGCAGGTAAGATATAGAAAGTAGTTACTCAGATGTAACTGTGGAGGTATTATTATGAATTAAAAAGAGTTAGTGATGTGCTTCTCACACAAATCAGAAGCTGTACTTGAGTTAAGCAGAAGGCTTCAAACCATAGTGCTGGTCAACATTTAAAATAAATTACCCATCAAATTTGTGATTTTTTTCCAGAAGGAGGAAATGTTTAGTCTCCAGGTTAATCTTTAGAAGAAACTTTCTCTCTGCAACAGTTATCTAAATATTTAAATGAAAATGCTAAGAATGGGAAATGTTAGAATATTGTGAGTTTTGTTTTGGTATTTTACAGTTGTATGAAGCAGTTTAAAGCGTTAACACAGTTAAATCAAGAATGTAGCTGGGTATTTTTGGTGTATTCCTTGGGTACAAAAACTCTCAGCATCTCTTTTGCTCTAGGTTGTATCAGCCAAACGCTGGAACAGGCTTCCCAGAGTGGTGGTTGATGCCTCAAGCCTGTCGGTGTTTAGAGGCATTTGGACAATGTCCTTAAAAACACGGTTTAACTTTTGGTCAGCCCTGAAGTGGTCAGGCAGTTGGACTAGATGGTCATTGTAGGTCCCTTCCAAGTGAACTATTTTATTCTATTTTAGCCTTATTGTAGTTCAGAATGCATTTTTGAGAAGTCTTTTAGTGATCTTGTGTGTGTGTGTGTTTTCTCCCTGTAATCGTATACCTGGAAAAGTTTCAGAATTTAGGGGTATGCTTAGGTTCTGGTGGAAGGTGCATCACAGAATCCTAGGGGTTTTCCTAAAAATAGATGGTGGCAAGTGCAGGGCTTAGACCGTTAGTTGATGGAGCCATGTTAATCTGGGTATCTGTGTGGCCCAGCAATATGGTGACACAATCTGCGAAGGGAAGCATCAGAGAAACACCAAAGGCACAGAAACACTGAGAGCCAGTCTACAGGGGAAGTTTTTAGATGAGTGTTGCTGTCTGATTGCTTCAGTGGTTAGAGAAAAAACAGACTTCCTGTCCTTTGTAACTAAATTGAGTACATATCCCTACCATGTTTTATTTTCTTCCTAATAAAAGCAAAGCTATGAATTCTGAATGGTTGCTTAATTGTTCAAGTGGATAACGAAAAGGGGATAATTATGTCCTGTTGTAATGGAGCTTGCTCTAAAAATAAATGGGTTAAAAAAATGTTTATTTCTATTCCTTTACAAAATGGTTACTATTACAAAATGTATTACCGTTCCCCACAAAATGAAGTGATAATGGACTACAGTGTTCAAACACTAGGATTCACACTAAGTAGTATTTCATTCTACTGACAGTGTTGTTGTATAAAAAGGGATTATAGAGAAAATGAAATACAGCTTACTGGAAAATAGATCCACGTAGGACACTACTATATATATTTTAAGATTAAAATTGGCTGATACTGAAGAAATTATTTGTATCTGACTTTACAGGTTCAAGGTTTGTGGAAATTATTTTGCACATTAGAGCTTCCACTTATCAAAATTCTGGCAGGTATGAAAGTTCAGTTCAAGTATGAATTGTTACTGTTTTCACACGGCTGCTGACTCTGCTCAAGTAGAGTGTTAGACCTCAGAATACTGAGTGCTCTCTTAGCCTCATGACACCCCTGTGAGTTTGAGTTTCCATTTTTAGTCCAAGAGGCATGTAAGATCGAAATTGTCAATTGTAAGTGTTCTCAGTGTATAATTGTATTTACAGTGATGGAAACACACCAAATACATGTGAACAAACAAGAACTGAAAAAAACATCGGAGATTCTGGGGGTAAATTCTGTGGTTTTTTTTCCTTTTGGAAATTTTGTAGCATCTTTCTGCTTTTTACTGAAGATTACTGATTAAAAAGAGGAGGAATCTTTTTGTTTTGTCCTGTTTTACATGACAGTTTGGGGTTTCTAGTATTTTTATTATTATAAATTTAACTAATGGTATTTACATTTTAGGGTAGTTCCATGTTTATTTAGGTAAGCAAAAAAGACAGTTGCTTCATAAGCCTTGCCCCAGAACTGAGACTGCTTTGTAAAATGCAAATCCTTTGGTCCCAGCTCTTTTTGGGTTGTGTTGTAGAGTAAAAATTGTAATGACTCTGAACCTACAGTTATCAGTAACTATCTTCCTGAGAAGTGATAGATATGTCTATCTCTGTAAATAAAACACTACGACTTCGGTGTTCTGGGAGACCTAAGCTGGCCATTTCCCCATTGATAAAAATAGCTACAAGAGAATCCTGTTTTGTAGCATAAAACCTGACTAGATAATCATAGTGGTCTGACAGATTATTAATTTACCAGAATAATTTGCATAGCTTTCTTTTTCTCAGATCTCTATAGTCTTCAGCAACCTAAATTATTTTCCCACAAATTTCGATACTTTTTACTACAGTAAATCCCCTTCCCAGCGCATGAAGAAATACAGGTTAAAGAGTCTATAAGCAATCTACTAAACCAAATGTTGATAGCCAGCAATGCTTACACATTGTCAAGTACTCTGTTTTTAAATAGAAGTGAAATAGACTCATTAACCTAGGAAGTAGCAGATATTGAAGAAAATAATAATGAAAGCAAAATAATTCTGATGCACTAATTTATAGTTGCGACTCAAAGAGCTTGAACAGGAAGCTCATCAGGTTGCTGGAGAGCAATTCCTTTTGACCAGCAGTAGTCAACTCAGAGAGGTAATATTTATACTACTATTATTATGTACTTTTTGCATTCGGAAGTTGTTATTCATACAGAAGAATTATTAAACATATGAAATTGTCCTTAAAACTTCAGGATTCTTTCTATTCAATATTAGTTATCTTATTTTCTGGTTTTAATGGAGGACATAGCAGTTTTTCATAAATCTTGCGATGTTGGATAATCTGTATTTGATCGTATTTACATAAATTAAGCATTTGATATTAGTAAATGCTACTTTTTCAATAGCTCAAAATAAAGATTTGATTTTTTCAATTCTGTATTAGTTCTCTTGCTATAGTATGGTCTATTTTCCTTGAAATCTTTCCTAGACTTAAGTTCAGGCACCAAATTTTCCTCTCTGTTTCAGCACTTGGAACACTGAAACATTTATCTTGTGTGTTTTTTCTTACTTTAGGTACTATTTGAAAAGTTAAAACTGCACACCCTCTGTGAGAAAGTTCACAGAACTGAAATACAACAACTTGTGTCCACCTCAGAAGTTGTGGTGAGATGGGGAGAGGTTTTAAAACCACCTGCAGGGTCTAGCAAAACTTATAAGTTATATTCCAGTGAAATTGTCATTTGTCTAAAGTTTACCTAATCATGAATTACTTTTGTATTGCACTAATCACACTTCATTTACTTGTGCCAAAAATGAAAGTTGCACTCCATGATGGGGAAGAATGAACTAGCTAATGAAGCCGAACTTTAGCTATAAACCAGAATTGGTTAAAAACTATTACCAGCATGCATATATGACCATCTTCCTCAAAGGAGGGAGACTTTCTTACTGGGCAGATTTTGGTAGCTCGGTATGTTTGAGTGAGGGAGAGACCACTGGTGGAAGAAAAGAGCATTAATGTAAAATCTGCTGATGAAGGAAATAGCAACCCAGGCTTTCACTTTGCTATCAGGAGATTTGGGCTAAACCATGTCATCTGTATATGGACACTTAACTCATTCATTCGTGCTAAGTAAAGAGGCCTGTAGGAAATCATTTGGTACCTGTGGTTTGAATTGGGAGTTGTAACTTTCTTTATATGCTCGAGTTTTTTACTTGTGTGCATAAATTTTCCCCTGGCTTCCCCCCAGCTCTGTGGAGGTGATTGTCTTCAGTGAGAGAGATTGTATTGGGAGTCAGATCTGCAGGATCTTGATAGAACCTTGCTCCCTTAGAGCATAATGACCAGATATTTGATACTCAGATATTTGATACACCTATAGTTGTCGAAAGCGGTAGGGTCTCCCCTGAGCCTCCTCCAGGCTGAACAATCCCAGTTCTCTCAGCTGCTCCACATAGAACTTGTGCTTCAGACCCTGCCCCAGCTCTGTTGCCCTTCTCTGGACACACTCCAGCCCCTCAGTGTCTGTCTTGCTGTGAGGGGCCCAAAACTGAACCCAGGATTCGAGGTGCAGCTTCACTGGTGCCCAGTATAGGGGTATGATCCCTGCCCTGGTCCCGCTGGCCACACTGTCCTGATGCAGGCCAGGATGCCATTGGCCTTCTTGGCCACCTGGGCACACTGCTGGCTCATGTCCAGCCGGCTGTCGACCAACACCCCCAGGCCCTTTTCCACTGGGCACCTTTCCAGCCACTCATCCCCAAGCCTGTAGCGTTTCAGGGGCTTGTTGTGACCCAAGTGCAGGACCTGGCACTTGGCCTTGTTGGACCTCCTACAGTGGCCTCAGTCCATCGATCCAGCCTGTCCAGATCCCTCTGTAAAACCTTCCTACCCTCAGGCACATCAACACTCCCGCCCAGCTTGGTGTCATCTGCAAACTTGCTGAGGGTGCACTTCGTCCCCCATCCAGATCATTAATAGATCGTTTTGTTAAGATAATAATAGTAATGAATTCCTTCTTAGAAGAGATGAAGCCCCTGTGTAGCTGCACCTGTTTCTGACTGGTGCCGCAATTGTATTGCTCTAGTTTACATGGGAGTCAAATTACATAACTCACTGCTGAGAATGAACTCTGGGGAAGGTAGAAAGGTATTATTTGTTTCTCATGGGGGAAAGAGAAAATTCAACTACCAGATACTATCTCTGAGGTCATGTCAACAGTATAACCATAAATACCAGACACTACTCAGGGAAAAGGATATTTCATAGTTCAAATATGTAATCTTGGAGAGTGACAAAGAGCCTTGGGAGTTGGGAGGGGTCACTGAAATAGAATGCATGCCATCTTTTTGTGGGAACATAAGATTTGTTGAAATAATCAGGACAATGCTTTTATCCAGTCCAGTACTCTCTTTCCAAATGCTGAGACTTGGTTATTTAGAGAAAGGTAGGCTGAAACCTTCCAATAGATAAATACTAGATAATTAAGATTAATGTGTTGTCTCTCACCAGTAGCAGGCAAAACCCCTTCTGCTTTTAAATCTCCATTCTGGTACAATCACATCTGTTGTTCACCCTGAAGTGTTCCAGATATTTTTGTTATAAATATCCCATATCTCTAATAATTTTGTTCTTTTTCTTAAAAAAAATTATGGCAATTTACCGTCAAAGTAATCAGAAATATGCTTTATTTATTGCTTTTGGATTTGACAATTTCAATTTTTCTTGAAGGTCTCCTGGAACTTGTATTAGGGGACATTCAATTTTGTGTGTGTGTATTAATATGTACATGTGTGTACATATATATAGTAGTTTGTATACCTTTATCATGTTCTCTCTTGCACTGATGCTGTCTAGCAGAAAAAAACAAACAAAGGGCCTTAGGTAAACTCACATGTACCCATGCCCCAGTGCTTTCAGGGTTGTGGGGGAGTTTTTATGTCTGCATGTCTTTTTGTCCCTGTCTGGGACAGGGAAATGAAATGGGGAGGGGTAATCTCCAGCCCTCCCACTGAACGCAGGAGAGAATAGAGCCTTCCTTGGGCCTTTTTCCTTAACAGAAAACTATACCAGTAATTCACATTCTCTATTTTGCAGCTAAAGAAGTTGCGAGATCTTCATCCTTTGCCTAAGATAATTTTAGAATACCGTCAGGTGAGCTGATATTTTTCACATAATGTAGTTGTGTTGAAGCAAAATTAGCAAGAAAGTTAATGTTTTCATAGCTAAATAAAGAAAAGAAAGTTGGCTCTAATGTAAATTCATTCTAATATTAATTTAAATATTGGAGATGTAGGTATGCTTTAGAGTTTTTGAATTTATATACTTCTGGTTTGCACTGTGTTAGTTTATAGGTAGAAAACAACTCTTGCAAAAACACTCGGAAGATTTCAATGTTAAATTTATACGGTGCTATGAAGCACACTTTTAGGACAAAATATTTAATTTTTGACTTCTGAAGAAATACTCTGCAGAAAGTGAAGGGGAGAACTTGTTTTGGTTTTTTTAGGTGATGAGCCTCCTGAAAATCCAAAACAACCTAGTTAACCTAGTTAGTCTGTTCTCACATTTGATATTTGGGGTTTCAGTGGATGTTTCCAAGATTTAAAAAAAAAAAGTGGGGATTGGGTGTTGTTCTTCTTTTTTTGGTGTGGCTTTTTTGTGTAGTGTATTGTATCTAAAATTTAAAGAATAAATTCCAATAGTTCATTTACTACTATCCTCAAAGACGTGGCTTTAGGGTATAACCGAGCTCTTACCTAAGTTACGCTAATACGTCAAACTATTAGTGTGTATACATCCAATGTTTACTAAGATAAAACTGGATTTTAAAACAAGTCTACAAAACAAGTTAAGATGCATTTGGAAATTAAGATCCTTAATTTGAGAAATCTAAACTTTTATGTCATTTAGGTTCATAAGATGAAATCAACTTATGTGGATGGACTGCGAACGTGCATGAGAAAGGTACAAATAAAAAAAGTAGTCTGTAAAATATATTTCAAATAAATCAGAAAAGGATGTGAAATGATTGCAGTTTTTACAGCTTAAGAACTTCTATAATTATAAAACTATAAAGTATTTAATTTTGATGTTGTAGTCCTGATGGCAGTGGGTTTTTACTACTGTTATTTGCATTAAATAACTGTTAGATGTATCTCCTTTTCTTTTGGGGGATTTTTACTTTATTTGACTACAGGGATTTATTTCCTCTACATGGAATCAGACAGGAACTGCGACTGGCAGACTTTCAGCCAAACATCCAGTAAGTGAGCCTATTAGATTTACATTTTCATGACAACTAAAAATTAATATTACTTACATAAAAGATGTAATATTTTTATCACATGAAATGTTCATTTTCATCTAAGCCTAGTAGTTGCCATATTCTATGTAAATGGTGGACAGAAAAAGCTTATGGAATGGGTAGTTTACTCTGGAATATTTATTCTTATGAATATTTTCTGTTATCTGTGGATCAGAATTTAATATTACCTGAATTGCAAGCTATGCATGCACCCTCTAGACTTCCACTGAATACTTCTTCGTAATGAATTGCTGGTGTTCTTGAACCACTCCTTGTAAAGGGTCAGTGGGCCCTGGAAGATACCCTTAAGATTATGGAAAGAAAAGGAAGCTCTTTTCTGGAATTTGGCTTCAGGCCTCATGTCAGCGAAGGGCTAAGCTGGCTATGCTGTTGCACTGGAGTCTTGCCAGATGCTTTTGTGGCTGTGACACTTGGGCTCATGCTTCCTCTCCTGTCTTTGTCTGTAATGATCTCGATGTACATGCTTGTCGCTGGAATGTGTTTTATTTGACTTTCTGGACTGCAGAGGCTTGGAGTTGGTTTTTTTTTCCAAAGTGGCCTTTTTAGGGACTTATTTGAATATATTTTATTATACCATTTTACTTGAAGTTAAAGAAGCATACTGACCTTTGAAGGGACTGGTGAGGCCTTTTGTGTTTGTGGTGGATTGGCACTGGCTGTAGGCCAGGTGCCCACCAAAGCTGTCCTGCCCCTCCTCAGCTCGGTAGGGGAGAGAAAATAGAATGAAAGGCTCGTGGGTCAAGATGAAGACAGAGATCAGTCACCAGTTACCGTCATGGGCAAAACAGTCTCAACATGGGAAATTATTGAATTTATTACCAATCGAATTAGAGGAGGACCCATAAACTGTTCCAGCATGGGTCCACTCCATGAGGTGCTGCCTTTCAGGAGCAGCCTGCTCCAGCCTGAGTCCCCCCTAGGGTCACAAGTCCTGCCAGCAAACCTGCTCCAGCCTGGGCTCCTCTCTCCATGGGGCCACAGCTCCTGCCAGGAGCCTGCTCCAGCACAGGCTGCCCATGGGGTCACAGCCTACTTCAGGCATCCCCCTGCTCTGACATGGGGTCCTCCCCAGACTGCAGGTGGGTCTCTGCTCCCCTGTGACCCTCCAAGGCTGCAGGGCACAGCCGGCCTCCCCATGGTCTGCACCAAGGGATGCTGCGGAATCTCTGCTCCAGTGCCTGGAGCACCTCCTGCCCCTCCTTCTCCATGGAACTGGGGGTCTGCAGGGCTGTTCTTCTCACATATTCTCACTCCTCTCTTAGGCTGCTGTTGCCCAGTGACTTTTTCCCCTTTTAAAATACATTATCTGAGAGGTGCTAGCACCATGGGCTCGCTCTTGGCCAGTGGTGGGTCTGTCTTGGAGCCAGCTGGCATTGGCTCTGTCGGACATGGGGAAAGCTTCTCGCAGCTTCTCACAGAAGCCACCCTTGAAGTCCCCCCCAACCTTGCCACACAAACCCAATGCAGCGTTCTGCTTCTGTTGCAGCCCATGGCTATGTGGTATGAGTGTGCAGGACGTGGTGTGTGGGGGAGAGAGGGTTGCAGATGGCTTCAGAGGCTCTAGTTAAAGCATAGCTGAGGGAATAGCAGTAGAATACTAGTGACTACTTACCTGCAGAAATGTTGTTTGGTTTAATTATGGCCTTTCTTAGCAAAGACCTGACCTTTGGCACTGTGGGAGAGCGAGAATAGATGCAAAATTGGGACTTGAAGGCTGGAATCCACGAGGCCTAACTTGCACATGAAAGTATTGTCAGTTCTTATCCATGGAGGTTTGAGTACTGCTTATCTGTCTATGCAGGTACTGGCCTTGGGATTCATGTGCACAAATGGCATGAGAAGCTTTCTGCAGCCTTGGGAGAAGGGCCATCATCTTCCGCAGCTCTGTCTAGAGTAGAGCTGTTAGACATAATGGTCATGTTGTGACCACTCTGCATGGGTGGGCTCATGTGGCTCCTTGCAAGTCCTGATAAGTATGGTGACTTCTGGAGTTCCGGCAGTAACCAGAGGTCCTCATCCTCACTAGAGATTTACTCAGCTCTTCTTTTACCCGTCTTCACCGTTCAGGTTTCAGTTATATCTTCCTACCGTCATGGTACATATTTCCATACAGTTTGTCACCAAGCAATTTATGGGAAGTGCTTGTGCTTTTTGCTGTGTTAGAAACAGTGTCTAGGATCCTGAATTAACAATGGAATGGAGGAGTGGTACTGCTGCTTGCGCTTCTCATGCACCCAGATGGGGGGAAAAGATGGGAGAGAATGGAAAAGATGATCATGGAGGTCACAGTTTGCTATATATTCTGATGTGATGCACAGGCATTTACAAGTCAGAGCTGAACAGAGAGCTGTCTTGAACAGCCACGTACAACACAAGGTGACCTTTGGCCTACCATGCTAAACGTGACATGAAGTATTTTCTTAAAGGTTGTTTTTGTCTAAAATAATGCTGCAAAAGTTAGCATCCAGGGTTGACTAAGGCTGGCTTTTCCTTATAAGGAAAAACATTGGCATGGGTTTTTTGTGTGAAATGTTTGTGGAACTTATACCATCTGTTTCTGAATCATTTATTGATATGGAAGATATACTGCAGTGCCCAGTCACTTTACTAAGTGCTAAAGGATTGGGAAGATTCTTGCCAGAAATCATAAATATTGTCGATATTTTTGCAGTTACTGTGATGTTATGTCAAATTTTAGCTGAGTATTTGCTGAGGTAGTTTATTTTTAACTGTGTCTTAAAGTGCTTTAAGGAGTGATTAAAACAAATGATAAGTGTACATCAGATAAATTGAGAATCCTAATAGGAAAAAAACATCACTTTTGCTGCAGTGACTGTGGGAGATGGGATTCCAAACAGGTTTTTTAATCTTTCATTTGTTTTGTAAAGGTAGTGGATCTATCTGTCCTCTTTCCTTTAAGGCATTAAATGGAGTCCAAGAGGGATTTACTCATAGGTTTAAGGGGAAATGAGCAGATATTAGGTATAGAGCAGGATCTCTTATTCAGATAAACTCTTCTGTGATCTTTCAGACAAATCCACATCTGATGTATGGATGATATATATTTTTGGCTTTATGTGGGTTTCTCTCGATAGATAAACTTATTCACATGAATTTTTATGACTTCTGTGTTGCAGCAACTTGGGGGGGGATGTTCTTGGTAGGACTTTACTTCAGTGGCTCTCCATGTATAGATCTATTTCAGTTTAACTCTGCACTCCATTTCTTCTCATTTGGTTTCTTCTACAATATGTATGCTTCATAATTCATGCATTTTTCACAAATGGCAATGTATTATGTAATAATACAGTACATCATTAAACAGGGACACTTTTGATATTGTAATCTCCTGCTATAGCGTGGCAACTATTTGCTACTCCATGAGGGCCTGCATACCTGAAACCTGAAAGTAAATATAAGCCCTACATGTAAGTCAAATTACTTTGTAATATATCCATAGGCTAGTTATTTTTTTCTACTCTATGATGGATTGCTTCCTAGGGGAAGTTAATTAGGTTTATTGTTTGAATGTTATTTTCAAATAACTTTTGTAGAAATATCTTAGTCTTGTCTACATTAGGATACTCCTTTATTATATTGCTTGTAGATAACTTTCCTATTAAATATATTTCTTACATTCATAAAGACTTGTTTATGTTCTCCGAACTTGCCTTGAAATACCACTTTCCAGCCTCTCGCCTTTTAAAGCAAAAATAAGCCATGGCAGAGGTGGAAAGGCATGAAGATCAATAAGATCAATGAAGATCAAGCCTCTTTCAGAATGAACAGAGAGAAATCCTACCTAGAGATACAAAGATTGCATACAGTTCGATGTTATAATTTGGTTAAGATGTAAACTTCAGTGCTAGAATCAGATACTCTATTACAGTTTCTTTCCTCCAGGCTTCTGCAGCAGAGAGAAGAAGTGCTACTAATGAGTTTACACTTCTGTACTTCAGAAGATGTTTGTGTCACTAAGCTAACAGTATAAAGTGGTAGGCTTCAGGGGGCATTTCCTTCCTTTTAGTAACAAAAAGTGATGCTGAAGATAATTTTTTTTTTTTACTTTCTCAGACTAAGTGGAAAAAAACCAAAGGCATTCTATTTTTCCTCAGGAAAAATGCTTTTATCAGCTTATCCAAAAAGGCAAAGAAATAAAACAATTAAACCTGTCAATCAAAGAAGCATGGTAGCCTTTAATTTGAAAAGCAGGAGTGTAATTTGAAAGAGAAACTTATTAGGGTATGTTGAATTTTAATGTGCTCAAAGAAGGACCATAAAAAGCCTGAAATATTGAATATACCTCAGTATTTCCAACAGATATAAATAATATTTTCTGAGAGTGAATGCGGGATAGAGAGTTGCATGCTTGTTTATTAGAAAATGTGTGTCACTAATAGTGTTTGGAATATAAATAATGAATTACCCATCTGGTTTTCATTTTAATGGGAGAGACAATCTATTGAAGTAGAGAACCCTCTGAGCAATTGCCATCAAAAATGAGTCTGTTCTGTCAATTAACTTAGAAAACCATTTTTTCTGATTATCCACACTGTATTTGTATTACTTCCCTTCTGGGGTGTCTTCTGGAGTGAATGGACTCATTCTGAGATAAAACTCAAATGCGGTTTTAGAACAGTTTTGGGATCATTTATGGACAGTGTGGAAGAGATGGTGCCTGTTTGTCTCCCTTTCATAACACTATCCCAATAGGTTTTACGTCCTTAGCATACCAAACCCAAGCAAGGCAGACTCTCAGAATCGTGCTATCAAAACTATCGTGGCAGCTCTCCAATTTCAGGCATTTTGTCCCAGGCCTCGTTAAGGCTACAGGCTGATCTGTGATACTGCCAATACTCCTCCTGAAAGGTTATAGTCTGTAGCCACAATTGGATTGCAGCACAAACAGGAGGTTCTACAAGGTATTTCAGTACTGGTGAGCTGCTGTACAAATTTGAAGTGTCCTGGTTTTCCCCTGTCCCTTTCCTTCGCAGCTTTTAGAAGTCTTTGGCAGAGCTGATGCAATGTAGGAGCCAGACACCAAGGCTGGGAGCAGGGATGTGATCACTTCCTTGTTTTTTTGTTTTTTTTTGTTTTTTTTTAAGAAATGAACCAATGCCTTGGCTCATTTTGAAAAAATTATACTAGGAATATAATTTTTGAAAACATGTGTTTGTATACTGTCCCATTGAAATGAATGTTGACTTAAAATGGACAGACAGTATTGGTCTTGTATTTGCATTGTTCTTACATGAGTGTGTTTTCTATTTTTTAAAAAAAACTATGTTTATTGGGAAGTATTGGGGTAGAGACAAGTCAGACATATTACAGTCTTGTATAAAATATCTTGTCAAAAGTCTTCTATAATGACATCTAGGCTAACAAAATCATTTTTAGGAAGTATGCTCTGATGCGGGCTTCACTGAGATAATGGTAGGTTCTCTTAACAGAGATGAGAATGTGCGTTTGCTTGGACCTTTGCATCAAAGCAATTTGTCATGTTTTCTAGTCAGTGCAAACGACTCACCCAGATGAGCTGATATGCTGTTAGGGAAAGTCAGGGCACACATGATGTTTGCTATGGTTGGTCTCTGTTCTCTGGGTCTCTCTTGCATTCAGACTGTATTTTTGTGCCATGTTTCTTTTCAGTATATTAATTCAAATACTCGAGTCAGATGCTGATTATGACTGCGCTAATAGCACTAAAATAGTATCTCATTTTATGAGTATTTAGAGTGTTGATATTTTTACAGTCTCTTTTTTTGTTGCTTCTTTTATTTTTTTTAGAAATGTGGTGAACATTTTAGCATTTAAAGAAACCATATGTACAACACTGGAGACAGAATGTCTCAATTTCCTGTCTTTCTTCCTCACTCATCACAGTTTTTGTTTTATAACAGGAAGACTTTACTTAAAAATGAGTGAATGAGCATGCTGACAAGACTTTAGTTTAATTGCATTCATGATGAAAATTTACACAACGTTAACATTACAATAGGACATTCTTAGTTATTGGTGTGACAGCTACAGTGTGAAAAGTCACTGTTAGTCATAACACCACGTCTGATGCTCCAGAACGTAATCGTATCGATTTAATATCCAAATGCAGAAAAAAGGTTCATGCATCATAGACTTTTGTTCTCTTAGCATCTCGAGTACACATAGTATCCTTTTCTATGATACATGCATGTCTTTGGCATTCTCTGTAGTAACGCTCCCGACTTGTACAAATTCATTAATCTCATGGTGAGTGTGTTGATCCAATACATGGATTAAATTTTATAGCATGTTTTCCATTTGGCTCAGTAAAGCTTGGAACATCATCTGGGCTGTAACTCTCTAGTAAGAAAAGCAGTTCCATCATGTATATAAATTCTCTTCTATGTGGGATTATCTTTGTATGTACAATTGTTCTGTGTTTTATTTAAAGAAAGATAATGTGCGGCTAGTATAAATCTGCTTCTGTGCAGTAATCAACGTACAAAATGCTTGCATTTTATTTGTGCAGGATAAGATAGGCAGTCTGTCATTATTTCTTCTACAAAATAAACACAAGCACAGAAATATATAAAGCAATTAAAATTAAGAGCTCAAAAATAAAAGATTCTATACAACTCAGAATAGTATTAGCTAAAGTATTTTTAGCACATTTTGAAATACTGCCTGTGGAGGCTGAATTCCTCCTTCACTCTCCTTCAATTTCTGGCAAAAACTTCCTCAGAGAAGCTTAGATTTGTAGAAATGGGAGGAAAAAAGTACCTGTAAAATTTTTCTGTGCTACAGAGATGATGGCACTGCATACTTCCACTTGCTTCATTAAAATTCAAATATTTAAGGATATGGACCTGTTGGAGCGGGTCCAGACAAAGGGCCACGTAGATGTTCAGAGGGCTGGAGCACCTCTCCTACAAAAAAAGGCTGAGAGAGTTGGGCTTGTTCAGCCTGGAAAAGAGAAGGCTCCAGGGAGACCTTATAGCACCTTCCAGTACCTGAAGGGGCTACAAGGAAGCTGGGGGGGACCTTCTACAAGGGTGTGTAGTGACAGGACAGGGGGTAACAGGTTTAAACTTAAAGTGGGTAGATTTAGATTGGATGTAAGGAAGAAATTCTTCCCGGAGAGGGTGGTGAGGCACTGGCACAGGTTACCCAGAGAAGCTGTGGATGCCCCATCCCTGGAAGTGTTCCAGGCCAGGCTGGATGAGGCTTGGAGCAACCTGGTCTAGTGGAGGGTGTCCCTGCCCATGGCAGGGGGGTTGGAACTAGATGATCTTGAAGGTCCCTTCCCACCCAAACCAGTCTGTGATTCTATGATTCTATACTGCATTTCAATACACTCTGTATAAATTAAATTGTCAGCAGTTGAGTGCCTACTGCTGTTGTGTGGGCTTTGAAGTAGTTGGTTGGATTCTGATTACTTTTGTCATTTGAATGGCCCTTGCCAGCAATGTTTGGGAATACTGCAGGTAGAAACCAAAAGTACACAGTGATCATATTTTAGAAGTCCTTGCTGGAATATAGCTAGTGTTACCACCGGATTATTTTTCTGTAATACGAATGTGACTGGAGCACATAGCTAAGAAGAAATAAAAATTGCGTCATCTTTGATCAAAAGAGGTGGGTTTTTAGCTATGTAGCTTTTACTACCTTACAAATTAAAAGGTGTCTTACAGTGAAATAATTATAGTACTATCTATTACTTATTGTGTTACAGAAGTTAATCTATACACTGTGTTGTGTCTCTTTGAATTTTATTGTCTGGTTCCATGTAATTATAGTATAGTTTAAGAGCAAAGTTAGCATGGTATTTTGATTACAAGAAATAAGTGGTGCTATTCACTTGCAGTCCATCACAGTCTTTGTTCTTTCACTGTTTATCCGTACAAATCTCAATTCCTGGCTGAGCACTTTACTTATGCTTGAGATGGGCATATACTAGCACCCCCTGAAGTCTCAGTGTGGTCACGGTCATTGTCCCTGTACTGATGAGTTTAACAGAGCCCATGTCCTGATGAGTTCATTTTCACTGTCCTCATCTGTCAAATTGGTGCTGAGAGTGAATCTTCAGCAATCTGCAGAAACGTATGTATGATCTTTATATTAGTTTAAATATTTGTGTGCCCATTTGTTACAGAGTTGTCTGTTGGTACTCCTTGTGAGTTGATTAAGATTTTGGAAATGGCAGAAGTGTTGATCTGCCTGAGGGTGGGAAGGCTCTATAGAGGGATCTGGACAGGCTGGATCAATGGACTGAGGCCAACTGTATGAGGTTCAACAAGGCCAAGTTCTGGGTCCTGAAGTTGGTCACAGCAAGCCCCTGCAACGCTACAGGCTTGGGGATGAGTGGCTGGAAAGGTGCCCCGTGGAAAAGGGCCTGGGGGTGTTGGTCAACAGCCGGCTGGACATGAGCCAGCAGTGTGCCCAGGTGGCCAAGAAGGCCAATGGCATCCTGGCCTGCATCAGGAACAGTGTGGCCAGCAGGAGCAGGGCAGGGATCATCCCCCTGTACTGGGCACTGGTAAGACCACACCTTGAATCCTGGGTTGGGCCCTTCACAGCAAGAAAGACACTGAGGTGCTGGAGCATGTCAAGAGAAGGGAACGGAGCTGGGGCAGGGTCTGGAGCACAAGTCCTGTGAGGAGCGGCTGAGGGAGCTGGGGGTGCTCAGCCTGGAGAAGAGGAGGCTCAGGGGAGACCTTATCGCTCTGTACAGCTACCTGAAAGGAGATTGCAGAGAGGTGGGGGTTGGTCTCTTCTCCCAAGTGGCAAGTGATAGCACAAGGGGAAATGGCCTCAAGTTGCGCCAGGCAAGGTTTAGATTGGATATTAGGGAAAATTTCTTGATGGAAAGGGTTGTCAGGCACTGGAACGGGCTGCCCAGGGAAGTGATTGAGTCACCATCCCTGGATGTGTTTAAAAAAGCTGTAGGTGTGGTGCTCGGGGACATGGTTTAGTGATGGACTTGGCAGTGTTGGGTTAACGGTTGGACTTGATGATCTTAAATGTCTTCGCCAACCTAAATGATTCTATGATTCTATGAAATTTTGCTTGAAGATGTGTTTTAATTCTTCATATGAAGTACTCCATGAGTGAGATTTTTACATATACGCTTCTAGGACGTAGTCAAAGCTTGGAGACCTAAGTTCCAAGAGAACAATTAAAAAAAAAAAACAAACCACAAAACAATCTCAGTCACACAAATCATGTCGTCTCAAAAGTGAGAGGTGTTAGCGTGTTCCTCTAATGACTGAATTCCTTTTTGCAAGGACAAAATGTAGTCTAATTCTGATCTCATTATAGGTTTCATTACACTTTAACATAACAACAGTATTTAAATAGGTTATTTTGCTGTACAGTTCTCTTATACTGTACAGTGTTCTTCTCCCATTCTTTATGTCAGTCAGCAAAAATTACTTCAAAAAATCTGAGTTCTCACAAGACAAAAAATGGAGGAGACAAAGAATGATAAAAAGAGGCTATAGGCGAAGATCAGAAGTGAGGTACAGCAGAAGAGACTTTTTGTCTTGAATGGTCCAGTTTTCAGACAATACTGATTTTGAAAAGCTTTGTCGTTGGCATCCCAAAGAATTTCAGGGAAACTATCTCTCTACATCTCTATTACATTCAGCTTGCTCTGCTGACAGTTCTTTTTTTCTGTGTCAATGTGTGGAAAATTTGCCAACTCTTCGTTTCATCAGCATCCTTTCATAAAAACTCAGGAAATTTCACCCAGAGTTTTGAAGATGGATGCACTCTCTCAGGTTTGGAACAACAAGAAGGGCATTGCATGAGGTTCACTGAAGACAGACAGAATAGGACAGAGGTCATGTTGCTGACTCCCGCGTGGCCACCTTGTCCTTAGTTCTGTACTGATACCATCATCTGCTGACTGTGCCTCTTAGGAACTTATAGTTAAGGACCACTTCCATCAAATCAAGAATTGTCCTTTCCTCAGTGTGAGCAAAGAAGGAGACACAGGTTATTTACGTTGCCTTTAACTCCTTCAGTCAACCTCCTGTTCAGTCTTTTGTAGCCTTTTAAGAGGAATTCCCTGCTAACATATGCTCAGTAAATTCCTCAATATGTGGAACAATCTTGTTTGAGATGCTAAATTTTACCCTTGCGTAAAACTACTGTTACATCTTTTCTTTAGAAAATGAATTCATCCAGTCTGGAAATCTTCTCATTTTTCATGTGTTTAAAGGTCTAGTATTTGTACCTTTGGGCCATATTCCCTTGTCATGTTTACTTTAGAGCTGTAATACACAGCTAATATGCAACTAGTACAATATTTACTAGCTCCAACTGCCATTCAAAGGGTTGTTATCTCTGTGCCTTAGCACTTTTTTTTCACCAAAACCATTCATATCTTCCTGGAGTTCATCCCAGAGTTTAATAACCTCCTGTATCAATGAACATTAGCTTAACAGAGCTTATGTTCTGAGTATAGTTTTCTTTAGGAAAATTCAAGGAGTAATTAGTCAGTTTATATGCGGGAAACAAAAGCTGTCTGTGTCTTTCTGAAAGATGCGTAGAGCTGCGTATATACAAACTCGCTTGCTGGGCAAAGGTTAGTAATCTGTCAGTATATGATGAAGTGTCTGGGCTGAACCCATGATTTGACAAAATAATGGAACATGTCAAATTAATAAATTAGCAAAATAAAATATTTTTTGTTATTTTAAAAGTCACTTAAGTCCTTTCTCATGTGCGGCTACAATATTATTACCTGAGGTCATTGCCAGGTCTAAATTTTAAAGAATAAGGTAGAAAGAGGATTAGTCAGAAATCAAATACACTATTCTTATGACCAACTCTCTAACCTAAGAAGTCAGTATTTTTGGTTGCCATTTTCTTCTTTCCTTGTATTCACTTTGAAAGCTGCTTAAGCTTGTGGGAAGGTGATGAATTAGTTCAATGTTTCCCCTTGCCTGACATCTAAAACCTTGGTAATTCTGTGCTGCTGGGTAAGGTAAGAGGGGAGTGCATTACCTTTGGATGATTGTTCACTTCTAGAAAACAATGATTAGCACCCAAAATTAGGAATCCTTTACCAGAAGTCCGTATGGTTCTGTGGGTTTTTTGACAAGGAAAATAGATGTCTTTAATTTGTAGCTAGCCGCTAGGTGGCAATTGCAGACAAGTCAAGATTTGCTTAGGAATGCATGTGCACGTACATACCAGGCTGGTATTGTTATGGTGACCTTGTTCATTTTCATAGTTTCTCTATTTATTGAGCTACATTCTGTATTTTAAAAATTATATCTTCAGACTGTTTTGAAATTGTGTTTCATGTAGAAATCACAGGAAATAACTGTTAATTCCTTTAATAAATAAATGCTGCTATGGGCAATAATCAAATATGGCAATTTTACAAAAAAAGAAATCATTAAAGTGTTGGGTTTTTTTTTTTATTTCTTCTGTGTAATTTCTCATGAGTGAGTTGCCAGCTTTGGAGGTGCCAGACAGATTGAGTGAATTTGGTGTTGAGTGCCCTCAGGACTCGCTTGTTCGGCATTGCAAGGATACTACTTTGGGCAGTGTGCGTTTTCCCTCACTATTTCTCTAGCAGCTTTGGCCTTTAACAAAGGAGCAAGCAGAGTGTTGATAGTTAAGGCAGAAGCTTGCTGAACCTGTGCTTGTGTTTCTTCTCAAGCTGATTAACTTAGCTGTGATATAGCACAATTTATCAGTAGCTGCGGTCCTATGTAGAGCAAAAAAAGACAACTGAAAATGAAGGAAAAGGAGTGGGAAAATTTTGCAGAAGCAAATGAATAGGGGAAAATATCCACTACAAGAATAAAAAGAAAATTAATTAGAGATACAACCTATAAAGCTCAAATGAGTTGTCATCTACCTCTCTGTTATCACTGTAATGATATCTGGTCTTACACACCAAAGTATCACTTCTGCTCCAAAAGTAATGCAGTGCTAGTCATCAGACAGATGCCATGGATTTAAAAGCTTACTTTGTGTTTCACTGTGCAGAGCTGAGTTCTTGTTCAAAGACAACTGTTGTGGCCTAATTATTTTCATAAACTTTCTGGAGAAGAAGAGAAACTCCAGAAACTTTTGGTCTTATAATCCTTCATTTTTTGCTGGAGTGCTACATTTCATGAGATAAACTAGAATTTCACTGCTCTGAACTTTCAAACAGAAGAGAAAAATCTGTTTTTCTCAAGTATTAGGAAATTATTAATTTCCTGAAGCAACAGCTATTAGAATAATTAATTCCTGATAAGATCACAGTCCCAGTATATATTCTTGCTTGTAAGACATGCAGCTAGGTTTTGCTGTTTGCTGGCATTGGTAGCCACATTAAAACAATATTTGATTCCTTACTGTCTTTATTTTGCTCTAGTGTTTGGCACTGCAACAGCAAGTAGATTAGTCACCCTATCGCAGGATATACACATTATAACTTTACCTGGTCCGTCTGCTTCCTTGTATCTGCTCAGTCTAACTCCTTGACTGTTTTTGATCTTCCCTTGTAACACATCCATACTGTATACATTTATGAATGGATACCCTTATCTCAGGAGTAAGTTTTGTCTCTGTTCTTATTTTTAAGTAAGTCCTTAGATCAGTGCAGGAACTAATGAGAATCAAATGTCCATAGAATAATCTGCAGCTGCCTCTATGCACTCCCATTTATTTCAGTAACTTACTGTAGCTTTTTTCCTGTTCCACTCCCTGCAGTTTGTAAGTCTTCAGACAGATGTATTCTGTAGATATTTAGAAATGGCTTTAAACTGAAAGAGGGTGAATTTAGATATAGATTAGATTAGATTAGATTAGATTAGATTAGATATAATAGTTAGAGGAATAAACTTTTCACAGAGAGGGTGGTGAGGCACTGGCACAGGTTGCCCAGAGAAGCTGTGGATGCCCCATCCCTGGAAGTGTTCAAGGCCAGGCTGGATGAGGCTTTGAGCAACCTGGTCTAGTGGAGGGTGTCCCTGCCCATGGCAGGGGGGTTGGAACTAGATGAGCTTTAAGATCCCTTCCCACCCAAACCAGTCTGTGATTCTATGAAATGCAGATCTTAGCAGATAGTAGTTTAATGAGCCATTTTCTAATCAAAAAGAATATGCATATGGCTATAGATGCCTTTGTATACAAATATAGACATTTATTCCTAGGGAGTTACCAGGGCTGACTGAAGTTATTTGCTCAACAAATAGCAATTTATGCTACTGAAAATGTATATAGAGAGAAAGAGGGGAGGTATAGGTTAGCTGAATCAACATAAGTAACTGAAAGGGGAATTAAACATAGGAAATATGATCAACAACCCTACTTGACATAGAGTAAGAAATAATTAAAATGCACCACCAGCCTCTGTGATTAGGTGAAGTCTAACTATACTGCTTGAAAGGTAATTTCTCCAGTATATATCTGTATACTGTAATCTTTGGAAAGAACCAAAATAATGTACTGCTTTTTAACTAGGGAAGGAATCAAAAATCAATTGCAAATGTAGATAGAGAATTTTGGATACTAAAAATGGAAAGCTCGACAGAAAGTGTAACTAATTAAGAATAAACTCATCAAACTGGAAACTATATTATTTGTTGGATTTTGAATAAGTTTTGTTTTCATTAATAATTCTACTATTGTTTGATACAACAACTTTCCTTATGGATTAGAGCATCCTTTTTTCATGGCTTGAATGCTTTATGAGAAAACTGTGTTTGAGGGTCTAACAGTGACATCAGGTCCATCAATTCTGAGTCTCCTTGCCAAAGTGAAGTCTGTCATTGTTTCTGAATGGCTCTGTATACAGCATAGACAAGAATCTACACTCTCTTCACCTGAAACAACAAAGTAAAACAACTTTTAATTCAGGTGCTTTGAGAACCAGAAAACAGACTTCTAACCTGTGCTAAAACACCAGACTAAGGAATGCATCAGGGTCATTTGTCAAGATGGATTATAGTGACAAGAAAATGAGATTACAGAGGTAGGAGGAAAGAAATCAGCAGTCATTTTCCCAACATGTACGGTTTTAATCTAGTGTTCCTACTGAGGTGGGTTTTTCCTGCCATGTCTGTCCTTCCTGCTTTTCCAGCATGATGTTTTTGGAAGAGTTTATCTAAAAACCAGTGATCCAACAGCCATCTACATGCTGGGAAAATGTGTCAGGTAACTGAAAATGTAAAAGAGATCATGAATTGATGGAGTGCTAAGCCCCTGTGCAGTGGGTCCACTGCCAAAGAAAGGTGTCAGCTTTGGATACCCAGGAAAAAGTCAGCCAGTCTGGTTTTATCACACCCAGAGTGACTTTGGTGCAGACCAGAATCACTGCTTTTGTCTTTAAAGTTTGATACCTATATTAAAAATCAAATTTTTAAGTTTGATAATTATGTTTAAAAAATTAGTCATTTAATGCTTGGAGTGGGGGAAAGGGTTTCACTCACAACAAAATGGTGAAGAAGAAGAGAATACAGTTGTAAGGGTGTGGGTTTTTTCAACTTTCTACAACAGGACCTGAGGTTCAACAAGGCTGAGTGCCTGGTCCTCAACTTGGGTCACAACAACCCCATGCAGTGCAAGTGGCTGGAAAGCTGCCCAGCGGAAAAGGACCTGGGGTTGTTGGTCAACAGCCAGCTGAATATGAGCCAGCAGTGTGCCCAGGTGGCCAAGAAGGCTAATGGCATCCTGGCCTGCATCAGGAACAGTGTGGCCAGCAGGAGCAGGGCAGGGATTGTCCCCTTGTGCTGGGTACTGGTGAGACCGCACCTTGAATCCTGGGTTCAGTTTTGGGCCCCTCACAGCAAGACAGACACTGAGGTGCTGTAGCGTGTCCAGAGAAGGGAACAGAGCTGGGGCAGGGTCTGGAGCACAAGTCCTGTGAGGAGCGGCTGAGGGAGCTGGGGGTGCTCAGCCTGGAGAAGAGGAGGCTCAGGGGAGACCTTATCGCTCTGTACAGCTACCTGAAAGGAGGTTGCAGCCAGGTGAAGTCCATCTCTTCTCCCAAGTGACAAGTGATAGGACAAGGGGAAATGGCCTCAAGTTGCACCAGGCAAGGTTTAGATTGGATATTAGGGAAAATTTCTTGATGGAAAGGGTTGTCAGGCATTGGAACGGGCTGCCCAGGGAAGTGATGGAGTCACCATCCCTGGAGATATTTAAGAGATGTGTAGATGTGGTGCTCAGGGACATGGTTTAGTGGTGGACTTGGCAGTGTTGGATTAATGGTTGGACTTGAGGATTTTAAAGGTCTTTTCCAACCTAGATGATTCTATGAAAACCATTAAAATTAATAATTTCCATTTATACAATCTTCTTATATTCTATATAAGTATAATAGTATATAAGTATACTACATGAGTATTATTGTGTTGCAGGTTTACTATAATTATTTATGAAGCTTGGATGTACATTTTTGCATGCATTTTCCTTAATCAAGACAATAAGATTCTTTTTCTTAGAGGTTGCTTTATAGAGACATAATGCACCACATGAGTACAGTTTCTGCAAAATATTTGTTTCTGTCTTGATCTTTGAATTTTAATGTTATGCTGCAAGTGTACTTTATATAAATATATACATACGTATAATGTATGTATAATTTAAAAATTGCTTGGGAATGAAACCAGGGTCTTTCTATGGCTTTCCCCTGCCTCATAGCATTGAAGACTTCAATCCTATATCAGTCAGAAATCATGTGAAGTAGAGAGAAGGCAATGGGTTGTCACTGGGATACACAGATTAATTAATTACAGTAATGTTATAAAAACCAGAATCATAGAATCAGAAGACAGTTGAGTTTGGTCAGGACCACTAGAGATTGTCTAGTCCAACCCCCCTTGCTCAAAGCAGGGTTCTCTAGAGCAGGTTTCTCGGGACCATATGTAGTTGGGGTGTGAATATCTCCAAGGATGGAGGTGTCACAACCTCTCTGTGCAACCTGTTCTAGTGTTTGACCACTGTCACAGTAGAACACATTTCTTGTGCCTCAGTGGAATTTCCTGTAATACTTTGTGACCCCCGCCTCTTGTCCTCTCATTGGGCACAAGCAAGAAGAACCTGACTCCGTCTTCTTTACAGCCTCCCATCAGGCATTCTGAGCAGATGGGAAGGATCACCTCTCTTGACCTGCTGGTGACACTCTGCCTGATACAGCCCAGGATGCTGTTGGCCTTCCTAGATACAAAGGCTCATTGCTGGTTCACGCTCAACTTGTTTTTCACCAGGATCCACAGGTCCTTTTCTGCAAAGCTGCTTTCCAGATTCTGAACTGTATGAGGTCCTGATTGCCCATTTCTCCAGACTCTTGAGGTCCTTCTGAATTGGAGAGCCCCTCTGGCAGAGGGCCATCGTATCAGCCACTCTCCCAGTTTTGGACTGTGTGCCCTCTTGCTGAGACTGCGCTCAGTCCTGTTATCCAGGCCAGTATTGGCCACAGAGGTGCTCCACTAGCACCTGGCCTCCAGCTGTTCTTTGTGCCACTCATCAAAACCCTTTGAATGTGGTGGTTCAGCCAGTTTTCACTCCACCTCACTGTCCACTTGTCTAGCTGGTACTTCATCAGCTTGTCTATGAGGCTTTCATGGGAGGTTGTTCTGAAAGCCTTGCTGAAGTCAAGGGAAACAACATCTGCTGCTCTACCTTCATCCACCGAGCTAGTCACTTCATCACAGAAGGCTACTGTTGGTTAAGCACGATTTCCCCTTTATAAATTCGTGCTGACTACCCCAGATCATCTTCTTAACTTTATTGCAAATGTTTTCCAGGACTATTTGCTCCATCACCTTCCCAGGAGTTGAGGAGAGGCTGATTGGCCTGTAGTTATTTGCATCCTCCTCCTTGCCCTCCTGGAAGAAAGGAGTGGCAGTTGCTTTCTTCCAGCACTCCGGAACCTCCCCTGATCATCACAGTCTTTCGAGCATAATTGAAACTGGGACCTCGGCTTCATCTATCCTTCTATCCATTGAAACCTCTGGAAATGAATTTTGGATTATGGTGGGTTTTGGTTTTTATTTTTTTTTTGACCAGTGCTAGGGTTTTGTTACTAATCACCCACTAGAATAGCTTGATCCTCACCCAAAACAATGAATAGAAGTGTTAATAGTTAACTTTCACAACCAGCTTTTCCATCACACTGTTCCAAGTATATTCCTTCTTGTCTCCTTCTTGGAGCGTAATTGTTCAGAGCGAGCAATCTTGTTTCTCTATAACTTCTGACAGGATGTGGATGACCTTTTCTAACGATAAGGGATAACAGTCACATCTCAGATTGGATCTGTGAAGGTTTTTCAGAATACGCTTGAAATAAATACATAAAAGCAAAAATACAGGGAGTATCATGTAGACCAAGGTGGTAATAGTAATTTACCAAAGCCATATCCATCTTCCACTTTTGATACAATAAAAATGTCATCTCATTTTCAAATGAAGCAGAGCAAAGCTTTCCACTTGGAACACTCTTCTGAGTCTTATTTCTCCATCCTTTTAAATATCTAAAGTAAATTTATCTCATCAAATTTGATAATCTAAATCTTAGAAAACATCATCTCCAGGGTAATCTTAGGTCAACTTACTGTAATATGTGTCATATACAAATAGATTGACCTACCCACTGGAGATTCCTGTCATTGTCTACTGACTGCAGAGGGGTTCTAGACAGCCCAGAAACATCTAAAATTAGACGAGAGGGATCTGTTAAGCTATTCCAGTAGCTTAAAGATGAGCATTACCACTTTCGTGTTTCTTGAGTTACTTCTTTTCTGAAGATTTATTCAAATTATGAGTTGCTAACTAATTTACAAGTGAAAGTACATTTTGCACTTGCAATTACTTACTAGTGTTTTTTCAGAATTATTAGTAACACTTCCAACATTGCCTTAAAAGCAGACTTCCTGCAGGTGCTGTGAGTGAAAACAAGATGGCAATATAGTGATTTATTTTTACCATTGTAGATAGATTTTGAAATAAAGTTTTATTTATTTCACTTTGCTCAGGATTTTGAGGCTAACAAGGAACAATAATCAGTATTTATAAACTAGTCTTTAACCCATGCTGGAGGTTATCCTACTAAGTACATGTCAGTACCATTAGAGAGCCCAATGAAAAGTCCGTACAATGATCTCTAGCATTAAAATGATGCAAGTCAGAATTATAATGTTGTGATTTTGGTTTTTAAAAGAGTAGAATTAGGCTTCCCCATTAATGTTCAGGTACATAATAAAGGACTTAATTTTCTAAATTTCTCAGGATCTACTAGCTTTCATGGCCACTTAAACTGCGTATTATTCATACAAAGAAGCGCTGATCCTCCCCAGCTTGTTACCGATAGAAATCAATAGCCCTCAATAGAAGTGTTAGTTTTGTACACAGATTAAAGAACCACTTATTTCAAAATGTGGTTAATAGCATTTCAATAAGCATTGCCAAAACTCTTATTTTTTAATGTTTCTAGAAACCGAAGAACAAAATATTAAAGATGGCAAGTGTTTCTTCTGGGTCAAACTTTGTATTGGTGGATTGAGAGCAGTGTTCTTAGTCCACCCATGCTGTGAAAATATTATGCATATTATGTAGTAGCTTCCTGTCTCTGTATGGTGCTGTGGCAGGTGTGCAACCTTAATACATTTAATTGTAGATCTTTAAGGGTGAAACTAAGACTAGAAATGATACTGTTCTGTTTTGGGGGTTTTGTTCTTTTACTTCTGCTTAAAACTGCAATAGCTTTTGCAGTCTGATTACATCCCTCTTAAGTTTAAATTAACAATTTTGAGTTCACAATTACATGGAAAATGCTAGTTGTGATTTGGAAATTGTATAGCACTGTTCCCATCTCCTGAACTCACCCTATTACATTATATTAGTATGATCATCTAATTCCTGAACCACTTGCAAATTAACTGGGTGGGATTACAAAAATTGAGCCTGATGCACATTATCTCGTCAGGTGTTACCTTTCTAGATGAAGAGGCATAATGACATAAAATAACAGAAGGAAGCTATCGTGTGTCATCTTCCATGCTTTACTGGAGGTGTATGAGCCCAGATCTGTAAAGAAAAATCTTCTGTTATTTCTAGTCCCGCATTTTTGTCGATAAACTTAGTTCTCAGTTTTAACCTTGTCTGATGTGCTGAAGTTAATAAAGAGCTCCTTCTTTACTTTATCATGCATTTGAAAATGATGAGAATAGATATTAGAAAAATTTATAGAGGATGAAGAAGAATCTGTTCCCTTAGGTTAAGGCAGGGTTCGCATGTATTCTTTTCTTGAAAGTAATGCACCATGCCTAAAAAATACAGGTTAAAATAAGAAGAAAATTACTTTGATTGGGTTACTAATTATGTTCTATGGTGCATCCAGAGATTAGGATTTGTGGAAGCCAGCAGTGAGAAATTGTTCTTACAAGCTTCCAATTTTCAACGAAGAGCAGATATTCAAAAGTAAAGTTACAGAGGTGTGAAGCTTTCTTTGAAAGGCCAAGTGCTTAATCTTACTTATTATATGAGAAACCATGTTGGCATTAGTATCAATAATGTTCTTATGCTGCTTATAAACTGTTCACAAACATGTTTTCATAAACTTCAACTTACTAAGCATTTTTATTCTTATTTGTAGAACATTCAGGGTATCTCTAGACATCCAGTTAGAATTACAAAGAAACAGTACATAAAAGGTAAGCTATGTTTTTATTAACATAAAAGGGCAATTTGATCTAATTATTTTACTGAGATATATTTTAAAGCAATAGCTCCAGCGTTAAAGAATAGAATAGGTTATTGATGCTTAGATATACGTTATTATTTATATCAATTATTTTTTGCTGGTTGTTCCTGAAAAAAATTGCTGTTTCAGCACTGATCTAAATACCCACGAACTTTTAGATTATTTTTTTTTTCTTTCTTTCCCTTGACTATCTCACTGTTCCTTTTTCCAGATGAAATTATGCATCTTAACTCCATTAAATATCCTAGAGATGATTTTGTGTGCGCTAAGCTCATAAGGCTTTTCCTGAGATGTTAAACCTGGGTCGTTTTAATCAAACTCACAACTAAACACGATAGTATTCAGATGTGTTGGTTTTGACAACAGAGGCAGATTTACGGCAGATGATTCAGAGGCAATCAAAGTAAATCTGGAAAAGCATGACCCGAATGATAGACTCAGATATAAGAGAGAGGTTTGCCAGAATAAACTGTCCTTCTTGAAGGCCTACAGCCACAGCTGGCTAATGCCGCTCACTTGTTGCGCTTGGTTCTCAGGCTTCCTTTTCACAGCTATTCACTCCTTGTGTTTGAAATAATACAGATCGTAACACAGGAGTCTGTTGAAGACTGTGTAAAACTTTGACAGCAATTTTATCTACCTGACTCATTTTTATTAGTATTTTTTAAAAAGTTGTTATTAAAAAAATGGGTGAACAGTGGCTTTGTAAGCCTGTGCTGCTGCGCATGACTCTGGCACATAGGCTTTTCTAGAAGCAGTCCAATCAATTTTGTTAATGATCTTACACTATGTGCTTCTCAAAAATCTATTTCTGTGTTTTTCATTCCTGTATTGACACGCTTTTTTTCCCCACTTTTATGCTGAACAGAATAATTCTGTTCTGTTTCAAACCACCATCCCTTTCTGCACCACGACAAGTACTGTTTCCAGGATGCCCTGTGTTTCTAATACCGTGTCTATGTACATTATTGCTTTGTGATGTTACAGGAAATTTCTGTCATTACAATGGGGATGACTGTATCTGCTGTATGTTCTCAATGTTGTATTTCCCTACCACCTGAACTCAGAATTTGGTTATTACCACATTGCTGCAGCATGTTCAAAGATAAGAAAATATATTTTTCCATTCTATGTCTATAGACCCTTCCTTGTCTGAATGCCTCCTTTATTAAGTGATCTGTGAATAATGTCAGTTACTGTAGATATTTGTTAGCTAGTGTTTTGGGAAGAGTTTGATTTCAAAATCGGATGGCAGAGACAAAGATGCTGTACGTGACTAATAGAGTAAAATAATTGTGTTGCTGGCAGTTGGTGCTCTGCTAGGTTGCTTATATTGCCATTTGTGTGGTTTCAGTTGTGCGGTCGATATGTCATTTGCAATCTCTTATGGTTTGCAACACAATATTTTTGGACTGGGATTTGGGACTTAAATGTCTATCTCCTCTCCAGGAAAAGAAGAGGAAATAGTAACTATTTCCCCAAGAACATTGTTTGTTTCAAAAAAAGGATATACATTTTTAGCAGCAGGTAAGATAGTATGTATTATTATTCTCATACATATTAATGTTCACAGTTCTGTCATCTCTTTCCCCTCTCTTTTGGATGACATTATATTTCACAAGGCTGTCAAATCCCCTCGTATCTCTTAGCATTGTCATATGATGTATACTCCTTAGCGTGCTTTGGAAGTGGATGATCTGTAAGCCTTGTCAGTAGAAACAAAGAGCTAATAAGATTAATTGACACCTGGAGATAATGAAGGAATCAGACACCTTGTGATCTGTAGCTGGAATACTTCTTCAGGATGACCTTTTTACAGCCATCAGGGTTTTTTGAGCATGAGGAAATGACTGAACAGTCCAGGCTTGAATTTTGATTTGTGATAGTTTGGTTAAAATGCAGCTATGTTTTTATTTTAGAGCAATAGATTTATTTTAACACTGTTTTCTAGATTTTTCCCATATTGAGTTGAGGATCCTTGCTGACCTATCATCTGAACCAGAACTTTTGAAACTGTTCCAAGAACCTGAAACCACTGATATCTTTTCCACACTTGCCTCTCAGTGGTAAGAGGAAAGGTTGCATTTTTTTGACAGTAATTAGACAAAATAGTAAGAATAACTTAACTATTTCATTACTGCGTAGTGAATAACAAAAGACAGTATTTTGCTACAGTATCTATTCTTTAAACTGTTTTAACACCGTGAATTATAATTCCTTTTTGTCTTTCTGAGCCTTTTCTTCTCCACTGTGGTAATTACCACATGTCAAAATGTTTCAATACACATGACCAGTACGAGCCTTGTGATTAAAGCTGGTGCAATAATATACTGTGAACAGCCCATGCTGATAGCTTTCTCACTCTGTTGTTGCTCACCAATTATTTTTTAAAATCCAGAGCAGCAGTTAAGTAGGTTATCCGTCTGAAAAATGGCAGAACAACTTTTCTCATTAAAAGTACAAGCATTTTTGAAACCTGCTTGGTTATCCAGTAGAAGTATTGGAATCAAATTACATGTGTACAAGAAACAGAGAGACTAGAGCTCATGGGATTTCTTTGAACTTATAGGGTTTAGTGCTTCCATCTTCTGATGAATAGTGTGATACTTAGAAAAAGTGATGCTTTAGTAATTAAAAATGTCGTATCTCCATTCCCAGATTATTATTTACTGATGTCTTCAGCATGCAGATTAACTATCAAAAAAGATGGAATGTTAGTTATTTAGCTGTTTGAAGGTGTTTCGTATTGATGTTTCTATCATGCTGATGCCTAAAAATCTTATTGAGACTGGGACTCCCCTTGTACTCAAAAGTGCATGAGCATGCAATAAATGACAGGATGGATATCAAGAAGCTTACAGTTTGAACAGATAGGTCAGAAAAAAATAAAATGCTATAACATATAAGCAGATTGAACAGGATGATGTCATGTACATGTAATGCAGTTTTCAGATCTTCTCTTTGTTCCACTCTCTCTCTTTTAATCTCTTTTCTCCATCTTTTGTTGGAGGATTGTTGGCTGAAAATGAAAGCAAAAGTAGATGCGATGAATTCATCAATCCTGATCTAGCTCAGTTCCTGTCCTACAGTTTCTAGATTTTTGCAGGCATAGCCTTCCCAACCACAGTATTTCCTACTCACTGCAGTATTTGCTAATATACTCTGAAGTAGTACCAGAAAAAAAATGGAGCTCAAATTGTTATCATCCTGCTACCAACAACTGAATCAGTGCTTGAGGCATGTGCATTCTGGAAGAACACAACTCACAGTCACAAACATCCCAGTGAATATAGCTATGGAATGATCACCTTGCCCTTTAGCGTTGCTTAGAAGCTTCTATTGATATTATACATGCACTTAGCTCTAACATGATTTCACTAGAACCTCGTGATGGAGTTAGATCCTTATTTTAGTTTGAGGGTATATTGCAAATGTATGCATGAAGATGAGTCAAATTTTGTCTCAACTCTGGGCAAGGCTCCAGAATTACCATTCTATTCAGCAACCTCACAGCTCTTGGCAGCCATCAACCTCTTATAGTTGCTACACAGTAACTTTAAATTTAATGAAATATTACAGGCAAATATTTTTATCAGACAGTGTCGTGGTGTGTCTACAAAATCATTACATAATGATTCTGCTGACTCCAGCTTCAGGAAAGCTAATGCTGGGAAGTAACTTTCTATTGAATCTATTATATGACTGTTATTAAATGGTGTGTTTAATCTCATCTAACCTTAGACATATATACGTGTTATAAACCTGGATTCGTTTGACTTGATGTCCTCTGTGTAGTAAGATCAATCACACATTAAAAGTCTTGACTTCTTACCACTGAAAACAAAGTAAGTCTGTGGTGGCCATCTCACACGTAGACATCTAATTGTTTTGACAAACTCAGTTCCTCCTATTGGATCAGTTCCTAGTGAACTCGCCTTGGATTTTTGTCCTTACTTTATTTAGCACCAAATAGAAGACATAAAATCCTAAGTTTCACAGATACTTTCCCATTCCAGATACTTATTCATCTCTCATAATCCATTATCAATAAGTAAAAACTTTAGAGCAAATAATTAGTTCATTGACTTTATTGTAGTTGATTCCCCCCTGGTATGAAAACAAGTTATGAGAAGGAAGAGCAAAATAAGCAACAAAACTTTTATCTCCTCCTGATTTCCTGGTTTTCTGTGGGTCTTAGTCCTTTAAAATCTGTGCAGGTGATACACCAAGTGGAATACCAAGTGTTTTATTCTGTTTGAAGGAATTGGAAGTTGTTGCTTTTTGTAAATCTTCTAACACATTTTGGACAATTGGAAAAACTTGACAAAAAAGGGTTTTTTCACTAAGATACTATAAAGAATGAAATAATTTCTGAAGCACCCTCTCAGAAGAAAAAAATTAAGTTAATGTCAGTGTCTGAGAGCATTCCAGTTTCTGAATGCATGTCAGTTGGTATCTTTTAGCAGGATTTCTGCATCTAAAAATCCTTAGACTAATGAATCAAATCAAATAGTAAAGAATAAATTAAATCAAATAGTAAAGAATATATTATTGGACACAAACCTGAGCCACATCCCAGTGTCCAGGCAAGTTTCATACCAGTTTATTCACCTTTTGGTTTTTTTCCTAAGCTTTATGGCTTCTCCACTGAAATGTACCTCTTATTCCTTAGCTGTCCTTCAGGCTAAAGCCTTCTATGTGAAATCCAACCGTTTGAAAAACCTTTACAGGATTTTTATAGCATTTGGCAACAAATACACACAGTGGGCAGTTTCTGCAAAGAGCTTAGCTTTATGAGTTTCTGATCAAATTAAGATCCCTTATGTATAAAATCTTGCCTTTCATCATTTGGTTAGGCACGCTCTACCGTGACTCAGTCTATCTCGGGGGCCTTAGAGATACAACTCTCTTGGAAACCTGTTGGGTCCATGTTTCTATTAAACATCCTTTGTATGGAATATTTACACTGGTCAACAGTGCAGTGTAAAGATGCGTGAGTAAGTGTCAACCCAAACTATTTCTATACGTTACAACAAAAGGTTGAGTGGAGGTAATAACTTTCATGCTAAAATTCAGCGTCATGTGCAACACCACACTCAACCCAATAAACCTAGCTGAGAGGCCATCCTCTCTGCAAGACTAGACTGTGATCTTGTGCTCCTGTGGTGTCCTTACAGAGATGGCTCAGTTCAGATGTAACACAACCTTTGCCAGTCTGGGCTTCCCTGCACTGTGCTGAAATGTTTGCTGCTTGCTGGAGACAGTTTTTTAAGTATTGTGTGTTCTGTTTGACAGAACTGTCTTGAAATTGCTATTCAGATAAAACTCTCAGAAGATGGTGTTAACTAGTCACTCACTGCGAGTTTCTGGGTAATGCCATGATTGGTTGTGTGTGTTTTGTCTTTCAAGTTTGTTTTTGTTTTTTTTTACACAGGAATAAAGCTAATGGAATTTTATTACATGGAAATTCATGGAATAAGATTAAAATGGTGTCTGTTGGCCACTTTGCAATAGATTTGCTTCTATTGACTGTTTTTGTCAATGAGAAGTCCAAGCTCATCTCTGCCTTGTACATCCAATTCATTTTCACAGATTCACAGGGTGTTAGGAGTTGGAAGGGACCTCTAGAGATCAATCTGGCCATCTAACAGAGCTACCCTCGCTAAAACTAAGATGATATAAATGGACTTTAATGCTCACTTGTATATGCTTAGTACTATTCCTACTCCTACCCTATCCTGTCTGTATTGATGATCATACGCTATTATCAACATTATCTTACAGCTAGTACTGTGTAATGGCCTACGAAGAGTAAGCCTTAACTGACAGGTCAACAACTGCTATTACAAGAACACCAAGAATGTGTTACATTAATTACCTGCTTTCTGCTGAACACAGAGTAAAGTTTAAAGGCTTGCCTAAACTTTTAAAAATTCAGGAAATAACAGATTCCAGCTACCTGCAAGATCACCTTGTCTTGATGTCCTATGACAGTTACAGTCCTTTGCAAACCAAATCATCATCTCAGTGCTGAAGATGATGAGAGCCATCTTTGCAGCTGTCTGACCAGCCATAAGACATCCACATGACACCAAATCTCAGAATGCAATTGAGTAAAAGCTGCTTTGAAGAAGTGATAGCAATAAATGAAAAGTGAGTAATTGTATTTAAAATGCTGTTGATGGGCATATCTCAAAATCACTTTCAAAGATAGAGGCTGAAAAATAAGTTTAGAGTCATTTAGGCAGTCTGTAATTTCTTTCTTTATTACAATTGAAGTGACTACCAATCTCTTTCAAACTGTTCATTTGCCACCCTTCTTAGTAGGCTCTTGTTCCTCTGTCATCATGTATACTCATAGTGACCATATTGGGTCAAAATTCAGGAAAAGTATCTTGATGTAGCTAAGCACTTAAGCACACCATAAATGTGTGATTTCATCCTATCTGACTGATGCCTGCTTTCCTGCATGAGTAACTTTTTTGAGTTGGGACAGTACTAATTCAGAGTTCCTGTGACTCAAGCATTAAGATATATTTGGGTAAGTCCTTTTCCCTCTTTTTTAGAATCTGCCTTAGAAACCTGGAGATCCCTGGTAGTGATGAGTTCAGGTCCTGAGGCAAGCCTAGCCATATAAATGCCACTATATTATTTATGGCTTTGGAACTAGCTTAGTCATTTTAATCTTGAAGATCATAGAATCATAGAATAGAATAATAGAATGGTTTGGGTTGAAAGGGACCTTAAAGACCATCCAGTTCCAGCCCCCCTGCCATGGCAGGGACACCCTCCACTAGACCAGGTTGCTCAAAGCCTCATCCAGCCTGGCCTTGAAGACAGCCAGGGATGGGGCACCCACAGCTTCTCTGGGCAACCTGTTCCAGTGTCTCACCACCTCCTCTGTGAAGAATTTCTTCCTGATATCCAATCTAAACTGTCTCTCTTTTAATTTAAACACCTTGTCCTTTGTCCTGTCACTACAGGCCCTTGTAAAATGTCCCCCTCCAGCTTCCTTGTAGGCCTCCTTCAGGTCTCCCCGGAGCCTTCTCTTCTCCAGGCTGAACAAGCCCAACTCTCTCAGCCTGTCCCCATAGGAGGGATGCTCTAAGCCCTCTGATCACCTTTGTGGCCTCCTCTGGACTCGCTCCAAGATGTTGTCATTGTGTTCCAAAGTTTAACACAGACATCTCTGATATATGCAAATTATATTTACTTCCAGTATTTTAGGTTCCTGAACCTGAAATAGAATACGCAAACCAACATTGGGTTGCCAAGCTCCGTGTACAGTGCCAAAGTACGCATCTCAAATGCTTACACAGAAAAAGGCTGTATGCTGACCTCAGAGCCATCTAGAAGAAGTTAATGAGGAATTCTAATCAGAGGTTTACATTTGAACTCTTCTTAGAAAGCTGGATCAGAATGTCAAGGACAGTCTGTGGTCCAAAATCCATATCTCGAGATGATACCTGCTAGATAGGTAGTGTTCTTTGAAAAAAGTGAGGATTCACTCTTTTCAAGTGGCTGTGGTGCCCAGGTTTTATATAAGAGCTACATGCTTAGAGACCTCAGTTCAACTTTTTAAATCTTGAGTATCCAACTCAAGATATCATATGTGATATCATATATCATATCATATCAAGTATCCAATTCATATCTCCCTCCTCCCAGGAAAGTATAAAGCAAGGTTAGACTTTGTATCTTGCAGTAGAGACTCTGTTCAGCAAATATTGAGAAGTTGAAATAATTGGATTTGTTTAGTTGAGAGAAGATATATTTAGGAAAAACATGACAGAAGTCTTCAAATATATAACAGGTTATTGCAGAGTGTTGGGTAGAGAGTGAACTAAGCATAACAATTGGGCTTACACTGTTGCAAGAGATGTTTCAGTTAAAGAAATCTTTTGATTACTACTGGTAGATAAATATGGAGATGGATTACCTATGAAGGGTGTGGAATTTCTGTCACTGGAAGGAATGAGACAATTATTTCCAATGATAGTTGAGGTAACTTCTGTCACAACTGTATTTTTATGACACTATGATTTTATTGCAGATTGCTTAGAGCATTCAGTTGGAAAAGGTATTTCTTTATTACAGTCCCATTTGGGGGATTATTTGTTTTTTACTTAGTGTTTGTTTAATTCTGTTTGTTAGTAGCAGCTACAGGGACAAAAGTCAAAGATTTATGACTCTCACATGTGTACTGTAAATAGAACAGTGAATACTTTCATGTTTGCTTTCCTTTTGAATTCATGAATTATGTTTTTTGTTGTTGTTTTGGGGTGTCTTGGGTTTGTTTGGGATTTTTTTTCCCAGTAGTCCCATCTCCGTGAGATCTTGGAGGATGCCACACCTAGCTTGTGGCCTTGCGATTAGAGCATGCTCTAATTGCATGTGACTGGGAGGCAGTGTTGTGGACTTGATTCCCATCAGGTGGAGAGACAACTGAGTTTCTGCCCCTCAGTAGCCAGGCAACTGTCCCAGTGTTCCTCCACCTTATACTAAGAAAAAGCCAACAAATCCAAACCTGGCAGGCAGAATCTGTTGGCGTGAATAATGACATAGATTACATTTCTTAGATTGGGTCCTACACGAATCAGAGAGGAAGTCAGGTGGGCTCAGAGTAGGTGAGCCTGTGATGAGCCTGTGCCCAGTGTAGAATTCTGAGAGCCTATTGAACTGTCAGGATGGAAGAGTTCTCTGAGGCACCCAGAGAATTCAAGGACATCCAGGATTAAGGGGCCACAGTGGAGTGAAAGGGGCTGGTTCGCGGTTTTGGTTATAGGCATCCACATTAATGTCTGGAATTTTGTCTAGGTTTTACAGTTCCTTATGGAATTGTCAGTACAGATTTGTGAGATGGACTTCCACTGAGACTGTGTGATAGAGAGCTGGCCAAAAAAATAAATGCAGGGTTACTGCTTTGAGGTGAGCATCATCCCAGTGGCCAAGACACTTAAACCAAGTGGGCAGATTGAGCTTCAGGTGTCTGCTTCACGTTTTAGCCTGTAAGAAAATATTACTGTGTTATGCTTTTGTCTAGTGAATGATTCCTAAGGCACACATTGGCAAGGACCAACAAGGCACTACAGATATGTTTGCAGCCTCTGATCTGCTTAGTTTCTGTTTAGATGTGTTTGTCATAAATGTCCTAGCAGATTTATGAAAATATTTTACCCTTTCTAAATTATAACTATGAACTAAGATATTTAAACATATGGACTATATGTCCCTATAAACTCAGAGGTTCAGAGGAGAAGACCCTGTAAGTAGGTTAGTTACAAATGGATTGAAATGAAAGTCCAATACTTCTATATCCAGAAATTTAAGTATGGGAATACCCAAGTGATTTATAATGTCTGGGAACAATATTAGGACATGAAACAAAGAACATTCTCTTGCCAACATTATCTATATGAGACTAAATCAATGCAAACTTCATCTAAAAACTTTATTACAAGTTGTCTTTTCAAGATAAATATACCTTTTCTGTAGACACTGTTTACTATTTGAAAAGGGGAGAAATTCAGAAGGCTCTGAATTTCTGAGTTGTTTACATATGATCTAATTGTGAGCATAAATCTATTAGTATTGTAAAATGTGTGTTTTCATTTCTGTGAGAGCAAAAAGACATTTGTCTGTGTGTACAAACTTTTCCATGCAGTGATAAATTACCTAGGCATTTTATGTTATATATGCTGTGTCATAGATCATCTGTTGAGCCAGTGTAGATACAGTGTGATGAAATCTGTGTTGGTCTGTGTCTCAGAAAAATCCCTTTATAGATAAGGCTGTTGGATGGTTGTTACTTAGTATTTTAGCTTTGGTACTCTGTAACTCTTTTTAGTTTAGAAATCATAGTATATGAATCAGAAAATGCACAAAAAGTTTGCCCATCAGTTTTCCTTATATTCTGCAGCTAAAGAATAAGAGAGTACAGAAATTTTAATAATCTCTATTAAAAATACTTATGTAGTACTATGCTATGTAGTGGAGGAATATCTCTAATACTGATAGTACTTTGTAGTAGAGGAATATCTCTATTACTGTTCGGTATGCAAATTGCATTGTATATTTAAAGATAATTACCTGAATAATCTGATAACTTCTGCCACTCCAGTATGAAATCAGGTATTCTCTTCAAACTATTAATTTCTGCCTCCAAACTATAATTTAACCTGTACACATTAGCTGCTGATGGTGAATTAATGTAACAAGTTAACTAGTGGATACTCTTTAAGGGTGAGATTTACTCTGATTATACCAACGAAAGGATTATCTGTGACAGTTATGTGCAATTCTTATACTCAAGGCTACGCTTGAAAGAAGGCTGAAGAATTTGATAGTGGTCTAGTTCTCATGTTTCACTTTGAGATCCGAGGTCTGTAAAATCCAAACTATAAAATATTCCTTTCTCTCATCTGTCATCTGCCTCCTCATATTCATGCTATCAGTGCTTTCTTTTGTGTGATGATGGACAGCAGCATGAACACCTGTCCTCCTTACAGGTATTGAATTATCTTCTACTAAGTACTGGACATGTGTACTTAGTGGCTGCAGAATAAGAGGACGTATCTTGTTATTCCTTTGTAGCAATGGCAGTTAATATCTAAAATAAGGAAGTGTGTAGCTATCATGGAATTTCAAGGGATTTATAAATTCTTTTTGACTAATGATTCTGGAAAAACGTTCCTTTCCATTTTTATAGTGTGGGTTTGGTTGGCTGACACTTTAAGACATGGAAGAGTCTTTAGGTTACTCTATCCTTGCCAGGGTCAGAGTAACTTGAACACTTGATTTCCAATAAGTTTGGGAAATGCACGCTGTTTATAAAATGTACTGAATGTAAGAGCTCATCTTTCCTCAGCTGATGTGTATGGGCGATCGTGGTAATATCTGCTGTGAACTGTTTTGGTAAGAGACAGACATGCTAATTTTGGAAATTACTTGAGAAAAAGCCTAGAGAGAAACAAAGCAGAGAACTACTTGGATTTACCATATCGGAAGGACAAAAGGTGATGTGTTTTGTTTTGACTTTTTGTTTTTGTAAAAAGATAAGTTCAACCAGATTTGAATAGAAAGATCGCCGTGCAGAAAGGTTTGTTTTGTTCTTCACAGACTGTCTTCCTCCAGGAAGTGGGGAAATTTCATTTTTTTACCACCTGCCAAGCAGGAGGCTCAAGAAACTGATTGTATCTAATAATGGCAAGGTGAGCCAAACTGTTGGACACTGGCAGTTGGTCTGGCAGGAACTATGGCAAAATAGGGATTGTTGTTTTTCCAGCCACTTGGCAATTCAGGATACTTCCTGACAATAGCTCTATCTGTCGATATCCTGCTGAGTTCTGAGGAATGCAGGAAATAAGCAGAGGTATTTTGTATATTCCTGAAATAAATCAAAATAAGTCCTCATGGGCTGAATTATACAAAAAGACAGTGTACTGGGTCTGTTTGAAAAAGATAAGGTCAGGTACGCACAGATGCTTGGTGGTAGGCTGACTAAATATATATGCACTTGCCCATACCCTTTTTCTACAATCTTTTCACAAATACGTTCTTTGTATCAAATAGATTAAAGATTCATCCTCAGCAAAACAATCTTTTTTTAGGTTACTTCATATGAATGTATGGTATAGCAGACACTGAATTCCGTAAATAAGGAGAGAAATAGATTTTTGAAAAGTAAAATCCACACTGACGCTAAATGTTTTTTAAACAAATATGAATATTTGTGCTTCTGTATTAATTTTATGAAAATATTATCAACATGCTCTTGAAAGAGGCATTATTAGTCAAGAGATGCAACCTAGGTGTTTGTTAGGTGATTAAGGAATAATGAAATAATCATGCTTATGCAGGGGGACTTCTAAGGAGACAGGAAGAGCCTTAGCTCTCCTCCCGTCCCCATTAGCAGACATGTGGTTACCAGATGCAGCCACAGGGTTACACAGCTACCTTTCCCCCAGTTAGAGATCTCCCAGTTTTGTTTGTTGTCTAAATAATACGATACACCAGCTTGGGACTATTACAACTCTATCTTTGTCTAAAGATTTTTTTTTAGGTACTCCAGGCTATTTCATACCCTTCTAATCAGATATTACCACATGTAGTCTCTTGGATTCGTTTCTCCACTTTATATGAGTTTCATGTCAAGTCTAAAATGAATTTGAGTTAATTAATTTCACTTCATACATTGCAGAATAATGAAATCTTTGGGTTTTGGAGTTGTCATGAAGAGGAGACATTCTGTGCCATTGGGCACATGTAAAATCATGAAACTATCTTTTGCAGTATTAAGACAAATTACAAGTGTTCCTGCCCTACACCATGGCGTACTTAGGGTTAGTCCTACAATCCTGCCTTCAAAGAGAGCGGAGAAAAGTTTTCATGTATATTATATGGCAGTCCCCTTAACTGAGTGTAACTGAATATCCCGGCTGGAGTGTCCGTGTAGAAATACATAACTCTGTTGTGATCTTTGAGCTCTGCACTTTGGCTATGTAATTCCCCCAGTACTGATTCACTGTAAATCTGGAGGTCCAAAGCTCAGTGCTACCTGCTAGGAGTCTCGCGAAGGGTTAACAGAACATTTCTTCCCTTATCATTGGATTACCTGGCTTTGTCATACTGCCATCATTTTTAATTAGTTTCAAGGCTTATGCTTTTTTTTTTTTTTTGTGAAATATATTCTGAAGAAACAATTTTTGCAGTGTTTTAAACTGAATAATTATTAATACTTATCCAACGCCTCATTGTTTATGTATCATTTCTATTCTGATCAATATCTAAAACGCCTCTCTTTTTGCATCTTGTAACTTTCCTTTTTTTATTCAGACTATTACTGATGAAAAGTGAGGAATCAAGAATTTGTTTCGTACATGCAGTTCAGAGAGATGCAATTTCAGTTTGAGTGGGGAGCCGTGCTCTTCCAAATCAAGTCACATTCAGGACAGGTATTCTGTGGCAGAAGATCTAGTTGTGGAGATACTACTCATTATGAATCTGGTGTTTAATAATAACTTATTTGGTAAAATAGTTGTGAGGCCGTCCATGCCGCTTGCAGCATCTGCAGCTGTATCACTGCAGATTTCTTAGGATGGTTCTTGGGAAATTTTTTAGATCTCTGAGGTATTGTAGGATAAGCTTGAATCCCGTTGAGAATAAATGTTGTCTCTTGTGGTAGGAAAGATGCTGACAAGGTAATGGCAGTTATTAAGAAACAGAGAAGCGTTCAGATGAGAAGCTCTAAGAAAAAGTAAGGCAGAATCTCACATGCTGCTGGTTAGTGCATTATGCTTGGTAAGAGGGTGCCTGGTCTTACACAGGAGTATAAGACTAGAAGGACCCTTTTGGTCATGCTATTGAAGAACTGTTGAATTCCCCATTCCTCTTCTGGCTAGAAAACTCCTTTTCCTTTCTACCTTACTTTTATTCCTACAGTTTGTATACCCAAATTATTCTTGCCAATGTTGTCCATTAGCTTTATTAGCCCTCCTAGCCCCGCAGTGTTTGCTTTGTATAAATACTTCAGGAAAGCAATCAACTGTGTTCTCAACCCTCATTCTTTAAGGAAAGAAGCTTTCTTAGGGTATTTGTCATCAAAATACTTTAATGAAATAGTATTAGGAGCAGCTAGTTATGACTACATGAAATGCCATGTACACTAATCTGTATTTCATCTTGGCAAGGAAAATGAGCCTCTGGGGCACTGACTGACTGTTTCACTAAACTGCATAAGTTACCAAAGCCGGCTTTTTAGCTAGCTCTAAAATCTCTGCACCAGAGCACAGTCTCAGGAATACTTGTGTTGTGGTCCAGAAACATAAGTTAATTTCGGAACAGCCATGAAACTGAGCTAGCAGAATGATGAATGAAACGAAGAGATAATGAATTGAGAGACTACCTTTATTCTAATAAATTTAGTGCCAGGATTGTTCCTTGTTGCTGGCACTCAGAATCTGGGTTGGTAAATATGTCCCTGTCGTGGTTGTTGCTCTGGACTGGGCACAGTTCCTGAATTAACATGGGCCAGGGATTATTTCCACCAGGCTGCTGGATGCAGCACCGTGTTTGGATGGTAAGATTGTTTTAACGTATGGATATGTGGTGTTGTTTTCTAGTTAGCCCCAGTGCTGTAGAGTATTTATTGGCAGGTTTAACTTCTTAATTTTTACTTAATCAGTGTCTCCTTTCACATGGTTGATTTTTTTTTTTTTTTTTTTTTCTCCTCTGTTGACTATTCTGGTATCCTATCACCAACAAATTCATGGTTCTTGAACATGGTAACCAAATTGTTAACTACCGCAGACAGATCTCACCAGTGTGTTGCACAGTAGTACTAATATTGTCCCGTCATACTTGGCACATCCTGCAATTGCGTTTCTTTTCCAACGGCCACACCACACTGTTTCCTAGTTGTTCTGTGATCAATTATTACATCTTTTCTGTTCGTAATTCCTTATCCTCTACTTTATTAAAAAATAGATATATATTTAATATTTCTTATTTGCAAATAAAATAGGTTCTGGAAAAGCAATAGCATCTGTTCTCTGTGGCCTCTGAACGGGTTTATTTCTCAAGCTGAGCAACATTCAGGGGTAGGTTCACAATTACTGCAGTCTGGAAGGGTGGAAGTGATGTGAGGGTGCCATCTAATTTTGTTCTTCTCTGCTGTGTTGGAGAAGAGTTTGTTCTGAAATAGCTTGGAAGACAAGCTCCAGGATCTCTGTATATTGCATTTTTGTTTCTCTCTTCTATCCTATTATTATACTTAATTTGGGATTAGGAAGTGTGTTATATCTGCTTGAAAACATTGTGAAATCAGCTGTAATTGTATCCTCAGATTATGTCTCCAGTTTTGCACTAGGAGGATTTAGCCTAGTTTGTCATTAATGGTAAAGTTCATTATTTTTACTTAAATTCTTGTAAGGCTGGCAGATTAAATCATTGTTCTGAAGAAGCATCATTATTTAAATCAAGCTTGTTTGCATTTGGTGAAACCCACTAATTCTAGCTTGAGATTTTCGTCCCTCTCTCAATAAACATCATTTGTGAAATATGTCTGTTTCTTAATGAATGATTGTAGTAACTGTTACATTTTTGCATAATAAAAGAGTTGTACTGAAGGATACTCCTCAAAAGATTCTGACAGGAAACACTTGAAAATTGTGGCATTTGCAAATATAATGTGCATGATAGCTGTCATAATTTTGGGTTTGCTTTTGGAATACCTTTGTTTGGTAGCTCTGCCCCCACAGATGTGGGTTTAAATATATGTATGTGTATATATTTGAACTTTTCTGCTGAGATATGGGAGCCAGATCTAGGTTTTGGCTTGTGATGTTTAATTATTGCACTGTGTTTTTTCCAAAGAGCATTCATGTAGTGGTTTAATTATCTATTGCTTTCTCCATCCACTCGCTTGTCCCATCCCTCCCGCCCCCTCCAAGAAACACCCCAAAAAACTACTGTAAATGATTAAATTTAGTAAAAGGGAGGATGTTCAGTTTGCCTTCTCAGTATCAGAGTTTTTAAACATTGTAAGCTCGGAGTTCAACGCCTCATGGGAGTTGGTGTGGAATATTTTAACAGTTTTACTTTTGCGGCAAAGCAATTTCTGTCTGTTTTGAAAACTCATGTGCAGTAGTTGATATTAACGAAATTTAACACTTGTCTGACTTTGCACTCTGCCAGACTGTCTGTGTGGCAGTTGATGGAAATTTCACCTTGTAGTTTACAGTCCCTTGGAGAAGTGCAGCTGTGACATTTGTTTAGACTAGCGGATAATAAGGCAGAGGGAATAAAATCTTCAGGAAGCATAATGGCTTTTGTTTTTAGAGGAGTTAAACAAGAGCTTTAAATAAACCGGGTTGTTAACTGCAAGTTTAACCAGACAGCTTAATTTTATGCCACAATGGAAGCTTACTATTGTTGCACATTAAATGCTTTTTAGCATTCTAGAATAAATGAAAAATAAAGTTTTAGAATTGTCACCACCAGAGCTAACACACAAAGCAGTGAAAAAGCAAGCTCTGAGGAGGTTGGACAGTCCCCAGTTGTTTCATGGTATCTGATAACATCTGGCTTTGCTGATTTCGAGAGGCTTTCTTGTGTATGAAAAGCTATCTCCAAATAGTCATCTCCTTCTGGAGTGACTTCGATAAAATGTTACATTTTATGAGCACGCTCCAGAGTTTAATAAAATGTTTCCTTTTTTTTTTTTTTTCATTTAACTCAATTAACTTTAGTGTCAAGCTAAATCGTGATGAAATCAAGAATGCAAAGGCAATTAATTCTTTACTTTTGCTTTTGCCTTTAATTCAGTGTGATCGTAGGCATAATAGAAATTTAAGCTGCAAGAGGTGTTTTTAGTGAAGATTGAGAGATGGGATATGAAGTATCTCATCCCTCTCTGCAGAACCCATTTGTTCGAGACCCTCACATATGGCATGGCTGATTTCTTCCTCTTTTGATTGCCCTACCAAGATATTTTAAACTCTGCTTCTTACTTTTTTCTGAACTATACAGATGCAGTTTGATGTAGTGTGACATCTCCTCCATTCTTCCCTTGCTTATTTGTCCTGAGCAAACTGTACATCATTGTAACAATATTACAGATCCATGTTTTGTTCCATGAAATATCCGAGATGGCAGTTACGTCATCTCTTGATTATATGTTAAGAACTCTGCTTCCTTCTGTTTCACTTTTCTGGTGTTTATCTAAAGGCTGCTCTGAAGGCTCATCTATTTCTTTATAAAGTAGTGAGACTTCTGACAGGTCCAGGATAGGTAATTATTTGATGCTCTGCTACAGCTACCTGTAACATCTCTCAAAATGTCTTCTGTTCCTTCTTAACTATTTGCATATCTTACACAAAAAGTCTGGAAGGTAGATGTGATAAGCAAAGAAAGAACTCTAAGTGCGTTAATTTGCATGTGATCCCTGACATTATTGTTTTATACAAGTGGCCTCTGACAAATTTGGTGTCATCCCAATTTGTATAGACTCCTTAATCTGTTTACATTTGTTTGTTCTTTCAGTGATGGTGCCCATCACTGTCTGTGTTCACACTGGCACCTGAAGCTGGGGGTCCATTACCCTGACTTCCTTTCATTCTGTGCTTGTAGACACAAAGACCCTAAAATAAGAATCCCCTCTAGTTAATTAAATTCTTCAGCAATCAGATGACGTGGAAATAAACATCACTTCTCTGTGTATTCACTATGTCAGAGAGACTACAGATGTGAGAAGAAAGCCCTTTTTTTTTTTTTTGTTCCTGCAAGAGTGAAGAAGAGAAAAGGTGAAGGTTGCAGGGTAGGATGTGCTCTTTCAAGCATCTTCATCAATGTCAGGGACTTTATATTCTAACTGACAGATGTCCAGGATCGTGCATTTTTAAAGAAAAATCTCTAAGTGACCTTTTTTGTCAAGATTACTGAAAATAAGTGCTAACTAATTTATCTTTTCAATATCCAGTATCTGGGAAATCAACATGCAGGTAAATATCTTAATAAAGATAATGGATCTCTTTACTCCCGAATGAATCTTTCAACAAATTGTTACAGATGATAGCTATAATTTATGACATGACCTTGTTGCAATTTCTTCATCTGGTTCCCTGCTACTTCAAAATGTAATAACAGAAGACTTCTGGCCCCCAGAGCAAACTGCAAAGACATGTCTGTCTTCTGTAAAGTACATGAAAGCTAGATATCATGCTCTTTAAAAGAAGGTTGAGGACTAATGAAATAAATCTTCATATAATGAACAATAGAGGCTACTCAGACAAAATATATGATTTTATGATTAACTACAGGAAGGACTTTTAAAATCCTAAAGTGCTTCTGGAGTCTTGTAAAAGGGGTTATAGGGGTTATAAAGCTTTTCCTGGTGCTAAATAGACACAAAACAAATTAAATGCAGTTTGGTAAGGTGGCATACATGAGGGAAAAGAGAGACAATGTCAAAAATGTTGCAGAGCTGGTTGTAGTATAGGAAGGATAACTTCAAGCTTACAGTGCTGTAGCCTTTCAGTCAAAAAGTTGAACACAACTAAAAGCTTTTATAAAAACCTCTAAACTAAATAAACCACAAATTTAAACGCCCTGAGTGGAGGTTGAGACCCTTCCCTCTGTGTTTAAGTACGACCCCTACATTTACACAGGACATCCATGCCAGAGACTCTCCAACATGTGCAGTAGGCACTGGAAACAAGCTGTGCCTTTCCTGATGCCAGGGTGGGAATAAATATACATGAAATGGGGCCCCTGTGTATTACCCCTTAGATAAGGAGGAGGAGACAGTGAGGAGCCTTGTGTCTTACCTAAGATATCCCAGTGCCCTAGGCTGTTGATTCCTTTATTGGTGCATACCCTTGGGTGAGGAGTTTCTTTGTGTTATTCTGTTACCTTGTGTCTCACTTATACAAACCAGGTCACAATAAAAATGAGTATACAAGCATTTGACATAGTACCTGAATCAAATGTGAGAAGTGTTTAGAAGGGACATAGATAAAGAAATAAAAGAAAAAATTACTTACTATATACTTAGGTTACACCAGAAAGGTCTGTCTTTGTTAGCTATTTCACCTGCTGTTTCCTTTCTAACAAGATATTAGTCTGCATTTCAGTCTTGTAGATGCTGCTTTCATTTTTTTAGAAAAGTATCTGAACTTCATTTCAACTCATCTGGGCAGTCTAGGCAAATTACATTTTTCATCCTGATGTCTCCATGCTCTCCTTATGAGGAAGACAAGCTACTTTTTGTGTAGAACATAGTTGTGTAAACACCTCACAGTTGTGGAAGGCATATATATGTGTTTATAGATGTGGTTTTCACTGGAAATTCTGTATCAAACCATACATTAAGCTGTGTATGATAAAAATACCTAGATGAGCTAATTGCTTGTACCTTATGCCTGGCTCTTGATTGACCCGTGAGGCAAAACTAGTGATCTATTTTGGTATGACAGTGGCTTCAGGGAAACTGCTTCCTAAACTCTTACTCTTCTATATGTCATAACAGATATTAGCCAGGAAAAAGTTATTCCAAGATCACTTCCACATGTTACCTTAGAAATGTTTGATACAACTTCTGCCTGATCCTTTTCAGCATTTTCCATTAGTCATGGAATAGCAGCTTTCAAAAACATTGTGCATTGCATTAACAGTGAGCAGACTAGGTTACGTGTAGCCAATCGTTTCCATATGTTTAGGATACGCATATACATTGTGGTATATGTTCTGCTTGCCTTAGGTATAGTAAGGCCAATGTAATTGAAAAAGTAAGCTTTCAGAATTTCCATCCTACAGGACCTGTCCAGTGGTGATACCACTGTAAAACTGAGCTTTGCCGAAGCTTGCAGTTGTTACTAATTATTTAAACTGTCTGTACCGGTTTCGTATGCCAACACAAAGTTCCAGGCCCGTACTTACGAAGTATGCAACCCTCTTCTGCTATTGAATAGCAACAGGTGATTAAACATCAGAGATTTATATTGTTCATTGATGTATTTTTAAAAAGCTGTAGAAGCAGTCAGATGAGCGAATGTGTGTTCAGTCGTATATTCACTCATTTATTGGACATTAATGACAATGTCTAAAATGAATTTAACGGCACTCCGTCTCGTTTCCCACATCAACAACTCACAGCTAGGACTTGGATTAATTGGCAGATGCAGGAGAGTGGCCAAGAGCTCTGTGGCTGTTATGACTGAGCTTAGCCTGGCCGGAATGTAACGCAGATCAAGGCAATGCGTGTCTGCCAGATATTGTGTGTGAGAAGTTTGTTCTGCCTTTTCCTGTACATAAACAGACGACTTCCGTCACCATACAACATTTCTCAGAAATGCTGAAATGTCTTATCGCATTCTTTTAAGACTGATTTCCTTCCATTTCTACCTGTTCTCAAAGTTTTATTTTGGCATTGCTCAAACTTTATGCCTTGTGACCCCTTGGATTTTTTTTTTTGGTGTTCATACACTTTATGCTCTGTGTACACATTTTTGTAATTCCTAAAACTTGTGTTAAATCTTTCTTTTTAATATTTTGTACAGGTTAAAAAGAAATCCATCCAGATCTCTACTCTGTATTAAATCTGTCATTCTAGTTTATAGTTAAGCTTTTTAAAATCACAGATATGATTGCCATATTTTTCTTGGGTGTAAAGAAACTTGGTGTTCATATGTTTTAGACTTATGACTTAATTCAGTAGAAACTCTTTGAGATGTCCATTAGACCCCATTAATCTATGAAAACTTATAGTGAACTTTGGAGAAATTATAGAAAGTTTTCAAGATATTATCTGTTAAAAAAGTAATAAGTTACATATGCCTGGTTTTACATTTCATATCAACACTGTATTTTTCTTACTAATAATTTGATTTTATCCTGCACTCTTTCTCCAGAAAATGCATTTCCATTTTTTTCACTGTAAGAATTAGGCAGCCATTGCCTTTTAGGCTTATAGCCCAGTTCTTAGTAGAACCACCTTTTAAAAGAATTTATATATCTATACTCTCATTATTTTTGTCAGATTTTCTACGGTTTTCAGCTGTAAGCTGTTCTGTTGTCCTCACAAACCTTTCCAGATTGTTTAGCTCTGCTAACTCCTTCCAGGAATAATAAGAACTGTTAACCTGAACATGTCTTCCAGCGCTGAAGTCCATTCTTTTTTTTACCTATTAGACGTGCATTGAGTAAAGTACTATAAAGCAAGGTACTTGCAAAGCAGTACTAAATGAAGAAAGCTAAAGGACAAACAAATCAGAGATGTGGAAATAGACTGAGACAAGTATGCAGGCAAGGACAGGAATGTAGGAGGTGAAATACTGCACATTTGGAGATGGCAAGTCAGGAGGAATTTGAGAATGATGATAATATTGATTACAAACTTGAACAAATAGTGTGTTTGAGAGGGAGAGTAATGAGAAGGATGTCATAAAATGGAAAAATGTTCCATGCTAGAACTGCATATGTATTTCCTGCAGGACTTCAGAAATTGTGTTGTTTCCACAACAAAACCTTCAGCAGATCCTTTCTTCTCTTGAGCTTTTTTCTTCCTGAATCAACTTCTATTTTGCCCTAATGTTCTTCCTGTTCCTCCAGAAGTACACACAATACTGGCTGAGCTGAAGTCTGTCTCATGTCACTGCCTGGGCCCAGCAGTGAAGGTTTTTTAATGCCCATTCAACTTCCTTTTCCAGACTCAAGTGTATTTGAAAGCACGGCATCTCCACTATAGATCTATTTTACATCATACCACTATTCAGCAGAGTATTTTCATGCATTAGATAGATAGCTCGCTTAGTGATTGTAGCTTAAAAATTTCTTGCACAAGTAAAATAACAAGGTCTCCTTTTCAATATTATGGTATTCCACAATGCATCCAAAGGCAAAATTAAAATTTTAACATTAAATACGTTCTCACAGTACCCATTTAAAAAATATTATCACAAATACAGATTTGTTTGTAGAGGAGACGCTGAAGAAGAAAGCTAACTGGGGATTCTTAACATGGCTGCAGCGTTTCTAGAAAAATTGCTCCCCCACTCCATCCCCCATTTTGTTATTCAAAGGAATAAATAGGCTTCACCTCAAACTGTGGGAATGCTGCTCTATTACAGAAGGAATCCTGCATCCTAGGTAGAAACCAATCATTGTCAATACAAATAGAAAAAAAACAAAACTCACTATTAGAAAAAAAAAAAAGAACAGTTTTGATTAATGACTTCTGTTTTCTCAAGCACTTGTGATTTATATGGCAATTTCATACTTTATTATTCTGGATTCTTGCACATGGTACATAAATTTACAACCATATGGGGTGCTAGATGTAATGCCTCTCTGCCAAGTGCTCACATTTCCCGCTCTGTCACACTAGGAGGTGTTGACTGACCGTTTTGTTTTTAGCATTATGTTAAAAGAAATATTTGACATAAAGCTCTGAAAATTTAATTGTTTCTCATGTATTTAATGAGTAATCAGAGATTGGGAAATACTAAGTGACTGCTGTGATTGCCATGATCACATGATGCATGTACATCTGCACTGGTAACTGTGTTAGGCAAGGTTTTATTGTGATTGCTTACAATGGAAACACAGGATCCTCCTGCTGACGCTGGCTGCCATGATTACAGCAGAAAGTCTATTTCTCTTTTTCCCAGTCAGCTCTTTCAAGTTGAAGCTTGGATAATGCAAAATCATCCTTAAAATCCTGGCAGTGAGTCTTGCTGTGCACATAAGCAAGTTCTAGTGTCTTCTTTCACTGTTAAATCTTTTCTAGAACCACTAGTCCCTTCCAGCAGGACTCTTGTCTTGTGTTTTCCTCAGTACCATGAGCTGATAAGTATGTGTATTCCTCTACAGATCTCCATGACTTCTTACCCACTGCGTTCTTTCTATTATAACCTTTTTAGAGAAGTAAGCAGCTAACATACTCACCTCTTGCTGACCCCTTGGCTCTCAGTTGTCTCTAGCCTCAGACTAAGTGAATCTGTAAGTAAACTCTGTTGCTGTATTCTTATCTCTTGCATTCTCCAGGGCTCTAGTTCAAATTTATGCAGTATTAGGAAGGCAGTATTGCATTTCATATGGTTTCCTTAATTTTAGCAAATTTCAGTCTTGGCTGTCCATCTCAGAAACATCCTGAGGTAAGATCTACTGTCTTACCAGATTCTGTTTTCCCTACTGGTTCTGAATAGATGCATTCTCAAGTGTAGACGTAGCTTTCTGACATGTTCTTCAGGAAATTCCTGCAGACTTTCTGCCAGAGGTTTCTTCAGGAAATCCTTAATGATGTCTAGTTTCCTAATTCTGCACTTAATAGCTCCAGTTACCACTTTGTCCTCTTATTCAGGTACGTTTGGGATTCTCAACCTACTTTATTCAGAAGAGCTGTGAACTTTTGCCCTGGCATAACTAAGAAGGCAAACTATAAGAGTCTCCAACTATCAGAATGGTTGACTTATGTACGAATAGTCTTCATTACAGATGGAAAACATTGTGTAATACATTATCCGGTTCCTCGTGTTTTTCAACCTAAAATGAGCAGTGAAAAGTCCATTTTATCTTTGAGCAATTAGTAGCATTCAAAGGAATAACATGAGCTTCTACAAACTCAAAAACTTTTTGCCCACTGAAGGTTTGAAATCATACCCAATTTTCATTTTTGTATTCAAAAAATCTGCACTGCCATGAGGACTTGTTTAGATCGCATTGCACTCAAGGTCTACCTGTTTATCGTTCAGATTATACCAGCACTGTGCATAGGCTTGGCTAACGTCAGGGTTTGGGCTAAGCAAGCAAAAATTTGTGGCTCTGCTGATTTTCTAGGTGTTTGAATATCATAATAATGGTGAAATTAGGTACATATAAATATGCCGTTTTCTCAAAGCTCATCAGCCAAAACTTTCAAAACAAAGCCTCTTTCATGGCAAAAAACGTTCACAACAAAGGATTGGAAACTTTGCTTTTAAAAATGCAACCAAATCATTGTGAACAGACTCATGAGGAGACTCATTCACAAATTGTGTGCATGTTATCAAGTATCTCTGATAGCAACTCGCCTCTATATTCCAAATACAATCTGTGTAGGTACTTGTCAGAGTGTGAGTAGACGATCAAGATTTCCCACAATGGACTTCCATTAAACCAAATGATCAATGATGTTCTTCATCGTTGTCAATTGTCAGTCATGTCAGAATTGTTTCTGAAGCTATGTTTGGATAAGGAAAAGCATAGGTGACACTTACTTGGTGATTGCAGAGTCCTAGGTTTTTGTTCGCACATTGCTAAATCCGTTAGCCCTTCGGTAGGACTGTTTACATCAGTTGGTGAATGAATGGGAACTGCTTGCTGGGAGTAAGCTCTGGTTAACAAACAGCCAGTGCTGCTGTTCTGTGAAGCATCCCTATTGATGAGCTCTGTAAGACATGGAGAGATTCAGTGCATGCTTTTATCAGTCATTATTCTTGATAAAAGGTTGGATTTTCCTATTTGTGAAGCCCTGATATGACCGTTGTTTAAATAAGCTTTAGGTCAGACTTAGGCTTTGAGTCTCCGTATATGTCACGCCTGGAAGCAATGCTGTTGCTGGAAAGATATAGTTTTTCTCATGGGTCAATATTGGATCCTCTTTAACCTAAAGAACTACTAATGTAGTAGTAGGACTATTCCTAGCCAAGAATTTGATTAGAAAGAAAAAGAAAGGATAATATGAAGATTAAAATAAAGAGGTTAATTTACTACGGACTATCATGACCAAAATCTGTAAAGAAGTGCATTCCTGGCTGAAGACAAAAGCCCTTAAGTGCTTCTGTTCATATCGCACAAGTCTGCCGTTTTGAAATGGACATTGACTGTGGGGACAACAAATTAGTTTTAACTGAAAACGTCTGATTTTTTTGTTTGTTTAGGAAGGGGATTCCAAGTGAAGGAGTGAAACACGCTGATAGAGAGCAAGCAAAGCGTATTGTTTACTCAGTGGTTTATGGAGCAGGTAGGCATTTTTAGGAAAAAAAAACAGCTACAGTATATTCATACTTTATATTCATACTTTATTCATAATTTATATAAGTAAACTGTATTTCTAAAGGTGAATAAAAGTTTGTCAGAGAATTACTTTTTTATTTTTATCAAGGTTTATTAAGTGATTTACTCAGTATCAAAATTATCAAATTAATACAGTCACATTGACATACACAAAGATTATTCTGATTTGATATCTAAAATGAGATTAATTTTGCGCAGACTTTGCCTTCTGTCAGTATATAGACCAAGATGAGAATAACAGCAGTTATTCCAACATTGGCTCAGACCACGTTTATAGAATCACAGAATGGTTGAGGTTGGAAGGGACATGTGGAGGTCATCAGATCCAGCCCCCTGCTCCGGCAGGGACATCCCAAGAACACTACAGGCTGGGCAGAGAATAGCTAACTTTTCATCAGACACGTTGATACAGCTGAAGTGTGTGAATAATACTTACTCATTTCCCTTCTTTTGGGACCGAAAAATACAGCAGCATTCCCTGAGGAGATTGCCTGTTTTATGCTTACAGGAGTTAAGGCAAATCTTTCATGTAGTAAATAATAATGTTTTTGTTTTCTTTTTGTTTTCTTTTTGTTTTCTTAGCTTTCGGTTACACTTGGTCCATAATTTCAAGGTCTTTTCTATAATCTTGGAGAGTAGAAAATATTATAATAAAGAAAGAAGAGTCTTACTATGTCTAGGAATTGTTACCTTAATAAATACACCAAATATTGGGAGGGATGACAGTACTACTGTTTTTTGTTTGGCTTGGAGCAATTCAATTCACCTGCTTCTTCCTCAGTCATCTAGTAAAACTAAAGCACAAAACATCTGTGAAATAAGGAATTCATTCAATCCAGTGGCGGTACGTTCAAGCCCTGAATTGACACAAAGGGATCTCAGGGTGCATAAATGAAAAGCAGTGAAAGTAAAGATATTTTTGATTTTGAAAGATGATGTTACAGAATGGAGAACACTAAAGCGCATAGGCTGCTGCCGACAATTCCCCTGGCACAGATAACTCAAGGGGAGTGCTCGGGGAAGCTTTAGTCCACTCACGAGCGTTGCTTCGCATCACCTATGCTCCTGCGTTGTGGAGCACAATTACGTGGCTGTACAGGGCCCTTTCCTTGCTGCCCAGGAACTGCATCTCCCTGGAACCTTTCAGACTTTCTTACTGATATTATGGCTTTATTTTCCTACTGTTTTACACAACAGTTGGTTCTGTGTATCAGTAGTTCTTTAGATGGATAACGTGGACAAACTGAGATGTTACAGTTCTCTAAGGAAGCTACAGCAGTCTCCTAGCTGTTAACAATATGTGCTTTAGCAGATTTGTCATTTGCTGACCCAGGAAGAAAACCCAAATTAATTAGATACCAAATAAAATACAGACCTATAACAGCTCAGAAAGAGTCATTTGGGGTGTCTTGTGAATTTCTTCTGGCCCCTTGTCCAGCCTGGTGTTTCTGCAGCTCAGTGCAGACCCTGGCATGACTGAAAACAAGATGCTACAGGATTACTCTGAAATGCACATCAGACTGACAGACATGGCATTTAGGTGGCTGAAATCTTCTCTTTCAGAAATGCTAGATTATTTTTCTTGACAGTATTGCTGTGACAATAAATATTCCATGCCTTTGGTGCCTTGAGACATCGCCTCCCAGCTTATGCTATTCGCAGACACAGTGCTGGTTTTGTGTTGCTGTGTAGCTGACAGAAATATATCTGTCTTTCAAATCTCATATGACTAATGTTGATGTATGTTTTATTTTTACTGGAACTGTTTGGTTTATAAATGTGTTTAAACTGTAGCTCTTAGTTTGTGTTTTCACACTCTGGAAAACTGTCTTCAGCTTTTTTCCACCTTATCTTACAAATGCTCTTAGATCCAAAGTAGTATATGTATGTTGTGCACCTATAGCCTATCCAAAGCTATTATTTCTTTCTTTCTTTCCCTTTTGAAACACTTTTTGTTGGTTTTTGGTGTTTGGTTTTTTTCTTTTTCCAACCCTTTTATCTCATACCTTGGGCACAGATGTTGCAGACATTGGGGACCCTAAGACTGTTTAAAGTCGGTGGGGCTCAGACTCCCAATGGCCTTTCTAAAATCAGGCTACTTGGTCTGATTGCTTCAGCAGTTAAGTTTTTTTGTGACTTACACCTAGTCTAAAGCTTCTAGCTAAATTCAAGCAGCCACATCTCTATCCTGTTTTAGATCTTCATTCACATTTGTCTTTGTTTAAAATTGATTACAAATTCTTTATCTGCTCCTCAAAGTTTGCATATTTGAACACTGAACTAGTAAAATGATACCTAAAGCAACAAAGATATTCTGTGAACAAAAGAGATTTGAACCACATTATAGTTATATAACTAGAAATTTCTGACTTACATACTTTTATATACTTCTTATTAAGTATATTCTTAATCTAGTAACTTCAGTAAAACATTCAAGCTCAAACACTTGCTTTGTTGAAATATGACTGTAGTATATCAGATCCATCCTCTTTGATAGAGATGTTAACTAATTCTACTAATTGTGAACATAACAGCGCTATTATATGTAGTGGATTTCTGTTCTGCTTTATTGCATAATAAAGACAATTTCTTTACCACCAGGTAAAGAACGTCTTGCTGACTGCCTGGGAGTTACTCCTCTTCAAGCCAGTCAATTTATAGAGAGTTTCATGCAAAAATACAAGAAAGTTCATGAATTTACAAAGAAAACCATTGAACAATGCCGAAATAAAGGTAATCCGAAGTCTGTAAGTATGTTTTTGTTTACCGATCAGCACTGTGTGACAGTGATGAAGGAAAAGATTCAGCTTGACCCAAATTCAGATAGTTATAGGACAAGAAAAAAGATGGAATATATACTCTTGGTGAATCAGCTGGTTTGGATTTTTTTAAACCTAAGAGGAACTGTGTAAATCTGCCTTTTCTCAGAAAGTTGCTAACAGAAAAAGGCATCTGTTCTCAAAGTGAACCCTACTTAATGTCAAGTTACAGTGCATCATTTGGACATACAGTGTGCTCCAACACAAAAAAGCCCAAGGAACATGCTACGTGGCTGCTGGACTGCGGACGTTCAGCAATTTAGTCAAAGAGCCAATTTACAGAGCCAATTTTTTTTTTAACGTAGTTTTTCTTTGCAACAGTTAAGAATTTATGTCTTGAAGTTCAGGTGGTATCTGTGATGACAGATGTGTGTAGAGTGCTTCTTGGAGCTGGCAGCTGCAAACTCTTCTTGCATCAAATTTGTTGTTAGTCTACATATTCATTTATATTTAGTGAATTCTAGGAGCACAGTAATTTGAGGAGAGAAAATATAGCTGCTTGAAATATTGTCTTTTAAAAGCTAATTAGCAGAACTGTTAAAATCGATTTCTTTTGTTTCTTAATAAGGTATACAGTACTAAGACACTCTGTAGAAAGAAATAGTAAATTTGAAATATAACATTACCCGTCATTGCAAGGGTGAGTGTCATGATAAAAACATATAACTGACTTCCAGTCATGAAAATGGATAGTATTCCTTTTTTGAACTTGTTAGGGCTTAAAAATCTACTGGAAGTATGAACTGTCATTGTTGCATTCCTTCTTTCATTAGTATTACTAAAGAAAAGTGAAGTTACTGAAAATCTATTTTTAGCTATAAATAAGCCCAACATAACATATCTAGTAAAATATTATACATTTATTATATATTTTTAATCTATTCTAAATAACCTTTCCTTAAAGGTGAACGCATTTCAGTGATTAGACTTCTGCGATAAAGAATCTGGTTTATGAGTTTTGTAGACAAGAGTGGCATAACTAATGTCCTTGATCGTCGTTGAAACACACTTGTCTAATTAGTACTTACTCCTCCTCTCACTCCCATCTACCAACCATATTTTAACCACTGGTGGAAGAAGAACAATCTGTTTGGGTTGAACAAGGTCAGAAAATCTGCAGCAGGTCCACATTCTTTCATATTTTTCTTGTTAATCTACCTCAGATTCCAATTTTCCAACAAAAATATTCCAACTTAATGAACTCATTATAAGGTACCTTTTCTTTACTTATCTGCAGTTCAAAGGTGAACAGCACCCACCTGACTGATATTATTTAGGTGTTTTGAATATCTGATACTCTGTGTACATGTGACAAGCATATAAATAATCTTAATTTGTGATGAAGGTTTTTTGGTGAATGTATGAGTATGTATGTTGTTATATTGTTGGTTTTTAATGAAATTATCAACATATTGAAAAGACTACATTAAGACCTAATTGAAATACGTATTTGCAGATTAATCTTTGACCGCATACTCTGCCGCTATTACATGAAAGATGGTATTTGTTTAGGGATGCTAATCAGCGAGGAGTGCTGCCATGGCAATGCTGTTGTGGAGACACACCACACAGGAATAAGAATATTACAGTAAATATATTTTCCTTGAGATTCCAATGTTTCAGGAATTCCATCTTTAGCTACTGTTCTTCATGGAAAATCTTAAATTGGGAAGACTGATTTGCTAAAGAATATCCTAACCTCCAGATAATTTAGCTTCTGGTTCTAAAACTGGTGCTTTTGGTGTCAGTGCTCCTGGAAATATATTAATTTGCGGAAGCTGTATTAATTCAGCAAAACCATCTTCATCCTCTGCACATAAATCTGGGTATATGTTCTCCATAGTAAGGCCAAAACTGTGTGTTAAAAAGGTCTCCTTACCACATGCGCTTGCATATCTTGGTTGCCAAAGAGGAGAGAAAACTCTGTGGCAGTCTGAACTTCCGTGCTATCTAATGACAATTCATGGATAGTCAAGCTGATCAGAAGTATGATGAAAGATTTTGTAAAGATATATGTTCAACATGCGTTATTTTTTCACTTAAAACAAGAGAAGAAGTTTAGTTTTGAAGATAAGCTGAGGGAAGGTTTTGTGGGTTTTGTTTTGACAAGAGGATCCTCACATCTCTTTTCCTTTCTCAACTCCTCTCACTTGCTGTCCAAAATAGTTGTTTTGACAAAATACATCATTAGGCCTAACATAAAGCTTTAACTGTGTTTTCATGTGTTTCTTTTAAACCAAAAAATCCTCACCACACTAGAGTTAAAGAAGTTTGGCTGTGAAAGGGACATGAAAATGCCACATTGAAGTTATAACTTTGTGGATTCTTTCCCCCAAACTATTTAATAATTTGGGGAAATATTAATTAATAATTTAATTACTTTACAAATTGATTTTTCTTTGCTATTCCCCAGTAAACTATTCATTGCATGGAAAGCTCTAATTATGGCTGCTAATAGATAGCTAAATCTGCTAGGTATTTATAGTTTCATCTCCCACAGAAAGCATTTGCCAGTATATCAGTAGACATTCCTAATGAACATACAGCTTTCATTAACAGGAGTTTTCCTTGTATAACATGTACCAATTATCTGAATGAAATAATTCTTAGACCAAAAATATAATAAGCATTTACGGTTTCAGTAAGAGAAGCTCTGACTATTTTCAGAGGGCAAAGTATTAAATTGACTCAGGCAGCACTTAATTATGAAAATCTGTATTATCCTCTAAAAGAATTTTTGAAATGTATTTTTAATAACTCTAAGAATACTAATTTCTATTTAAATCCTACAAGGTTACGTTGTTTCCATAATGGGACGTAAAAGACCACTGGCTCATATCAATGCACAGGATTACAAACTGCGCACTCAAGCCGAGAGGCAGGCTGTCAATTTTGTTGTTCAAGGTAAAAAAAAAAAGCAGCCTACCTTCTTACTTACCTACCTATCTCTTTATCTGTGCTTGGCTTTAGTGGATATCACCTCTTCTCGTAATCTCAAAATGCTGAATATTCTGGTAGTCTAGTAGACTGCCAAAGCTAAGAAGTTTTACTATAAAAGAGAAGCTTAAATGATGTTTCCCATCTACCTTGAAAATTGCCAGTGAACAATATCATAAAACACAACGTTCTAATACACTATGGTGCTCTGTGGTAGTTAAATGTACGTTTAGATACAAAGTATATATAGCAAGAATATCTAGAATTCAGTGCTTCAGGTGTATTGTTGACTTAAAACATTTTCCATTCTGGTTTTGATATAGTTTTTTTACTCTGAAAGGGTTTCTGCTGCTTAAAAATTCTAGCTTTTATTTTGCCAGATAGCTTTAGTTTAAGAAATATACAGTATTATGAAAAGCATGCATTGTTGTTTGTTTTGAAACCCAACTCATTCTTTATAAGGAACATTCAAACTTAGTTCTGTGGAGGGCAAGAAGAAAAGGTGTTTTTTCACAGAGAAACATCGCAAATTTGTCATATAGGTTGGAAATGTAAAAAAACAGCGTAAAGTGGGCAAATATTAGTTAATCTGATGCATTAACATGCCCCGTTTAAATTGCTTGGGTCTCAGCCTTGTACAGAATTTAGCCACCTACAGAAAAAAATAAAAACAGGTCTGTCAGTCCAAGATCCGTCCTACCAAGCTACCCCTTGGAAGAATTACGGGTTTTAACTGGCTGATGCTGACAGGGTTTTCATTATGTTATATTGGAAGTGTACAATTTACAGGCAAGTAAAAAGTGCTTTCTAGACACGGTGATGGCATGCTTTCTATACAGTGACTTGAATTTTGCTTTTCAAAGGATCATTTGGTTTTTTCTTTTTTTCATCTCCAAATCATATTAATTTTAAGGTTTCATTTGTAAAATTACTTTTTATGTAATAAAGTTTTTATGTCATGTTTGATATTCCTTATATTTAGTAACTGAATTTAAGTACTGTCTCTGCAAGGATATGTACAGATCTAGAATTCTAATATACACCCTTTTGCTTGAATAATAGCTGTGCTCAAGTGGTGGTTGCCTTGCTGGATTAAGCTCCAAATGGAGAATTTTCAAATATCCTTACAAAATCTGCAGCAGAGCTTGCACGTTTGTAACACTGGGCATGCCTGTACCACCTTCTCCAGAGACTTGTGTTCAGTTCACCTGGGTTTCCATCCAGCTGGCCAGCAGCCCTCTCCAGTTGAAGGCACAATGCTTGAGCTAATACACCGAGTCCTGCTGAGTGTACAGTGTAGCATTAATAAAGCTACACTGCCTTCTGAGCAGCACTTGCTTATATCCATCTGTCCAAAGAGCTGGGAGCTGAGGCAAAGCTATCCCTGGATACCTCACTTATAGCTATCATAACCTGCAGTAATAAATTTATCATAATTCACTGTTGGTTGAAATAATACTAGAGGACAAATCCGATTAGAAATAGTGTAACTGTTATTCTAAACACGAATACTAAAAGATGTGATGAAGCAAGGATTAAAAACTCTGAAGTATTCAGTATTCCCAAATTTTATTAAAAATTTCCTTCTAGACTACAAGGATTTTTTAATTTCAGGAATTCATCCCCGAGATAATACTTGAAGACTGTAAAAACTTCCTAATTATGCTAAAACATTTTATCACAGTTAGTGTACTAAACTGCATATAATACATGTGGTTTATACACATATATAATAGTCTAATTAATTCAAACAGTTCGCATTTTGGTTTTGGTACCAGGAACTGATAGCAGAAGGCTGCTCCTGATGCACGGCAATCTTGAAATGGAGAGTTCCAGCTTTAGCTTACTACGTTGGTTTTGCCACTGATCTTTTGTAGTATTTTTTCTCTTTTTGACTATTTCTCAGTTCAATAGTTTTTACCAATGTACAGCATAATATTCTTCAGTTATTGTTCGGCTCTACATAATCATATAGAGCAAATAATGTATTTTATTAGGATGTTATTGAAGTTATCATGAAAACTGTTACATTTAGTTGGAAGAACTCTACTCGGGGCGTTTGGTGTTTTGTAAGTGTCAAATGCACTGGGAAGATAATGGAGCACCATCCACCAGTATCTGGTCTAGTATGTCATTTTATCCTGTTAACTTTAAGGAATGTTTTTAAAAAGCATTGCCGAACTGGTCAGAAAAATATAATCAAAATACTTTTTCTGAAGTATGCTATATCAGTAAATCTTTCACGAAATTGTGGCAAAGTCAACAAAAGAATATAATTGCTTTCTTATAAAATATTTTAAATCCTTTTTCTTCTAAAAATCAGATCTCAGAAGAAAAAAAAATATTTTTCTTTGGAGAGTTCTTCTGTATTTTATTACTTTACATTATTTCATGAAGAATACATATAGAACATATGGATTGTGATGGATTAAATACTCAGTTATATAATTTTAGTCTCACAATCACTAAGAAGGTCACCAGTCCTTTGCTGAAACATCCTTTCTTACTTTCTGTATCATTCTGTCCCTTTTTGTCTTACATTGAATCAGTTTGACACATCATTTGAACAGGAAAACAAGATAGATATTTGGGGCTAAATTCATAATTAGACATAGCCATCTCAATAACCAGCTGTGGATCTGCACTTGATGTAGTTAATGACTAAAACAGAGTTTCAGTATGGCATTCAGAGGAGGTGGTTTGTCACAGAAGACCCTGAAGAAAGAAGAGGTGTTAAATCCATCTCCTCAATCTCTTAGATCGTCTCCCTTTTCTCACGGAAGAGTACCCTAACCACTTGCGTACCTGGCTGCTCTTTATCCCTACCCTGGAAGCTGGACCATTTGGAAGAAAGAATGCAAAAAGCATTGAGTTAGGGGATGTGGAAAGGGAGATGCCTATGATCTAGTGCATTTAGGATATCTGATGGGACATGGAGAATTATCATAGAATCTTTTAGGTTGGAAAAGACCTTTAAGATCAAGTCCAGCTGTAAACCTAACACTGCTCATACCACCACTAAACCATGTCCCTGAGCACCTCACCCACAATACCTCTTAAATCTCTTAAATACCTCCAGGGACGGTAACTCAACCACTTCCCTGGGTAGCCCGTTCCAATGCCTGACAACCCTTTCAGGGAAGAAATTGTTCCCAATATCCAATCTAAACCTCCCCGGGCACAACTTGAGGCCATTTCCTCTTGTCCTGTCGTTTGTTACTTGGGAGAAGAGACCAACCGCCACCGCTCTGCACCCTCCTTTCAGATAGCTGTAGAGAGAAATAAGGTCTCCCCTGAGCCTCCTCTTCTTCAGGCTGAACACCCCCAGCTCCCTCAGCCGCTCCTCACAGGACTTGTGCTCCAGACCCTGTCCCAGCTCCATTCCCTTCTCTGGACACGCTCCAGCACCCCAATGTCTCTATTCCAGTGAGGGGCCGGCCCAGCACTGAACCCAGGATTCGAGGTGCAGCCTCACCAGTGCCCAGTACAGGGGGGTGATCCGTGCCCTGGTCCTGCTGGCCACACTGTTCCTGATGCCCATCTGGCCCCATAGACTTGTGGGTGTCTAGGTGGTGCAACAGGTCTTATGGTTTCCAATCCGCACTTAAAGATTTTATTCCTGTATTTTATCTGTTAAATCATTATGTAAAATGTGTTTAAACACTGTGACACAGTTCAAAATAGACCCCTTTTCTGAACTGCAGGCCTGGAGAATCATTCTGCCTCTTGATCACCGGAAATGCATAATCTGTTATATAACATGACACTGTTTTATGCACCACAGCTCTTAACACTGTAATGCAATAAATATACATTTTATATATATAGTGAAATATGAAAAAGCATAAAATTAAGTTTCCAAATGGAAATGTAGCTCTGAAACAATGTTCTAACCTTTTGTGATGTTAAATTTTAATTGATTTATAGGTAAATTTTAATTCCAATTTAGATTTAGATAATTTAAGAGGTTTTTTTTATAAAAAGGAAGTTTTCAACTCATGGCCATGATGGACAAATTCACCTTTAATTAATATATAATTTAATATTATTCTTTTCTGTTTTCAATTAACATAATTATTTAGTTTGGATTTTATTACTCTTACCATGTTTCACATATTACATGAATTGAATCTGCTAGTTTTGCAAATTCTTTTAATTCAAAATCTTTGGATGTTTTTCATTCCTGTGCCATAGTTCCAGGAACATTTTCCTTTTGCATGTTGAAATTAAAAGCAGATCACTTTCTTTCATAGGATCTGCAGCTGATCTTTGTAAAATGGCTATGGTGGAGATTTTTACCTCTGTTGTCATTTCTCCGACTTTAACAGCCAGGTTAGTAATGAATGATTGCAAAACTGATTGATTGCAAAACTGATTGATTTTAAAAGAAAATTAGTTGAAATTAATTGGGTTTTGGCATTTTAAGCAGCTGTAGAAATATCCTGTATGCCTCTGAATCTTTTAACAAGCAAGGACTTGTGGGATGGTTACATCTTTGTGCTTAAATGGTCGGATCTGTAAATCCACCCCAAGGTGATGAAGTGCCCTGGGGCCACGTAACGTCAGTCAGATCTAGTTCAGTGGTAGTTCCGCATCTTTGAAATCAAGCCCGCTGACCATATCCTTCCTCTGTTTTGAGGGTATTGTACAGTGGGAATTGAACATTCAATGGCCTGGGAAAAAACCAGGAATCAGGAAACCAGTGCTCAAGCAAAATAAACGAACGTTTTTTATTCTTCTATAGAGGGCTTTCCTTTGGTAAAGAAAATCCAGGACATCGTGATTCTCTTCTGTTGTAACTGCTCATAGTTGGTTCGAATGTCCTCAAGACTTTTATACCTCTATCAGAAATAAGGAAGTCTGCTTTTCCTGTAATAAAGGATGGAGGGAATGGTGCAGAGAGTTGAGCACTGTTAGTTGCTGCAATACAGAGATACTTTTAAGTCAAACATGCAGAAAAAACCCCAAACAAAATGGAATCTCATCTTTTGCAATGCTTGTGGATGGATTGACCCTGACGGGAGGGCAGGTGCCCACCAAAGCTCCCCTGTAGCTCCTCTGCTACGAAAACCTTGCCACGCAAACCCAGTACAATGCTGTAGCAGATCAAGTAGAACAGGAATTTTTGCAGTAGAAGTTCAGATAAAAGCAGAGATAGCGCGTAGTGCAGAAGATCGGTGTTTCTGTTGTCATCCAGAAGGGGAAACTGTAAAAACTTAGCTGTGCAATCTTGTATTACGGACTGCTGTGAGTTGAGGTAAATACAAAGTAGTAGGGTTTGGCCTTCCAAATAGACTTTGCAATTGCATGTAATATCTAACACTAGACGTACTCTGTGTGTGTTTGTGTGTGTGTATCATTGACACACAGCAGTGTTGTCTTATTTGATCAGTGTTTCAAAATGTAATTTCTAATTACAATTTTAAATTGTCTGTGTTGAATTCAAAGGTAGGGTCACTCCCATGTCAAAAGTATAACTTATTCTGGGTAACACTGTTAAGTGTTCTTGCAACTTTTGAGCACAATAGCATCAAATTATTACCAAAAAAATAGAAATAAGTGGCCCTCTAGTTTTAATCTGAAATGGGAAATGGTTCTTCAGTGGAGAGACTGCGTGCAGTCAGACAATGATACATTTGTGTATTAAACGATGGATTATGTGCTCTGAAGTATTGCATCGTACATTTTGGGGCAGATTCTCTATGCTAATTATAATTCTTTTTCCTGCCTGAGTTGTACGAAGAGGCCAGACTCTGGCAGCTGTGTCCTAGTTAAATATTTCTGTGGCAGGTGTAACTTTGAGTTAGATGAGCAATAGAGCAGCTGTCTTCTGTGACAAGCAGCCAACAGTTTTACGGGAGGAGGCGAGTGGAGGTGGTGAGAGGGCAAAGAACACACTGCAAAGAACATACTCCCTTCTTAAGTTCCTACCTAGTACACAGACCATTTGGTTCAATAACGAGCTCTGTGTTGTTATTCTGAGAAAGCTAAAGTTTTTTGCGACTGATGCCACGTCTGATAAAGCTTGTAAATGTTTTCTTCTCTCAACATAAAATTTTACTTGGGTTGTCCTTTCTCAAAACAATTTCTTTTAAAGAAGTGGTGTCACCAAATGGCTATGGAAGTAACAGACATGGTGACATACTGTTGAATTTCCTTGTGTTGTGATAGCATAGGGGAGTGGTTACACCAGATATCAGAGAAATATCACTGCCTGTCCTCTTTATTCCTTTCATAAATATCACAGCTGGGAAAGACCAAGACTGCAGGGGCATCTAAAAGAGGCAGGCTGTTTTAAACTGGAATTTTGAACTCCTGCCAGCCATTAACAACTGGATGGCTTTGCTAAAGGAGAACCTCTTAATAGTCACTAATGGCTCCTTGCTGTAATATTTAGTAGGTACTTAAAAGCCAAGCTTGTCAGAAAAGCACAATCAATGCCTTTATAAGTTCTGTGAAGGCTCACCTGGTTGGACGGTGGCTCAGCCATTTGAAAGCATCACTGTGGTCTTGCCAAGAGTACAGTACTGAAACTTGAAAATCTGTGTTTCCGCTTGTCTGCCTGGTGACATGCAGTTAGTTATTTTTCAGGGGTCTCTTTCTTGATTTTCTTATCAGGCAAGTCAGGATAATGATCCTAACATCCTTTGTAAAGAGCTTTGAAAAATATTGTTAAAAGGAAGTGTATACATAATTGGTGCTGGTGTTGTAACAGTAGGAATGCACAGTAGCTCTTCCAAAATGAGAAATGTAATCAGTTTCCTATTATCACCACATCAGATCATATTCATTCCAAAGATAGCATGCTACTATCTTTTCTTCTATCTTCACCCCCTTGTAATTATTATTTTTTCCCTATTACAACTTCTAATTTTGGAAATGGGGTTTTCACTTTGAACAGCAAATCAAAGAGGAATATCTTTTATATATGCTTTAGAAGTGATTATGATCTCCACATTTACACTGGGAGACATCCTGCAAGGCATAGCCAAGTAGTGGCTAACACTCAACATTTTGTCTTCCTTACCTTGAAAATATATTTTTTAAAAAGTAAATTCTAGATAAAGTCTTACAGTTTCTAGTGTTAGTTTGCAGGGACGTTTGCAGTCTTCTCCACTGGCACTCTGCATTCGCTTTGCATACGCTGTAAGCTGTTCAGCAGTGAGCAACAGCATGAAGCTTCATTTTTGCATGACTCGTAGGCAGTAGGTTTTCGGTTGTTGTTTGCACATATGATACTGCATTTGGAAGTCAGGGAAAGGTAATCGAGTTATATTTTCCTGATGCTACATCAGAGAGGCCCTCTTCATGAAACTATATTCTGCTGTGGCTGATGAATGGCTGTTCCGTCTACTAGCAGTCGCATTTTTCTCTTTGTGTGTTTTTAATCTTTTAATTCAAATGCCAGCCTAGCAACCTATGCTGTTGACAATAAAAAGTCAGTCAGTTACTTGGAAATAATTTTTTTAAAAATGGGGAAAAGTAGCATTAAATGTGATACATGTGACGAGGAACTGATGCTACTGTGGGTTAGCCACTGGCTACTCTGTTAGCATCTCTGAATTTTGTGTGGCACTGACGAGTAATCAAAATGATTTCTTCAGACTTCTTCCATATTACCTAGATCTTTGTTAAGATGCTGTTCTTGTGCTGATGGCCCGGTTGCTTACTGAAAATGTGCTGCTGACATAAATTATTCAAGTGCCTGAATTTTACGTGTCTGGTGCAATTCACAGAACCTCCACACAATGTTTCCTAAGGGCAGATGATAACAAAGAAACTTCTGAAGTGAGATCAAGGCATACGGTAGCAGTTGAAAGAAAGATTCATGGATTTGATGAGAGTAGAAAGGTGCTCAGTGAACTCAGATGGACAACTATAGTTATTTTCAGTGTTTAGAGCATCATTTAGTGGCAGAGACATGGAAACTTGGTAAGAAAGAAGGATGCTGGCAGATTGGGGAAGAATTGCTGCCTATAGTAATTCCTGTTAAAAAAATTACCACTTTGTAACCTAAAGATGCGCTGACGTTACCCAAAGTCTGTCTGGCGCTACATGAACTTCTCAGAAGGTCATTAAGATTATAATATCCCAACAACATGCAAATCAAATTTAACAATTCTGAAGAACTATTGAGTAATTTGGTGTGAATCAAGCAATTCTGCTTTCTCACCAATTTATTGTTCCTTCAGCACTGGATCTGTGCCACAAACACACAGCTTTACTTCTCAGCATGTCCGGAGCCGAGTTAGAGGCAGGTTCAGCAGCAGGCCAGATTTAAATGAAAAATCTGAAAAGGAGGAGCCACCAGCAAATAAAAGGAAAAGGCATGAGCTGATTTTCTTGGCCTCAGCTGCTTTTCACTAGCAGTGGATGTTGGAGGTTTTGTGTGTCTTTCTCAAGGAACAAACACTTTAATCAACATAATGATTTTCTAAGCTGGTGAACTGTAAATGCAGCTTGCTTCTACACAGATAGCTAAATTAGTAAGAAACAACCCTAATCGTCCCAGGAACAAGCACTGTGTTATGTGACCTGGATTTTTTGTCAGATACAAATCACATGATAAATCAGAAATGATTGATTCATTTGTTGGAAGTGGCTTCAGTTTTAGTTACACACAAGAACCCAGAGGCATTTTCATAAGGTGTGTAGTGATTCAAGCATTAGTACTTTATTGACTGGTTATAGTTTCTCAGATTCATACAAAAGGACACGCTAATAAAACCAACTTCTTGATTACGTCATAGCTTCAACCAAATACACTCAGCAAACTGCTTAGTGCTCCTGCTATGTGTGATGATTTCCTTCAATTCTGGGCGTAAATCTTATGTCCCTGTCTCTGTTTCTTAAGGAATTAAAGCTTTTGTTTTTCACTCGTATTTCTTCTGTAGCCATTAGCCAGGATTTTCAAGCAAACACTTATTGTTCTGGTACTCTGCCCACATTTCCCAGTATATGGTTGTAGATCTGCACTAAAGGATTATCTCTAGCAAGATTGTCAACTTTTATCCTTAGCCTAATACTGGAGAAATAGAACCATAAGGAAAAGATAAAAGCTGTGGATTCTGCTTGAGAGGGGAGTAAGATTTTTGTTTCACAGACATATGCTTTTGTTTCAGTAGCAGAAGGAAACATCCTAGATCATACTGCTGTGTCAGAAACGACTGTGAGCTCGCTATAGCTGCCGTCCCGGTCCAGTGTGTAGTTCTTTGCTTCCCAACGTGGCCAAATAACATCGTACTTCTAGGCGTGCTGTGACAGCAGAATCATTCCTTTCCTTGAGCGTTCAAGCAGGATTTTTCATGTATCCACAAGATGGTGAACTGTTACCTGAACACCTCATGCACAATGAGCCAGAACAAATCAGAATGATTTATTCTTTACAGAAAGAGCTAAATATATTTAATATGCTTAAATATCACAGCCAAAAAGGACATTCATGATGTAGCAGGTTTTTCAGTGTTCCTTTTTGTGGGTCATTCAACAAGACTAAATAATTTCCGTTTATAAAAACCTTTTGTAGGTCACCTTTTAGATTAGTATGTTTTAAAACACTTCGGGTGCATGTGAAAATCCTATTTTCTTTAATTAACCATCTGTTCAGCTTCCTGCTCTTCATGGTGTAGCTGCTGAGAGACGAATTTCACAAGTTAGCTGAATTTTTGTAGTTAAAGTGTTAAAATGTCAAAGTATCTTGTTGCTCTTTATTATGGAAACCTGAAAGAGGTAGATTAAAGTTAACGCCAGTGACCTGTATGCAGGCATGATATATCTTAAGCTATAGCTTTTATACTACAGCCTCAGGTATCCTTATAAATGCAGCTTCAAAAGAAACTTGAAAAATCTACAAAGCGTTGTAAAATTACCGTAACCTTGTTCCTTAGTTGCATGACAACTTAATAGGCATTCTTTCCACTGGAATCTTTGTACTTCTGTGGGGAAACTGTGCAGGAATTAAATAGCAGGTAGTATTTGTAGTATCAGGAAAAAGTTAATACAGTTTTAGTGTAGAGAACATAGAGATTTCTAAGAATCGGATCCAACATCCATCTGGTCCATTATCCGCTGTATGGCCAGTAGCAGATGCTTCAGGAGGAAGGTGTAAGATTTGTAGTAGGATAGCCTGTCTGTCTGCAGATTTTCATCTTGCTCTGATTGTGGGGATGAGTCTAAGTTCTGAAACAGAAGATTTAAAAGTCAAAAATCATTGATGTCATAATTTCTAAATATTCTTGAAATCCTTTTTTTTTTGTTACATAAGCAACCAGTCTGGCTTTTTCTGGCAATGATGTGTTTCATTACACGCCTTGTAAACCAATATTTTGTTTTGTTAAATATGAATGTATTAAGTATGAATTTCTCAAATTTTCAAGTCATGAAGTACTTGTTTTTCAGTTACAAAGCATAAAGCATCTTTCCATTTGTTATTATATATACATTTTTTCATATTCCTCCATTTATCTGCTTTCAAAATATTTTATTCTTTTTATAATTTTTTTATAACCACTTAAGAGCTTTTTGCTCTTGTGGAATTTTTTAAGCTTACCATTATATATGAAACTTTTAACCATGTACTCTCCTATCTGCAATTTTGAAGTCTCCCATTGTGTGTTTAGAAGTTGCAAATTCAAAATGGAAAAATATGTTTCTACTAGCTCAATGATTATTTTATTCATTAAAAAAAAAAAGGCATGATAGACAATTACATTAATTTTTGGGATAGAAAATCTGAAACAGTTATATAAGAAAATGGTATTGATTTCAATTATCAGGGTCAGTGCTTTTTTAAATAAGAAGAAAACCATGTGTGAATAGAAAATAACTAATGTTTTTTAAATATTTCTCAATGTTTTTTGTGCTACCGAGTAATCATTAATACCCGTTTTAAAGTAGTGTGCTTTCCGTAATTTTTCTTTGTTTATATCTTTTTATTGTACCTATATAAAAAATTAACTATTAACATTGTCTATGTTTTTAAGTCATGCATTATAGGAATTTTTTTTTTTTTTATTTTTTTTATTTTTTTTTTTTTAGTTTAACTAGAATTTTTACTGAAATAAGCTATGAGGGATTGGAAATAACTCATCTTTTTTGCTCCTCCTTCAAAGAGAATCCTTTGGCTTTAGGAAATCTCGTGTTTAGTTATGATTTAATTCTCAGCACGTCTTCAAATTGCAAATAAAATGTATAATTTTTCATGGAATTTTTACACTTGAGTACTTTAGATCAGAACAGGCAACCTGAGGTTGTCACACCAGGTTTTTTTTCCGAAGATGTAGAGCTAGCCAGCAGGAAGCATCTTAAACTATTTTAGTCTGGGCTCTCAGTCTGGTTTTTAGATTAAGGTGTCCTTAATTCCTTATAGAAACATAAAATCATTTAGGTTGGAAAAGACCTTTAGGATCATAGAGTCCAACCATATTATGCATGACAATTGGACCCTCTCTTCTTTAAAGCTTTCCCACTTACCCAATTTTAAACTTTATTTTCTCCTCAAGAAACCAGACCAGTCTGGAAAACCAGACCATATTATGCTTTGCATTGTTGTTAACCACAGTAAAGATTTCCCTGGTGATACAAAAACGTGTCACAAAAAGGTACAGAGGGCTGTTCTCTCTATCTAACCTCAGGTATCGAATGTAGGGAGCTGTATCAGAAGGTGGTACCCCTGCAAAGTCAATGCGCAGAGTTGGGGTTTTCCAGGCGTCAATTCAGAACTCCTAAGTCAGAGCCTGCCTTGGTCCCTGACTATAGAAGGAGCATGAATTTCATTAGTTTAAGCATCTCTTGGCACAGTGTAAGGGTCTGAAACACTGCACACAGCTGTTAAACAGCTTCCAAGAAGCATCCAATCTTGTCTATTTTTTCCCTATCCTACACTGCCTCTTCTATGGGATATTCCTACAATAGAGTGTGGGACCTGTCATGCCACAGCACTCTTCATTTGCAGTTTAGACTAAATATTGTTCCCTTTAACGTAAAGAGATACAATTGCTCGCCAATAAGGTAATAGCTGTTGTTGAAGTCAGTTCAATGGAGTACTTATTTCTAGGCAACACATTTGAAGTAGTCATGGCAAAACTTGCAATTCTCCACTTTAGAACAGAGAGGTCCAGATCTGGAATATATTGCTTTACCGTAACAAACAAAATCCTCATTTGTTCTTATATTACACAAACTGGCCTGGTATTAGGAAAAAATAAACTATAAAGAGGCAATATGGCCTCATAAATAGAATACTATAGACAAAAATCTCTTGATAGTTTAATTTGTTTTGGCATATATTAAATCAATAATATGAGTATGATACAGTAATCATAACTGGGTGGATCCACTGAAGACCTGAGAAGTTAAGTCTCTGTGTTGTTTCATACGAAACTGAAAGAATGATGAATGTACTGTTGAGGAGGAGGAAAAAAAAAACCTTCTTTTTAAAATTCTATACTGCAACATAATAGTTTAAGAAGGATATTGTGTGCTGGGCACACTAAAGTGGTGTCAAACCCCATGGCCAGACTGGCAATCACAAATGCTTCTGCATTTGGAGGTGCAGGTTGTAGCAGAATCTTCATTGCGGGCCACAGTCAGACTGAGATGCAGGTCATGTTTCTGGGTAAAAGAAATCATGCGTCTACTAATCAAAAATTATGCCTAATGTGCAGGCAATCAAGAAAATAGTTAATAAAGTATGAGCATGTAGATCAAAGTCATTCTTACCATCTGTAGAACAACAAAACTACTAGTCTCTGCCTGATTTGCAGTCTCTAATCTAGTTTACCATACCTTTTAGCAAGAGATAATGAGAGGAGCTTGCTATTTCAATATTCCTTCAAAGTGAAGATGATTCAATCAAGCTTTTAAGCAAAAGTATAAGGTTTTTTCCAAACTAGTTTCACTCAAGGTGTGCAGCAGGTGGGTGTGTGCACTGGAATGGTGAAAGCTGTGAATTTTGAATGTATAAATTGCTTTGATTTTTCTTTCATCTGCATTGACATGAAATTGAACGCTTCCTTCTTTGGAACAGTAGATTGCATGTGAATGCTACTATTTTAACAACCCTGCAAAAATACAGGTGTACTATAAACCTGCAAGAGAAGAACTGATTAAGTTCATGTGAGATGGATAAGAAAGAGATAAAAGATGATTTAAAAAATCTAACTTGTTTGATGAAACTTCAGGAGGAAATAGTGTATACTATTCCACTTCTCAGCATCGGGCTAGGAAATAATGTTCAGCATTAATTAAAACTTAATATATTTAATTCAAAAATAGAAGTGTATTAGAAATACTTATTTCTTAGATCTCACATCTCTGAGATAAACGTTATCCCTGTTTTCTCACTGAACATGCATTGCTTAGCAGGAGAGTAGCAGAGCTAGAAAAAGAACCAGCAATGCTAACTTTCAGTTCTGTATTTTAGAAGACAGAATATAGTCCTGAACTTCAAATTAATCACTAGATGTTTAAGATGGGGTAGTTGCTATTCTGCAACTCTGTGCAGTTCCTCAGTTAAATGGCAATGTAGCTGAGCTGATGTTCAGCTGATGAGCTGAACTGGGTGTGCTGGTCAGGGTGATAAGCATTAAGAAACAGGGTCCTTTAGCCCAGATGGAGAACCAAGCTATAATAGCTGTGCTGGTTTCAGTAGATTAACTGGAGCATGTGGAGTTGTGTCAAGTCTATTGTGCTGTCCAGGCACAAATGTTGTGTTCAGTTCACATTGCTTCCACTGAGATTTTCTGACTCACATAAGGTAGTCCTGATCTCTGGTCCAACCCTTCTCCTCCTGGACTCAGTTTTACTTTTAGCGTGGAGATGAGGTGATCGGTTGATCCGATGCTGAGTGGTTTTGAAAATCCAATTCTTTTTCCTCCATTCCTAAATCCTGATAAATTAATGATAAATTTTTTAGTTTATATTGTAAGTTCTTCTAAGAAAGGACTTTTCCTTACCGAATGTTCAGAATACATCATGCACGAATTCTGACTGAAGGCATGAGACATGACTCTGGTACAACTAATAACCAGACTATCAGACTTTTATTGCACTGGTTTAATCAATTGAGTTATTTTCACTTATTCCGTTGATTTGCAGTATATTCAGAAGTTTTAATGTTCACAGTTCTTTCTGATTTATGTCTTTTTACATGTCATTTCAATGACTAAGAGGAATATCTTGCTTTAATTAATTTACTTGCACTGGAAATTACAACTTTTCACACAACTATTCTCTTGCTAGAGATGATCGGGTCTTTTCATCTATTTCTTTTTGTATCCTGTGTCCCCATTTCCTATAAGAAATCTGTTAATCTGTTTCACTCTGCTTCTGACTGTGTTGTAAGTGACTAATAATTTAAGATCTATTATTAGAGCTCACCACACTGTTAGTCAATGTCACATTGTAATTTAAGGCAGTGTGAAACTATCTTAGGATATTTTCCTGAAAGCTGTGAAGAGTTATCAGTAGTAACCATATTGATGCTTCAGCCATTTGTAAAGAATTATTTACTTGAATAACTGCTAGGTATTAAGAAAAGTCTACCATGGGCATTACTTCAAATGTTATATATAAATTGCAGAGCCACTCAGAAATAGGTGTTACAGTTTCATCACTTAGACTCCCAGCTGCAATAATTAAAGAAGCAATAAAATAAACCTAGTAGGAATACAGTCTAATCAGAGATATAGTATTTTTCCTTTCTGACTGAGAACTACGCTCAAAGATTATATGTGCTAGATTATATTTATTTTGCCATGGACTTGATTCAGTCAAATACATTTATTATTTCCATTGGGAAAGTACTTTTGCACCCCAACCAACAATTTAGGGTGCTATTCCTGTAAGCACTGAACAACTAAGTAACTGTCCATATGCGACAGAGCTATCGATACAGAACTAATACAGACAAAAAGAAAAACAAAGCAGCAGTATAAATTCATTACAAAACAGCTCTAACTGAAGAGCTCAGGTACGTGTAGTTGCATGGCTTTCAAGATGGTACTGCTTTCAGCTGTACACTCTGTTCTTACGAAGACAACTGTCCTGATAGCAGAGGCAACAGATCAGGTTATGTATCTGTGCCTACATTTTCACTCTTCAACCCGCTTGTTTGTCAGAACGAGGACACCTACTTTGCACTTAAGTGAAAAGATTATTTCCTGGAAAGGACTGAAGTCACTGACTAACCCTACGCGAGGAGTTAATACTGGTGTACCACTGAGCCAAGTACTCTTACTATTGACCTAACTTGAACTAGTAAAACCACCCATTTGCCCCCATGTTTATTCTAGCTCAACTTGAGAAAAACAAGGTATGTTAATAAAACATAGCCTGTCTCTGTAATTTCTTGCAATTTCCTGCAGATTACATTGGTTTTAAGCAATACCTCATCACGTCATCAAATCCCTGAATGACACTTAGAATCTAGCAAGCACAGTTTGGGTTTACGATCATGGCCTTTATGTTTTCAGAATATGTGAAGTGGCAATCCTTTTAACTCCATTAATGAACTTTTCATTTTCTTAGAATGTTTATTTTCACTGTAACATATCCATTGTGCATGTGACAATTAGTTGATGATACGAATGGAAAGCACTGTTACAAATTTTTTGCATATGTTATCTAAAGTTTCTGAAATTTTTTCAGGTTAATTGCCCAGATTCATGACGAGTTGTTGTTTGAAGTAGAAGATTGTCAAATCCAGGAATTTTCAGGTAAATACAATCTCTCTCTCTCTCCCACACCCTTTTTAATCCCTATAACCTGTGATTTCTCAGAGGATAAAATATTAATGTAATAAGAAGCAGCACATTGATTCTCATGATTAAGAAAATGTATACTAAGCAGATTTTTCTGAATGTTTTCCACCACTGGCTCTTATGTAGATAAAATGTGATACATTCTTCATCTGGAATTCATCAACAGGCATATTTGTGTTTAGATTTCTTATCAAGGTTCCCCCATCCAATGTGTGAATCATATAAACCTAATAATCATACTTTCCCCAAGGTTTCAATGGGTTTTAAAGGGAAATAAACCACTTTGAAACAAATGGCTTGGAAAGTAACTTCCTAAACAGCCATGATTGGGGCCTGTTACATAAAGAAATATGAAATTCTTAATGTAAGAATATAACCTACTGTAATTTTTAAGTTAGTTTACTGCTTTTTTTATATTAAAAGAACTTTATGATGGAACTTTCAAGATTAAGGGTTAGTAAAAGCTCCTGCCTACATTTTTATTCTCTCATCTGGCTTACTTCCAGACATTATTTCCTAAGCCAGAGTTTGTCTCAGCATCTGGTACAAATTTAGCTAGCAATGAGGGCACAGAGGAGGTTGTTGGGTCTCTTCTCCAGTAAGCAGTGACTTTATTCCTGTAGGGAACAAATATTTATACACAAATTTTGCCTAGTTTGAAGCTCAACAATACCTTTGCCTAAAACAATTAGCATGACAAAAATATTTTAAATGAACCAATACAAGAAATGTCTTTCATTATAACCTAAGCATCTAAGAAAAAAATAATTTCACCTTCCTCTGTTGCGTTCATTTAAACAGTACAATTTGCCATATTAGTCTCATTTCATCACTGATCCCTCTTGTGAGTATTCGTTCATAATGAGAACATTAAACCTCCCTCTAATCAAAACAAAGAACCTGGGAAATATTTAAGTTCAGTATATTAGGGGCATTGTAATGAATTAGGTTAATATATTAACATTTGACCTCTAAACACAGGATTTTAAATCTGTTCAAAATTAAAAGAACATCATACAATTTATCAGGTATGTGCTCAGAAAAGCCAAATGTCTAAAAAATCCATAGTTTCAGAGTTAGAAAGGATAGCATATTGAATAAGTTCTGTAAGACAGCATAGAAGGGTTTTTATTATACTTTTTTACATCAATTTGCATTAAATATAAAGCTAATACACCCAGAAGGTAAAAACTATTTATGGTTGCTTATACATATATAAAAACACAGTTCCTATCCTCATCAGGTCAAATTCTGATCTCTGTTACTAGTACGAATTTGTAGTAAATTCAGCAAAATCAATCCTTGTCCAGTATAACAGAAAAAACCTCCAGCTGTCATGTGAATCGTGGAAGCATAGATTCATACAATGGTTCAGGTGGGAAGGGACCTTAAAGATCATCCAGTTCCAACCCCCCTGCCATGGGCAGGGACACCCTCCACTAGACCAGGTTGCTCGAAGCCTCATCCAGCCTGGCCTTGAGCACTTCCAGGGAAGTGTCCCTGGAACTGTGGATGCTGGGGGCATCCACAGCTTCTCTGGGCAACCTGTCCCAGTGCCTCACCACACTCACCGTGAAGAACTTCTTCCTGATATCCAATCTACATCCCCCCACTTTCAATTTAAACCCGTTACCCCTTGTCCTATCACTACAGGCCCTTGTAAAGAGCCTCCCCCGCCCCTGCTTTCTTGTAGGCCCCCTTCAAGTTCTGGAAGGTGCTGTAATGTCTCCCTGGAGCCTTCTCTTCTCCAGCTGAACAACTCCAACTCTCTCAGCCTGTCTCATAGGGGAAGTGCTCCAGCCCCCAGAATGCACAATCTGAAACACAGCAGGTTCCCTCTGAACATCAGGAAACACTTTTTGCTGTGAGGGTGACTGAGCACTGTTCCAAGTTTCCCAGGGAGGTTGTGGATTGTCTGTCCCTGGAGATACTCAAAAGCCATATGGACATGGTTCTCAGCTACTGGCTCTAGACAGCCCTGTTTGAACCATGGGGTTGGACCAGATGACCTTCAGAGGTCACTTCCAACCTCAAATGTTCTGTAATTCTGTGTTTTGCGAATAATTCTGCTACTGGTAAAAGAACTAATTCAAGTTGCCTTAAAAGTGACTGGAGCTGGCTCTTCCTTCAGTGTCATTAACGAGGGTTTTGCTTGAGCTGAATAGGCAGAGAAAGGATGCATCTGCACCAGCATGTAACTTCCAGTCAGGAGGATGATGATGAGGCAGATCTCCCTATTGTCCCCAGTCCATGGTGTGAACAGTTTTGGTTCCCATCACGGAGCAGACTGAGAGTGGTTGACCTAGATTTCTTTCAGATGAAACTAAATAGGAAGATTCCTTTCTCTAATCTTTTCCAATTATTTCAGGAGCTACTAACTGAGGTAACAAATTAGGTATGTGAGTTTTAAACCAAAGGAGAGTCAGTAGGATCTATGCTCCTCATTTACTTTAGTGCTTTGAAAAGTCCAAATATGGTTCTCATCCCTTTACCCAAAGTCCTTACTCTTCTTACTTTTATTTGCTGATATTCTTTAGCTGTCTAGCTTTGTCTTTACATATCTAATGAGCTTTTGTCCATTCACAAACTTTAAAGTACAGAATCTGCTGACTTGCAGATTCCAGCCTGCAGCTTAACAATCCGGAGAGAAATCTCAGTTGTACAGTCACAGAGCTCAGTAAAGGGAAAGACGTGGACTTAAAGCTAAAGAGCAGTGTTTGATGGCTTCAATGGATGACAATTCAGTGCTGTGTTAGTCTCCTGCATTTAGTGTGATCCAAGAAGCACTGGGCTACTATTCAGCATGTTTGCATTCTGATTCCAGTCATGATTTTGGTCTACTTTTTCAGGAAAGCAACAGCAAATATTTGTGTCTCAGTTTTCTTATTTGCAGAATGGATATGAAATCTTAAAATATTTTTTAATATTTATAAATGAAGAACATAAAGGTAAATAGTAGTATTTCAGTTAGATCGTACCGCAGAACATAAGCCTTCCCAGCAGCTTTTTCCTTATGGAAGTATCTCTTTTGTATTGTTTTACAAAATCAAAAAGTCTATTTGCTTCTAAGACTCTCCTGAGTGGAGGCTAAGAATTGCCACAAGGACATAATTCTGGTGCTTTCTCTACTTCTGCTTGGGATTTCATAGTCCACAAGAGTTTTCAGTACTTTTCAGTATATGGAAATCCAATTTATAGTGTACCTAATAATCTATCCCCAACAGATGATTTTGAATCTTTTGAATTTGATAAAAAAAGGGGCAAGCAATAAGGTGTTATTTTCTAATATCTACTTTTGCACAAAATACTGCATATAAGTTAGGTGTTACCTGTATTTGGAAAGAATAACTTCTTCAAACAGAATCCATCACCCACAGCTTTATAATATGCATATAGTTCTCTCTGAATGGACAAGGCAAAACATCATTTATTTATAAAGGTTTTGAGTGTCCAGGCTATTAAAACACATAATACTCTCAACTGTGAAATTTTCAACATAGTTATGGCATATTATTTGGCTTAATGCTCTGTTTAGGGCAAGAACAAGACAGCAAAAGACCTTTTTAAAAAGCCTCATTTTCTATTAGAACATGTCTGCAAAGATCAAATCAAAACATTTGGCAGAAATTGGTTTGATTTTGGCAGAAGACGCTCAGCTTTGCCATCAATAATCTGCCCGGTTTCTAGCCAGCTTGCCTGTCTGGCTTCCCCACATCCTGAGCTCTCCAGCAACCCAGGAAGCAGAAAGGCAGATGATATTTTGGAAATGCCAAAACCTGGGCTCTTGGATCTGAGAGGGCTCAGCATCTCTGAGTTCCGAAGCCTGTGTAATCAGGTAGACAGACTGTCCCCAGGTCAAACTGTCAGCCTGCCTAGGGACTCTGGGAGAGTACTGAGGAATTGCAGAATCCCTTTTTTCATTTTGTGGAGAATATTTCTGAGAGTGTCTCTCCATGCTCTGTTTGAAACGCCTCTTTGCCCTAGGATTACTCCGCATATGTTACTGTTAAAAGGGAGAGTACGCTTTGGGGTGAAGTGCAGAATAATTTCTTTTTTACAGTACAGGGATACCCGTAGTTACCACTGTAGGATCTGGCTTCTGACGTGTATTCCGTGTGTACCTGGTAGATCTGAAACGTGAACTTTGCCACTCGTGATTACTGCGAATTGTTCCTTGTCACTATGCTTGCTTAATTGCATCCATTAGTGAGAACATAATTAAATGAAAGACACATGCTACTTGAAATAACATATTTTTGTAGAAATGCGTGTATTCCAGTACTTTGTGTTCAGTATCACAGTGCATTAGGGCGATTTTTAAAGCTGTTCTTTTTTAAGAACTCGTTTATAATCTCACGTGATTGATAGAATTAGGGAAGTTAATTTCTGCATATTTGGTACATATAAAACATACAGTTCAAAATATTTTACCAGGTATAAATTATTTCAGCTGAAATACTTTAAATGCAAGAACACCAAAAGGATCAGTCTAAAAAAAAAGTCAGAATAAACTAAGTCTATTTGTTTTGATATTAAGATCCATTAAGATTATTGCCACCTAAAGAACAATATCTTAAAATACTTTTAAATTTGCCAATGCAATTTTTTGAGTCATAAACAAATTCCATGACATTTCATTTTAATCTGCAACAATTTCCCACTTAATGGGTGCTGAGGCGGCCGCATAAAAAAGCGCACATGTTCAAAAGGGGACTCAAGTGACAGAAGAACAAAAGAATGAACTGGTCATCACAAGATAGTGACATTTGCTGATGTCTGAGCTGCCTTTTTCCAGCTTGAAAAACACTGGTGCATAAAATAAAGATGCCTCCAGATAACTTTCAATTTGCAAAAATCCCTATTCCCTATAGTCTGGCCAGCTTTGAATTGTTTCTGGAGTCATAATTTCATAGGTGAATGAGCTTGAAAAATGTCTTCCATTCAATAGGGACAAATAAGCTTTTGTTCCACAGCAGGCATGTGTGTCTTCTTTGCTCCTATTCACAACACTTTCAGTAAGCATATTTATTCTGGTCAGTATCAAGAAAATCTCACATTTGTTAAGATATATGTTAAAGTTTCATTTCTTCTATGATCTCTTCACTTTGCTATCATCTTTTTTTAAAATACATAATATTTTAACATGACATATTTAGCACTTAAAAAACATTCCAGGATGAGCATAATCAACAAATGCCATAATTGCTGACTGTGTGGTTTGAGAGATAAATTGCAAAGATTGGGAGAACAGCATTTTATAGATGCTGTTGCAGTATATGTCTGTCTGCAAAGGAACATTTTAAAATTAATAATTTATGTGCCCTAGATATACTAAATTCTTGACTGAGCAAAAAAAAAAAAAAATCATTACCCCAAAAGCCTCCAATCTAAATCTTAGAAAAGAAACAAAAAATTTCTGTATAGACAAATCTGTTTAAGCATTGTGGTCACTTTTGTTAGTGACCACACACTACAATGTTTATAAAATAAAGAAGATAAGGTTGTGTATGCTTGTTGCTCTCTACAACTTCCTGAAAGGAGGTTGTAGCAAGGTGGGTGCTGGTTACTTGCTTCCCAAGTAACAAGGAATAGGACTAGAGGAAATGGCCTTAAGTTGCACCAGCAGAGGTTTAGTTTAGCCCTTCAGAGGGCTGGAGCACCTCTGCTGTGGGGACAGGCTGAAAGAGTTGGGCTTGTTCAGCCTGGAGAAGAGAAGGCTCCAGGGAGACCTTATAGCAGCCTTCCAGTACCTGAAGGGGCTACAAGAAAGCTGGAGGGGACTTTTTACAAGCGCCTGTAGTGACAGGACAAGGGACAAGGGGTTTAAATTGAAAGTGGGTAGATTTAGATTGGATGTAAGGAAGAAATTCTTCCTGGAGAGGGTGGTGAGGCACTGGCACAGGTTGCCCAGAGAAGCTGTGGATGCCCCATCCCTGGGAGTGTTCAAGGCCAGGCTGGATGAGGCTTTGAGCAACCTGGTCTAGTGGAGGGTGTCCCTGCCCATGGCAGGGGGGCTGGAACTAGATGAGCTTTAAGGTCCCTTCCAATTTAAACCATTCTATGATTCTATTATCAGGAAAAATGTCTTCACCGAAAGGGTTGTCAGGCATTGAAACAGGCTGCCCAGGGAAGTGGGCACCCTGTGAGTGAGTCACCCTCCCTGCAGGTATTTAGGAGTCCTGTAGAGGTTGTGTTTAGGGACATGGTTTAGTGCTGGACTTGGCAGTGCCAGTTTAACAGTTGAACCTCCTGATGTTAAAGGTCTTTTCCAGCCTAAATGATTCTATGATTCTGTTCCTGGATTGTTCATTTTCAGCCTTGAGAAAACTTTTCCAGGAGATTTGAGAGAGTGGCAGAAGAGTCAGATATTATATACGGACTAAAGGGGATCTGTCCTGCAATTACATACCACCATGCCATATGGTCTCTTTTATAAATTATCATCTCCATATAAAAAGTTACTCCCGCTGAGAGACTGTTCCAGAAATTCATCTCTGCAAAACCTAGAACTTTAAATTTCCAGCCTAACTTTATTCAGCCAGTTTACCTATTTATTTTTCTGTAAAGATTGTAATCTAGTTGAAATGCTTCCTTCTTCACTGTTTACTATCTTAGCAAAATGCTAAACAGGAATGGTAATCCAGCTGCTTTTTCTTGATATTTCTGTTATCATTATATAGTTATGTCATTCAAAATCTGTTATAAAGTAGATGTAGGCAGATCTTCTGGATTCTTTCAAAGATATGATTTCAAAAAGCTGAAATCAGGCAAAATAACTTCAGATGATTTGAAAAGATTGGTTTTACTATGCCACCCACTAAACTCTGGGAAGTGATGGAGAAGTCAGTGTGACGTGAGAAAGAGAACAGTGAACTGAAATGACACAGAAAAAGAACAACAGTGAAGAAAATGGAACAAACCCATGGAGAGGTTTTTAATGGGTTGTCAAAGTGAATGAGGAACCATTGGGTTTGTTCACTGATGTGGCCACTTTAATCAGTGCTTTTTAAAATTAAGAGCAGGGAAGGATGCAGTAGAATTTTGATCGTGCCAGATGCCTTAAAGTGAAAACTGTGTGAACCAACAGAGAAAGGTGTTGCAATCATTACTGCCATCATGAATCCCCTTTGGGGGATAACGGTTATATGGGAGAGAACTACTCACATGCAGAGGTCTAGAGAACTAGGGGAAAACTGGTCTAACTCAGTGCATATACAGACAGCATTTTTTATCATACTGCTCACATCTTTCAACCCATGAATTGATACCACTGACTCGTGCTCCCTCTTTTGTAGCCCATCTTTTTGTCAAAAAGACGTATTCCTCCCATTGCCCTGATGCTGTATTACTGTTCATTTGTCTAACAGCTCAAAAAATGTTAAGTTGCACAGAGATGAGTGTGCCCTTGTATTGTTCCTAAGTGCTTTGGTGGGACATAAAGAACTGGGTGGTTCTGCAGTGAAGTGCAGAATCCAGATGTTATGCTCTCACAAAAGCCGTGTGCAGTCGTAGCCTGGTAGGGAGCTTTCCGACGGAAAAAATGTTTACCTGGGGACTGACTGGCAATCCACTTAGCCTTCTGAAGGCATGCCACCTGGTCAGGATGCCCTGGCGTCTGCTCCGTTGGTGACCTCCCCGAGCTGGCAGCCTGTTCAAATTCAGAGTGGGCTTCTCAAGACGGAGGCAGTCCAGCACTTCTCTATTAATAGTCATGTTGACTTGTACTAGATTTTAAATGGATGGTTATTTAGGCCAGCACTTACCCTTGCACAATCTGTGGTTGTCATGTTTGTTACTGCTCTCCAAAAACCATTGTGTCCTACCCTGGACTATAAACTACCTCAAATCTAACAAGAAGCAAATATACAGGTGTGGCTGTATATAGATGCGTCAACAAATGTTTCCTCAGCTTTGGCGCTTCAGCCACTGATCTTTTGCGTTACTGGGTAATTTGGACTTCATGGAAAATGTTATGACAGCTCATTAGCATGCAAGTCTGAGCGAGCCAGCTCAGCCTTGAGCACTCCTGTTCAGGCAGAAGCTAGTTATCCTCATTGTTATTACCAAGTGTCACGGATGTGACACAAACCGGTACATTACTCTTCATTGCTGGCACCATTAGAAAAGGTTTCGGCAGCAGCCAGAGCAACAACCACACACAGCTTCTTAGAGTTCTTGTTGCTCCTTTGCATCTAACCTCAGCTGCAAAAGAACCATGATGTGCATCAAGGTGTAACTTCACAGAAAGCTTCTAAGTAATCCTGTGAGTTTCGGACTAGCAGTTATCACCACGTACTGCATACCCTCATATTTTCAATTCTGTAAGGCACATGGTGACATATGTTATTTAGTCAGCCAAGGTTGCTTAACAACTTCTGCTCTGGGGCTCTCTGGTATTCCTATTTCACTTTCACTAGCCAAAAGTTACTTCTTTTTTCGAAGCCATGTATCCATTGAATCTCTCTTTGATTTTTATTAGAACCATATTGTGTTGCAGCAGCAATCTTTGTCAAGCAAATACTATTTGGCATGACCAAGGATGACAAATCTGGTCCCAAATGATTGATTTGGAATAATTATAGATGCATTTTCACAGTAATAGTGAGCATAGTGTTATGACATGATGAGTTGTTAAGTTACATAAATCTCACTGAAGCTTAATTGTTTAGATTCTTGATAGCTCTGCTGTCCCATAGGGAAGAGGGTTTTTTTAAATTTGGCCCTGATCTTTTCACTTTGAAGAATAAGATATTTTAGACATTTCAGCCTTCTAGTATTTTTTTCCTAGCTTTTTCTTTAGGTTGAGTTTTATGGCTGTACAAGAAAACTAAAATATATGAAATGTCACCAGACATGTAGTTAAGGGTACTGAACTTGAAAGCTGAGAAATACAGCACTCAGACATACTGTGTACCTCTAGATAAAGTGTATTAGTGCTGTGCTTCTGTATCTGTGGGATATATAAGTTAAATAATTCTCCAAATTTCACCCTAAAATTCGATTTAAAATAAGGAATTGAACCTTCTACAAGAGATAGAATTCAACTTTAAAAAAAAGTCTGAAAAAATTGTAAATGTTTATTTTTTTTAATGTAGCAATGCAGGTAATACATAACAGAATATAAAGTAATGTAATTATTAAAATATAAAGCATGTAATTTTTTTTTTCTCTATAACAATTGTAACATGGAAAATAAAGCTGTAGGTTTCCAAATTTATCTTACAGCACTGGTAAAAAGAACAATGGAGTCCCTGCAGCAAACCACAGCCTTGGAAGTGCCCCTAAAGGTAGGCACTGTTCTGAATTTCCATTACCATCTCAGGCATACTTAGCTGTGCGTGTTATCGTCATCATATTAAGAATCTAGAGACAACTATTTTGCCTTTCACTTCAATAGTTTCATTTTCATATTTGCAAGTAATTGCTTTTTTAAATTACTATCAAAATTCTAAAGGAAGATAACTGAAAGAAACTCCATTTTGGAAAGTGTGATTGTCATCCACGCTTAGTCTTAGCAATGCAGTATGGCAATTTCAAAATCTATACTTCATTCACTGCCATGAAATTTCTGTTGGGTGTGGTAGAGTGAGAAATACGTGCCTTTAACGGGCTTTCTAAATGTGCCAGGCATTCATTACTGCTGAGAAAATATTGCAAAAGATCTTTCTTCAGTCTTTCTTCAGTAATTTTCACTTAGATAACTGGTCTTTTTAACATTTCCATGTGGATGCCTAACATATACAGGAGACAAAATCATTGGTCATTGTTTAAAGTACAGGATATCATCTACCACAACAACATCCATAAAAACTGAGTTGATAGCTACACAGCTATTGTGTGTCTATGTATTGGACTTAATTGTGATTATTTTATAAATTAATTATATTTTTCTCTCCACGAGACTGCTATCCTTCACCATAGCCTACTGCTCAGCTTTTGTTGCTTAATAAAAGACTGTAGTTCCTGGGAATCCCTAAACTGATTAAATGAGCAACAGTCCAAGGGTTTCCAGTTTCCTGAGAAACTGAGTACTTGGTGTTGCAAGATTCAGCAGCATTACTGAATTAGATTTGGGGACAGAAAAAAGTTTATTTATTTCAGAAATGGTTGCAACATACAAACTTGCACTAATGGAAATGGTTGACAAAGAAAACTATTAGATCAGTTCTAGCTTGTGTTTCTTTCTCCAGTCCTTCTATATCTACTTCAGCATCTCAGCCACTTTGTGAGGCTTTCTCTGGGGGTCTTGCAGTTACATATTTCTGGGTCCTATGGAGCCCACCTTTCCCACAAAAGCTGAGAGGAGAGAATGAGGGGTATCTGAGATCTCAATTACTCTTTCTCCTTCCCTCACTGGACCCCACACTCTGCTGTTCACTTAAGCCTTGTAGGAACTTGCAATCCTGTTTACCAGACTTGGTCAGTTGAGATGTTTTGGCCATACTGGCATTACACATTTCCTGCACGGACACTCCCTAGCTTTATAAACTGCTTTTCTATAGATTGCTTACATTGTACACCTGTGCTTGCCTAGCTTCTTTTCTTACAAATTCCTTGAAAAATAGAAGCAAGGCTGTTTTTCAAGGCATACTACAACTAAATATATTTAATGACAGTACTAGACACTTCGCACTCATGCTGCTGTAAATTTCATTACAATAATCCAATGTGGCATTATTGATGGTATATAAAGTGAATAGCAACACTATAGTCCTTCCTTAATAGTGTCAACAGACTCCTTATGGCGACTTTGTCAGCGAAGACATCATTCATAATTTGCCTGAGGAAGCCATTGCCATGAAATAAAATATGAACAATTTAATAGGTTTCTAAGAAAGACATGTGTTTACATGGTTAATGAGAGTGTTCATAGTTGCATAGGAAGAATATAATTTTAGTGTTATATATTTCAGACTAACCACTAACTGGCAGAAGGTTTTAATGTCCTATGGACAAAATGGGACACACTGTCTTAGAACAGTTTCCTGCCCCTCTGCCTAAGGTGTCAGGTATGACACACTGACCAATATGTCTCGGTGCATTAGAAAATGGATTCCATATGTCGTTCCTATGAGAACAGCATTTCTCTGTTAAATGATAACTACATTTTAATACATGGAAAGAAACACATTCTTGGACAATAGGTAGTTGTCTGGGATTTTCAAAGATTAGGACTTTTTAATAGGTGATAGAATATTTGGAGATACATGTTTTATTACCTTGTTTTGGTCTCCTTTTCCTGAGCAAATTACTGTACAAGTCATGACATACTTTTACATTAGACTAGATTAATCATGGAAATACTTCATCTTCCTCTGAAGCACCATGAATGGATCAATGGCAGAGGCCAGATAGAAAACATAAAGTAGAATCACAGAATCATAGAATGGTTTGGGTTGGAAGGGACCTTAAAGATCATCTAGTTCCAACCCCCCTGCCATGGGCAGGGACACCCTCCACTAGACCAGGTTGCTGAAAGCTTCATCCAGCCTGGCCTGGAACACTTCCAGGGATGGGGCACCCACAGCTTCTCTGGGCAACCTGTGCCAGTGCCTCACCACCCTCTCCGGGAAGAATTTCTTCCTGATGTCCAAGTACCAACAGCTTGATCTCAGAGAAGAAATTGAAAGTGATCTTTTAAAAAATACCTGTATTTCTGTTTATGTTGTTTGCCCTTCTACACAGTAAGAATATGTCTTTTAGGATTAGAGATGTTGAAGATGAAAAGATTTTTGTGAAATTCTCCTTCTCTCTTTCAGCACACTTGCTTCAACTAAATATGTATTATGTGCTCTGTTAATACGAATATTATTTTTTAATATGGAGGAAAAATGTCACTAAAGTAGAGCACACATATAGTCTTAATGTGGAGCGCTTTCTTTTTTTTCCTTTGAGGAAAAGGATGCTTTATCTTTGAAGTAGCTTCTTTTCCAAAATATAGTCCTTGCTAATGAGGCAGCTTTCATGTCAGAAAATCTACTGTGTAACACAGCACCAGCAACTGCAAAACAAACTGAAATAAAAACAAAGCAACAACAAAGATCCCCCAGAACTGGAAAAGTGGATGGTAAAAATGCACTTTATGCATTTTTATCTTTATGCACTGCTGACAAAGTTGCTGATTATAATCATTGATCTTGTAGCTCTTTTGAAACGCATAATAAGATTAATTTTGTTTTAGCATATTCCTTGCAATTCAGTAACGTCTTTGCAATTTCAAAACTGAAGGTTAGTCTTAATTGTTAAGGTATTTAATCAGAGCTGTAGTGATAATTAAGTATTAATAGATATGAAGAACATTTCATATTGGATGGGCATGTAATCTAGAGCAGTATCAACATCCAAAGGGAAAAGCAAAAATAGTAATCTTCTGTATGTGATGTGTTTGTTTGTTTAAATTTCCTTTTTTTTCTTTCCTCTGACAGGTTCCCTTGAAAGTGATCCTTACCACTGGGAAATCATGGGGGTGTATGACAGAATTGCAGGAGATGTAAAGCAGTCATCGGGGATGTTATTCAGTACCCATACACCTCATTGGCCTATGCTGATTCCTCACTGAATCACTAGGCAACAGCGCTGCTGGATCTTTCATAAGCACCTAATACTCTGCATGTGAATTTTTTTACTTCATTTTGTCTGTAGCCCTAGGCAACAGCAGTGAGATAAAACTGGTTTTTACCAGTTCATTGTGTTTCCTTTAGCCAAGGTAACCAGCAGGGAGCTGCTTTTGTTCAGAGCTAAATTACTACATGTAAGAAATGAAGCAAGACAATATTAACCCTTCGGGAACATGACAAATATATTTGAGTTAGATGGATGTTTAGACTTTAATGTTAAATATTCTGGGAAGTGCTTGTGTAAAAATACTTCTGATCTGGCATTAGAAGACTATTTAAACTGTATCAGCAAGTGTTTAACTGTCGTGTTCAGCTTATTTTATAATCTGTGAGTAGAAGGCAGCTGCTTGGTTTGCATCTCATACTGAATGTCATGTTCCATGGAAGTAGAAAAGGAGTTCTTTGGAAATGATGAATCTCCACCTTAATTTATATTTAGAATTTTGAAGCAAAACAGGTAAACAAAACTGGATGCCTAAATGCACTAAAAATAACCAGTTTTCTGTCAATTCAATTAATTTCAAACTCAGTTTGTACACTGTAGCTGTAGCATACTTTAGTGGAAGTATTATAGTTTTGCCTAATCTTATTTTTATAATTGTTGTAATGCTAAATATTGTTTAAGTAAGTTTTAGGGTTCAGCCTTGTACTTTTTAGGATTCAGGCTTCTACTTTAATGTTTGAATTTGTTATTGATATCTTGGTTTTCTGTAGAGTTTATTCTTTAAACGAGTTTGTTTCATAACATTACTGGTTGCCAAATTCTGCCTCTGTGCTTGTGGAATATGAAACTGTCCTCAAAGTCTGCTAATTATTTAGAAGTTGAAGTCAAGCACAAAACTTTTAAGAGGTGTTCAGTATCTTGCAGCATTAGACCCCAAATGATCAAAGGAATATAATTTACATTTTAAAAGTGCATAGTTACAGAGATTTTGCAGCAGTTTTAATTTGTATCATTAAACAATTTTGCATTGCATTTAAAGGCATTAAACTATTAAACATTGTCTCAGTATGGTGCATGTTAATCATACGTTACCTGTCAGCTGAAATGAATCAGTGATTTCTAAAAATTGATTATTATAGTTATAAAATCGGCAGTGGTCATGTAAACCAAGTTAGAACCTTCTGTTAATTGAGAGTCAGCGTTTTGGCTGGGGAGAGTCCTGCCTGCATGGCTGTAACACTGCGCCAGGTCATGTGAGCAGGGGGTCTGATTCCACTTTTACAACAGCAAAGAGGTAGGATGAATTTTCTTCTGCTTTTTGCTGTTTTCAAGCTTTCTGTGTTTGCAGTGACATTGAATAACTGTGAAATGTTCTATTCTCTCATCTGTTTCACTCCTCTAGAAGACCTGCTGTTTTCAGGAGGTCTGTTATAATTAAGCCTTGCTTCTCTACCGCAACATTTCTAACCTTACTACTATGTGAAAGTCAACTGTTTTGTAAGTTTCCCAGCTGATTTCCACCTTATGTATGTTTCTTAGGATGCATACTTTTAAACTAGATACACAGTATATTTTTTCAAGTCCTGAACAACACTAGGCATACCCTGCAGCCTAACAAAAAACAAATACACACTTAAGAACATAAAGAACCTTGGTCCTGGCCTGTGAACTGACATCTGTTCAAATATGAAGCTCCAGAAATGCAGAGGTCACCATGCAGAACAAATTTTCAAACACAGCCCTTCACAAAAGACAGTCAGTCACAGCTCCCCAGACTCATGCACTTCATAGAGGTTGCCATACTGTGGGCAAAGTTAGTATTTTGTTCTCCCTGCGAGCTCCTCGGCATCAGTTTTGCCCCTTCTGCTTTTACAACTTTTCTTTCTGGTTTTAAATTTCCAAAGAGTAAGCAAACAGAAGGAAGAGAACCCAGCAATAAGGGCACTGCTTTATCACACATGTCCATAAATTTCTTTTGTTTTGCAGTCCATTCCCACTGCCTTCCAACCTGTATGGCAATCCAGGTTTTGGAAACAGTTGTGTTTTTCAAAGTGTGGACTTGCAGAAGTATGTTTCTCTTTAGCATGGCAGTCATTTCCTTGAACAAGCTGCCTGAGATAGGGTAGTGTTTGCAGCTCACTTCCCACCAAGGTTCTCTGGACAAGGCATCAGTTTTCCCACACTTGTGTGCTGATCTATGTATAACCATAAAATCAGGGCAGTGCAGTTTTTTCAGACCCTAGGTGAGCTACCCTGCAGGATGCCTGAATCTAAAGAGCCATTATAGGGAAGCAAGGCCACTCCTGACCACAGATTTCCTCCCAAATAAATACAGGTGAAAATATTCTGTATTTGATGACTGTCAGGAATTCTTTTTGGGTGGCACAACAATTTCACACCAGAGAACTCAAGACCCTTATTATAATAAATTATCACCTTTTCAGGTTATTTTGGTTCTGCATGAAGGGGACTGTGAAACATGGGTAGGCTGGAGCAGGAGCAATCATAAGAGCCCTTTTCAATCTTTAAAACTCAGCTTGATCTCTCAAATGATTCCCTTTCTCTCACAACCTATGAAGAGGTACTGGGAGAGCAAGAAACATAGCTTCTGTTAGAAGTACAGAACCCTACAAAAGTACTGATCAATGAGTGTGGGAGATCACTGAATAGATGGGGAGAGGGAAATAGCTGGCTCTGCTTAGCTTCAGTTATCTTTTGTGGGCATAAATTTCATTAACTGATTCTCTGAACACAGTAATAATCCCTTTTGAACTGATCTGTGTGTTTGGATTTAATTTCAGTTGTCTTTGGTGGCCTGAAGCTTCACTTAGGTAATCTATAAAACTTTTTGTTTGCCATGTGGAGTAGTGGGGAAGGAATGCTGTTTGAAAACACTCGAACTCAGTGTCTGTGAGAAATGGAACAGCACAGCTGTTTGCATGGGCATGGAATGACCAATACACCTCTGCTCAGGACTTGAATCGTGTAATGTCCACATACTGTGCACAGTGGAACGGCGGGACTCTGATCTTGAACGTCGGTCCAACTTGATCATTACAAACACTGGTCTCAGATTTTATGTATGACATTTTAAACATGAGGGGGAAATAAGAAACCCCTCAGTTTTGAAAACCGAGAGTAGATTATGAGAATGACTCTGCTAGAGCATCCATGACATCATTTGTTCTTGGTAATGATTAAGAAAAAGCCCGTGAAAGTAAACTAATTTCATTTTTAGGAGTCCAC